>CM050167.1:241600883-242068383 GCA_027410445.1 Discoglossus pictus
AATAATGTGTTTATGACAACGTTTTGTCCTGTGGACATTTTACAAGAGACAGCTTTTTAGGCTTGCATGCTCTCTACAAACACCAAAAACAAGTAAAAATAAATAATATAGCTTTTGCCACTACTAAAAATACTAAACTGTCTTGTTTCTAATCAACTTTTAATTATAATGTACAATAAGTATAAAATGTAAAAATATATTATACTGTACAATCACAATATTTTTTCCAAACACTTGTGCAAATGCTTCTCTAATCATAGGTCTGTGTATATATATTGGTACTTTGAGTGCAGTTATTGAAGGCCTAAAATAAAACATAGAAAGAAAAGAAAAATCAAGGTGCAAATAATTTATTCCAATTTAATAACAGACCATCTATTAGTCCAGCACTCATAACGTAGTGCAGCTAATAGACCACCTTGTGCCTTTGAAGATGCACTCTAGCTCCAGAGTATTGACCCATTATACACTGATTAGATAGACTCTCAGTACTGGTTTCCATTTGTGGCTGCACGCAATGCTATCTACCATAGTATTCCTGTGATAGAGACACAATTTATTCTTTCTGCTATACACACTACAATGTTGGTAGCTCATTCATCTTTTTCCTTGACTGGAAAAGGCTTAACAGAGTGGAACAAGCCCACCTATGGGGGGTAAAACTAAGCATCTTGTCAACTGAGGTGAGTAAAGCAGTGGTCTCAGTTCCCACCATTGGAAGTCGTTCATAGTAAATCAAGGGATGCATGTGAGATGCACCTGATATACTTATAAAATCACCCTTATATGCGATGAATGAAGAAATCCTTTCCCCTCTTTTCTTGTAGCTTTTTATGTGGCATATGAATATCCATAAAGCTGTTTGACTGATATCATTCTAGCCTTGCCCTCTGTATTAAAGTGTGTAAATCCAAATTCATTAGGTCAATTTAACTCTCTGCATTTGTGACAATACAAAAACCTTTGATCATGTGGATCAGACTGGGGAATTAAAAAAAGAAAATAGGACAATGACTGTTAATCTTTAGATTTCTAAGTGCCATTTCTGGTTCTTTAGCAAACACATACAATAGATGTGCAATGGTAACAAAGCAACTTTTAAAACAAAACAACTTTGTAGACATTTATCTCTTTTAAAGAATAATCAGTGATTTGACTTTACTGGAAGTTGTACCTTAATACATATGCAAAAAGTGCAAATCAGGGGAATGGTAGACCAGTACTATTCGATTATTAATTATTATTTTTTTTATTATTTTCAAAACAGTACAAAACATGAATGCATACCAATAAAAGTACATTCTTCAAACAAGACAAAGACGCAACAAAGGACAACAGTATCAATATTAAATATAACTGTGTGAAACTGGAGGAAGAAAGGAAATGGAAAGCCATGTTTTTTCTATTCTTTATGAGCAATATATTGGTCCCATAAAGCCCATTTACTCTTAATTTTGGCTGGCTGCTGATGAATTAAAAATCAAAAAGTCTGTTTCAATTTGCCTGTTGTGAAAATTATTTATTCTATCTCTTTCCAAGTTGGAATTATAAATTCCTTCCATTTTTAACCATTAACCATTTCACTACCAGCAAAATATTTATAGTATTGGCCGCTTGAGTCTGTTTCATTGAATGAGGGACCATATGAAAAAGGATCAAGTCTGGGGTTACTTGAATATCTCAATTAATTATTTTAGAAATATATAAACAGCATTCCAACTAGACTGCTTTAATCTTCTCACAATACCACCACATATGGGCGTGAGTACCTGGACTATCACAGCCTCTCAAGCAGTGCAGATAATTAGTTTCAGGCGCAATCCGAAAAAAAATATTTGGGAACAGTATACCACCTTTGGCACACTTTAAAATGAATTTCTTTAAATGAGGTACAATTTACCCATTTTTCTGTTTGGTAAAATGCATCAAACCACATACCTCTAGGGTCATTTTTAGCTAGCTCATTCTCCCATTTCTTTATAGCTACAGTTTTTGTGTCCTCCTTCATTGTTATAATAAACTTATAATATTTTGACATAGAAATATCATTACAAGTTCTGGTTATGGCTTCAAATTGCATTAACATTCTTATATTTGCCAAGGCAAAATCAGAATTTGTAATAGCTTGTTTCAACGCAGGGAATTGTATCCATTGATCCCATTTACTATTGGGTTGGGAGCAATCTAACTTTTATTACAAAAACCTGCAACCATCCGCGGTCTAAAAAAATAAAAATAAAAAAACTAACGGAGGTCTGCACTCGCAGACCTCCCCGACGCTAGTGAGCCTCCCAGAGCCTTTTCCGGGAGGAAATTGGCAATGGCGGCCTGTGATTGGCTGAAAAAGCTGTCTATCAATTTCAGCCAATCAGAAGTCGTCAATGTGTGAGCCAATGAGAATGCGCAGATGTCTTCACCGAATCACTCCGCGGGGGTGTATCCCATAGTGATTGGCTGAAGGCATCTGCGCCTTGTGATTGGTTCCAATAAAGATTGACAGGTGCTTTAGCCAATCAGGGTGGGATTTTGGGGTGTATCCCATCCTGATTGGCTCACACATTGACGACTTCTGATTGGCTGAAATTGATTGACAGCTTTTTCAGCAAATCACAAGCCGCCATTGCCAATTTCCTCCCGGAAAAGGCTCCGGTAGGCTCATTAGAGTCGGGGAAGTCTGCGAGTGCAGACCTCCGTTAGTTTTTTTTTTTTTTTTTTGACCGCGGATGTTTGCAGGGCCCAGCCGGGGCTGAAAGGGAGGAGGCCAGGGACATGTATATTGTACAATGTATATTTATATGTTTATATGTTTATTTTATTTGGTGTCTGTATATTGTATTAATGTATTGTGTTTTTTTTAACAGGGCCGTGCCGGAGAAGAAAGAAGAAGGATGTGGACATGCAGTAAAGGTGAGTAGAATATTTAGAGTGTATATAATGTTTATTTATTTTATGTTAATGTTTTGTACTAATTTTTTTGTTTTGTTTTACCCCTAGGTTAATGATCTGAAAGGACATCTTAAAGGTTAGTGGTCTTAATTATTTTATTTTAGCTTAGAATTAGGGTCTGTGGCCCTCATTTAATTGCAATTCGGCCAATTGAAGAGGGCTCTAAATAAGCACATAGCATATATTTTTTTAAATAAGTTTTTAGTTAGATAAAACCTTGCTTTTGGATAGATGCTTACTAACTAAAAACTTCTTTAAAAAATATATGTTATGTGCTTATTTAGAGCCCTATTCAATTGGCCAAATTGCAATAGAATGAGGGCCTGTGTATGTAGTTAGGATTTTAATTATTTTATTTTAGCTTAGAATTAGGGTCTGTGTATGTAGTTAGGATTTATTGTATATTAGATAGATAGGGGGATGTATTTGATATAGTTAGGATAAAATTGATATCAAATAGATTGTATGTTAGATAGATAGGGGGTATTTGATTTGTATTACATGTAATGTATTGTATATAATGTATTGCATGTAATGTAATGTATTGTATGTATGCATTATATTGTGTATGTCTGTCTTTCTTTTTCAGGTGTGTAATTTATTTTATTTTTTTCTGTACTGTAGGTTTTTTTATTTTTTATACTGTAGGTTTTTTTTATTTTTTGTACTGTAGTTTTTTTTATTTTCTGTACTGTAGGTTTGTTTATTTTTTGCAAGGTAGTTCTTTTTAATTTAGTAATTAGAGTGTTGGGGAGGTTTATTAGGGGGTAGCTAGTGTAGGTAGGTAGTGTAAGTGTTAATAGATTAGTGTAGAGGGGGTAGTATAGATTTAATGGTTTATTGGGGGTTATAGTGTAGTGTTTGTAGTTAGTGTCATGATGGTCCTTGTGGACCGTCATGGGACTTATGTGGTTAATGTTAGGGTTTTAACAGCCCCATAAGTGTCAAAATATACCCTTTTGTGACTGATGGGGTTAAATAGAGGCTGTATTGACCCCCATGAGTGACAGGGTTTATTAAGGCCTTATGGGGGTCTGTATTGACCCCCATGAATTATAGGGTTAATTAAGTGCTTATGGGGGTCTGTATTGACCCCCATGAGTTATAGGGTTAATGAAGGCCTTATGGGGGTCTGTATTGACCCCCATGAATTATAGGGTTAATTAAGTGCTTATGGGGGTCTGTATTGACCCCCATGTGTGACAGGGTTAATTTTAGTTGCCTGGGGTTAATATTTTTTAGTTCGAGTCCTTTCAGGACCTTTACGGTCCTTTAAGGACCCGCGAGGCAGAAAATTTTAAAATTGAAATGCAGCGGGGTCACTATAGGTGCCGATCAGGGACCCCCGCTGCAAGGGGTTAATGTGGAGGGGCTGCTGGGGTCCCTATGGACCCCTGCAGCAAAGGGTTTATGTGGGGACACAATAGTGTGCCGGAAGCCTTTTAAGGAGCCGCCGCGGGGAATTTAAATCTTTTAAATGCAGTGGGGCCTGATCCGTGCCGATCGGGGACCCTCGCTGCAAGGGGTTAATGTGGGGGTGCTGCAGGGGTCCCGATAGAGACCCCTGCAGCATGGGGATGTGTATAGGGAGCAGGGGGGGAGCCTTACACTGCTGTCTCGGGCTGTTCCGAGGCAGCACGTATAGGTTTTAGGATCCCTTGCGGGCACTTTTTGTGCCCGTAGGGAATCTTCCGAGATGCGAGAATCGCTGGTAGATTTATGGCTGCGTGTGACTACGTAGCTCTCTCGGAGCCTATTCTCGGCCATTTTTCGTAGTCATATTGCAAAGCAGGCTGCGAGAGATTCGGCCCTCGCAAACAGCAAAAAACTGACTTTTGCGAGCACCAAGAGAACTACGAGGGAGACTTTAATGAGGCCCTATGTGTTCAATTTCCAAATCCTTAGAGAGAGCTTTTTCTATATCCCTACATGCTGGTTTCCTAGCTTGCCTCCATAAATTCATAAAATGCATTACGTTTGAGGTTTCATAATAATTAGGAGTAGCCAGGCCTTCCTTGGCAAATTTTCTATCAAAATTTATCTTCCCAATTCTGGATTTTTTCCCCGTAAGCATGAAAGAATCAATCTCTCTTTGAAGTGTATTCTATATTTATTTTGGAATATGTATGGGGTATATTTCTCATAAAATAGATAATCTTGGGCAGAACTACTATTTTAATAGCAGCAATCCTGCCCATCCAAGAGAGGTTCAGACCTTTTCAACGTAATAGTGTGGACTGAATCTGTCTATGTAACCTCTTAAAATGTAGCTCCACTAAGTATAAACTCGATGCCAAGATGTGTGAATCCATTATGGTTCCACTCAAATGGGTATCTCTCTCTTAGCGCTTTTTTAACTTTAGGCTCCAGACTCAACGTCAATATTTCTGTTTTAGAAGTATTCAATTTATAATATGAGATCTCACTATAATCCTTAATAACACCAAACAAACCCTTCAATGCTTCAATAGGAAAAGATACCATTAAAACCACGTCGTCTGCAAATAGGGTAACTTTATTTACAAGTTTATCAGTCTCTAAGCCCTTAATATTTTCGACACATCTTACTAATTCAGCAAATGGTTCTATCAAGAGGATAAATATCAATGGTGAAAGCGGGCAGCCTTGTCTTGTGCCGTTGCTGATTTTACATTTTTTAGAGCTAAATCCTTTGCCTGATACATATGCTGTTTCATTTGAATTCAGGGCTTTAATTGCATGTGTGTCAAACAGGCTGAATCCATATTTTTACAGGACATACTCTAGATATTCCCAATTTACCCTGTCAAATTCCTTCTTGGCATCGAGGGAGAGGGCAGTGGTTGGAATTTTCTTAATTCGCACCAACGCATAAATATCTATCAATTTTATTATATTATCTGCTCCTGGTCTCTTTTCTATAAATCCCGTCTGGTCCATCCTAATCAGGTTTAGGAGTTCAATCTAGTTTCAAGAATTTTTGCGTGTATTTTTATATAAAAATTATATGATATACTGTAGGTCTATAATTCCTATAATCTTGGATCCTTCTCTATCTTTGGAATAGGAATACTGGTTGCTTCCAAAGTTTCTATTGGTGCCGAGCCTTTAGATTTAATCTCAATACAAACATTTTTTAAGTGAACCCCAAGGACTGATGAGAACATTTTATAATACATACTCAGGAAACTGTCAGGGCCAGCTGCTTTATTCAATTGAAGGGAGCAAATGCCCTCTTCTATTTATTTTCTTGTAAATTCTTCTTCTAAAGATATCAGTTGGTTTTGGTAACTTTACTTTGGACAATAAATCTTTTATCTGATCTTTAGATGTTTTCCTTAAATCTAAGTTATCTTCTAAATTATATACTGAGTTATAATTCTCTTCAAAGCATTTGCCTATATCATTAGGGTTTATTTTCACTTATGAATTTAAATAGATTTTAATTAATATTCTTCCTGATTAATTAGCAAGGTGGTATTGTCGCTGTTGAAGTCTCCATATTTTATTATCTATTTGGGCCTGTAAGATCATTTTTTGTTTTGAGGGTGCCAGCTTATTTACTTTTTGGAAATATATAATTGAATCTGACACTCTCTCAAAGAGGCCCCTTTAACTTTAGGTGTTGCTGCAGACCCCTTTCCTTTAGCTGCATCCTTCTCTTTTTTCGTGTTTTCTGAAAGGTGCTCTTTCCAGCTATTATACAGGAAATGAAATTTATTTCTGGTTAGCTTCACTATTGTCCTTAAAATGGACTGAATTGTTAACTTCATTTTATTATTTCTGGCTATCCTAACTTTAGCCTAAATTGGCTTCCTATAAAATCTCTTTATTTCCCGGTTAAAGATTTCCCCAGGATGTTATAGTGCAAACTCAATAATCTGACATATATCCTTATGTGTTATTTTTCTATTATCTCTGATTCACGGATAACAGGCTTGAATTCATTATCCTAGCTAATTCTACCTCTCCAAACCCTGCCAGTTAGCCCAGTAGCTAACATCAAACTTTAAACAAATTTAAATTTTAAATCAAACAGATAATATCAGAGAGTCTCTGAGGCTTATTTTATAGACTACGTTCCACTACAGTAGTATATGTTCTTAACCTGATTAAAGTCCTTTAATTATTCCTCCCAAGATGAAGGTTTATAGATAGTCTTAATGAGGTTACCAGTAGGGACAGTAATCCAAATTTAAAGGAGTAGGTGCTTCACTTTAAAGCCGTATAGAGTCTTTTCAGAATCAATCTTCTGTGCAATTACCATTATAGGTTTCCTAATATAGACCTCATTTATGAGATTAAAATAAAAAGTAGGCAAGCAATCCTGCAGGCAGCATATAAATGTATTTTCTGTTACCTCTCAATTTGTGATAAAGTCAATGAATTGCACTTTAGCTTACCCCTCCATGACTTCTGAGACACGTCTGGTAATAGCCCAGGAGGATTCTGGCCACTCCACCATTCACCTCAGAACTCCTTTATCACCTCCAAGCTTCTCACTCATTCCCCCAGTGAAAGATGTCTATGTTCTTCCGGCGATTCCTATGTTATACTCTCAACACTTCAGAATGGGGATTCCCTCCTCATAGGCGAAAGAGGAGCTTCATTGCTGTATCGCATTAAAAAAACCCACAGATAGGCCACTTCTGGGGTGGAAAAATACAATAGAAGTACCCTCAATTTAGGGTTTATTTCTTTCGGTAATTTCCATCTCCACCCTGTCCCTCGCTTCTGCCCGCATCTAGGGGCGCTTAATTAATTACCAGGAAGCTTTCAGCAAATGCATAGAGTTACCTCAACGATATTCCCTTGCTTCTGCAGCTTTCCACTCCTCTCACCTTTCTGGTGAGGCTCGTCTGCACTTTCCAGTGGTTGCTGCAATATTCCTTCACCCTCCCAAAGATTCAATGAACGTCCAGTGGGGGAAATAGCTGCACAACGCCTCGCGTCTTCAGCTGCCTCTCTTCCGGAGCATTCCCATTTCCACTAACTTTCTTCTTAGATAAATCGGGAGTCTGGCAGTCACGCAGCTCGTTCTCCCGCTCTAGTCCTGGGCGTGTCCCCTCTATTCGATTAATTTGAGTGGTTGCTCTCACAAAAGTTCAAGTATGGCATATATTTTATTGCAATAAAAATTTAGTTGCATCAAATATGGTGGATTATTACATTAATATTATATTCTTCTTATTTTTTGTGCTTTTTGATATTACGTCCGTCTCTAAGTTCAGGGGCCTCATAATGAGACCTAATTGCAGCTAAGTCCCGCGTGTCTTGGGATGAGCGCCAGCTAAGTCCCGTGTGTCTTCACCCCTGAAATCCCATCTCCATTTTTCAGTGACGTAATTCTGATGATCTCTGTTTCCATTGGCTCGCAGTGCAATGAACGCCTTTGGCGCTCATTGCAGCCTAAGTCCCACGTGCCTCAACTCCTCGCCCCGTTTTGTGAGGCTCGCGGCCAACGGCTCTCCTCGCTTCAAGAGGCTTGCAAAGCGTGACGACAACTTGCAGTACGACAACTATATATTTGATACATTTACATGAATAATTTCATAACGATTAATTTCTTTAGTGACACTTTCTTTAAAGCAATTTTAAATGTTTCTGGATTTAACTAGGTATATAATATACACAGATCCACATAAAATTCCAATGGCAATGGCTGCAGGCTTGAAATTTTGCCGATTTACAAAGCTATTAAATTAGAACATGCTGCGAGTTACAGGCTTGAGAGGCAAACCCAGAAACCATTTTTCTCACGTTGGATGCGTGGTCGTGAACAGGATCAATTAGTCAAACCCATAGTTACGGGTTTAGATGGAGCCAATGGAAACAGAGATCATCAGAATTACTGAAAAATGGACATGGGATTTCAAAGTCTTACAAGTTTAAATTACGAGTTACGATTGGACCCACATTCCAGATATAATGCAATATTGATAAAGCCATAAATATGATATTCTATTACATGCAAGTTCCATTATATGTATTAACACAATGATTGCCGGGATGGATATAACAAGTAAATTAAACATGAAATAAAGTCTTTTTTTGGCCGATTTGCGAGCTTGAGAATGTTAATAATTCTAAGAACTAACATCACTTGTCCTGCTGATAAATGTACAGTAGAGTGTGAATATGTGAATTTAAAGTGCTACGGATTGGACTTTACCCCCCTCGTGGGTTTTCTCTAGCACTCCTTGGCTTCTTGGCTCCATTTGCGGGTTACGGGGTGAACGCAGTGATTTCGATGCAATTTAATAGCACAATTGGAACATAACAGTTACGGACTTGAAAGAACAAAGGATTTGTGGGCTGGCAAGTTAAATTTTCATTTTCTTGCTCCTACCCCGCAAGTCGTCAGCGGGCGGCTTTAAGAGGCCAATTTAATACTCGTAAGTCTTGCGGTTTTACACTTTAGGGGAATTTAATAGGGCTAATAGTTACATAGTTACATAGTGATTGAGGTTGAAAAAAGATTTTTAGTCCATTAAGTTAAACATTTTTAAATCTCCTATGATCTGCAATATGCAAATGAATTGTTAATTGATAATTGATCCAGAGAAAGGCAAACAGAAAAAAAAACAGTGAAACTGCCATTTGTCTCAACAGGAAAAAAAAAATGTAATCCTGACCCCAGATACTAGCGATTTGACTCCTCCCTGGATCAATACTCCCTCTCTAATTATCCAGGATAACCTTGAATGACCTTTTTATTTAGGAATATATCCAATCCCTTTTTAAAGTTATCTATTAAATCCGCTGTCACCACCTCCTTTGGTAGAGAATTCCACAGATTAACCACCCTTGCCGTGAAGAACCCTTTTCTTTCTTTAAGGTGAAATCTTTCTACTTCTAATCTCAAAGGATGTCCTCTTGTCAGTTAAGAACCTCTTGGCACAAAAAGTTCCCTTGACAAAGCCTTGTATTGACCGTGGATATATTTATATAAGGAAATCAAATGCCCTCTTAGACGCCTTTTTTCTAGAGACAATATGTTCAATTTGTTTAGTCTTTCTTCATAACTTATCCCCTCCATTCCCCTTATTAGTTTTGTTGCCCTTCTCTGTACTTTTTCCAGCTCTAAAATGTCCTTTTTATGTAGTGGTGCCCAAAATTGTGCTCCATATTCCAAATGAGGGCGTACTTGGGATTTGTATAGTGGCAGGATTATATTTGCTTCCCTTGCATCTATACCCTTCTTAATACATGCTAATATTTGACTTTCGTTTGCAGATGCTGCTTGGCATTGAGCACTGTTACCTAGGTGGTTGTCCACAAGTACTCTCAAATCCCTTTCAATATCTGATACCCCTAGATTTGCTCCATTAAGATTATAAATTGCATGGCTATTTTTCCTTCCCAGATGCATAACGTTAAATTTATTCATATTAAATCTCATCTGCCATTGAGTCATCCATTTCTCTAATTTATGCATTCCCTTTGGATTATCTGATGTAATTACATTTAACAACTTAGTGTCATCAGCAAAAATGGAGACAATACTTTCTAATCCTATTTCTAAGTCATTAATAAATATGTTAAAATGGAGAGGACCTAACACTGAACCCTGAGGAACACCAATTACCATATTAGTCCAATCGGAGTATGTTCCATTTACAACAACCTTTTGCTTCCTGTCTTTTAGCCAGCTCTCAATCCATGAGCAGATATCTTCTGCAATTCCTGTATCCCTTAGTTTGCACAATAGTTTCCCATGTGGCACAGTATCAAAAGCCATTGCAAAATCCAAAAAGACTACATCAACTGAGTTGCCGTATCCAAGTTCCCACTACCCTCTTCATAGAAACTAATTAGGTTTGTTTGACATGACCTATCCCTCATAAATCCGTGTTGATTCCTAATTATAATCTTGTTTAAATAGACATATTATTGTATACTATCCTTTATTAACCTTTCTAAAAGCTTTCCCATTACAGAAGTGAGGCTTACAGGTCTATAATTCCCAGGATTTGCTCTTGCTCCCTTCTTAAATTTAGGTATCACCTCTGCCTGTCAACTGGTAGAGACCCTGTGTTCAGTGAATCTTGAAAAATTAGATATAATGGTTTGGCTATTACAGAGCCCAGTTCCCTCAGTACCCGTGGATGTATTCCATCAGGACCCAGGACTTAATTAAAATTTATGTTTTCAAACCTCTTTTGAATGTCTTTCTGCATTAACCAATTATTTGGTGTAGATAGTGAACCCCCATTATGTCGCCATGTCCCAACCACTGGTACCTCCCTTGTGTATACGAAGAAAAGAACCTGTTTAGCTCATCTGCCATTTCCTGGTCACTAATTATCAGACGGCCTGTGTCACATGATAATGTTCCTATAGCTTCCTTCCTGGCCTTCTTCCCATTTATATATTTAAAACATATTTTAGGGTTAGTCTTATTCTCATTGCAACTAACTTTTCATTTTCTATTTTAGCCAGTCTAATAGCTCTTTTGCAAGCCCTAGTGATTTCCTTGTACTCCCGTAAAGCAGTCTCTGTCCCCTCTTTTTTGTATAATTTAAATTCCTGTTTTTTACTCCTCATCTTCATCTTTAATTCATTGTTAAGCCACATTGGATGTGATTTACTACTTCTACTTTTATTTCCACATGGTATATGGTTATAAGTATGTATATTTAGTAAGGATTGTATGTTGTCCATTTATGTTCAGTATTTTTACCTATCAGTTCTATGACCCAGACTATACATTGTATTGCTGCCCTTAGACCATTAAAACCTGCATGTACAGTATAAATATACATGTGTATCTATAAACCTTTATGTACTTTATTTTATTAGGAAGTTTATGAAGAGTTATACGCTGTTTTTTACTGCCTAAAATCATAAAAACTACCAAAAAAATTCAGCCCTCTGCAGCTTACAAAGACACAGACTATGTAGTATTGGCTATGAAGTGTTTTAAACTAGCCAATCAGGGGCAATGTCTCAGCAACATGCTGCAACATACTGCTGAGTCATGGTCACTGGTTGGTTAGTATGAGACACTGCACAGTCAATACTACAGAGTCTGTGTCTTCATTATCTGCAAAGGGCTGATCCAGCAGACACTATCTGTGTGATTTTAGGCAGTAATTAGCATATAAACACTTCTTAATAAAATAAAGTACATAAAAGTATATACTGTAGATGCATAGGTGCATTATATACCTAGTAAAAATCTCACAAGCTGGAAAGCTCATGGTAATTAAACAATTTATAAATTATTTGTTCAAAGTATATAAACAGAAATGAAGGTTTTACCAGTCTTTGATTGTAGGAAAAGCCATATCCCCCAATGATTTAAATTTTAATATACTGCTTAAAAGCAAATCCATAGTTTAATGTTTATCTTGCTTTTATTATTTTTATCCTTGATATGTGCTATTGATAGTACATTTATAAATAACTCAAATGCCTCAAGTCTCCTAATTAAATACAATCTAAATCAAATATATTAAGTACTTTTGGCACTTTCCATTGTATTGTATTTCTTTATTTAAGAAACTTAAATACATTTAAGCCAAATACATTTGTTTACTACATTTCTGATGTCTCAGTGGTACCAGATTCTGTTTATCAGTTTGCACCATCATTTGTAACATCGCTTCAAACAGAAATAAAGGACCAGTGTTTTATAGGAAAACCGCACGTTTATGAAGTATGTATGCAGTTAACTACTTTAGTAGCTATATAAGCCACAAACTGCAAACCATTTATTGATAAAATATTAACTTTTGAATAGAAAGTTGTCATATTATCTGACATGAGAAATGTCTGATAGCTTCACAGGGCATATTCTTATGTGTTGAACAGTGAAGGGAGGGACAGTGAAGAAAGAGGAGTGAGAAGGGGATCTATTGAATCATTGAATCGTTTGGTATTTGACACCTGCCACTTCCCAACATATGCTCAGAAGCAGGCAGCTTACAAATACAACTAACAGCCTACTCCTCTCATATAAGCATTATTCACCAACGTTGCCATGGATGCCACCAGGGTCCAGCAGAGGCATTCGAATCAGACATGTTCTTAAAACTGTACTCATTCTGGGACATGGCATTTAACAGGTATGTTGAGTCAGTGAAAAAAGTTGCAATGCTGTTTGCTTGTTGATAAACAAAACAATTTTAAGATATAATGTGAGTATCACTATAGTTACAATCAACGGTAACTTATGTTTTGCTAAGCCATGTATTGAGTGTCTGTCACAGCACAAAGTTTTTTGTGCTGCAAAACATTTCCTGGTTTAATTATCATTTATAGATAACCACACAGTTTCTCCCACTCTCCAGCAGACCGTCCTGAGTTCTGCACCATAGGGTACAATATTATGGGCTATATCTGTAGGTAATTTAGCAAAGATTCTTGGCTGCAGAGCTGAGGTAAACAAGAACAAAAATAATACATCAGGTTTGTCAAAGTAAAAATATAATTGGAGCAATTTATCAAACTACCACAGGTTGCAAAACTAGGTCAAAACTTTGTGTTAGATTTAATAAATAAAATAACAGAGTTTATCTAAGTAGAGAAGTTTAGAATATGGATAAATCATGGCTAAATCAGTTCCAAATTTGAGATATAACAATTCCACCAAAATGGCAGCTTACATTGATAGTTGTAATTTTATTTGCAATACATTTTACAGGTGTTATGACAAGTTAAATACTTTGAATCATTTATTTACTTATAGGCATAAGGTAATCCTGATCATTTATTAAGCCAGCCTTTTGGGTAGTTAAATCAGGCAGACAAGATTGACCCATGTCCCTTATTTGCCATCAGATGTATCAGATATAATAGTTGCCAAACTATGAAACATCGTCACGCTAATTGCAGGCCGCAACAGCGGACACTCGCAAAGCGAGGGGCTGCATTTGCAGAGGTGGAGGCTCTAGGGCGCCTCACAATCGGTTACAAACAGCCACAGAAGCGGGACTTTGACAAAAAAATCTAACATCTAATATGAGCCGCAGGACTTAGAAAAAGAAACATTACGAACTCGCAAAAATACGACCTTAACGGCCAAACTGCGCACAGCGGAAAACATAAAAAAACACTAAATACACACAAAAATGAAATAAACCCCTTACCCACAGCAAGGGGGACATACCGAAAATGTCTGGAAGTGAGGTTACACCTCAATTTAAGTCCAAGGTACAAGATACACTATTAGCAAGGACGCTAAATCATCCACACCCACATACCACATACACTACACACTGCACACATTGCTGACACTTCTGAGCTGACACCTCAACTCAACAACACTGCAAACCTACATTGTATGCTGCAGAAACATCAAACAGATTGTTAGCTCTTCAGCACATTGCTTTCTGCATATATTAATTACAAATAAGTAAAGTATATTAATTTATGATTTCATTATTTAATTAATTAGCATGAAAAACTACATATAAAAAAACACACACCACAGTATCGCAATAAATGGCAAATGCCTTCACCGCGCACCTCACAAGGTGCGCCAACGGTGCTCATAGGACACAAACTACACCAGGGGAGAGCCTTGCAATAAGCGCAAAAAGGAGATCAGCGCGGACCTGACAATGAGAGCAAAAGTGCCTCTGAATAACAAAAAATACACCAACCGAGAGGCTTGAAATGAGCGCCGACGGCGCTCATTGTGAGCCACGCAATGAGCGCCGTCTGCGTTCAGCGTGAGGCTCGCAATGAGCACAGAAGGATCTCAGACGACCAAAACAATTACTGGCTGTAGCAAGCAGCATTACCTGCCTTACAATTTTATTGCCCCGTCATTTTTGACAGGCAAGTCGCTAGTTTTTCTATAACACTCCAAGCAAAACAGAAGATACATTTCCCCACACAATTAGAATGCAGCGCTTTTGCTGCAGCTAAGGATTCTGGGTAATTACATGCAAATTACATGCAAATGTCACTCACTATATCACCATTATAGTCTACATCTACTCCACCACACACCCACGATCCTCTGCTTCAGATTACTCTAGATTCAGTTATGTCTTTCACTCTCCGCATTCAATCACTCACAAAAATGCGCATATGGCATCTGTGGAACAAATCCAGAATCTGTTATTTTCTTACACAGGAAACTACCAAAATCTTAATTCACTCACTTATTATTTTCTGCATAGGATGCTGAAACTCACTCCTAACAGACTTTTCACCACTCTGTCCATGAGATTAATCTCTCTTCACCTGCCATCACCTCCTCACCCTCATCTCAAAAACGTTTTTGTGCTGTCCCTACCCTGTGAACAATGCTCTGTCAGACTCCTCCTTACTTTACACTAATTCAAACACTCTCTGAAAATCATCTATTCAGAGAAGTCCAACAGCTCTTTCTCTTATATCCAGTATTCAAGAGAGACAGCAAACGCCTTGTGTGCTTGGATCCTGCTGCCATAGTGAACCACCAACAAGCATTTACCTCCCCTTTGCTCCCTTTTTTATTTATTCAAGCCTCACATACCATACAAAACTGTAGTCAATATTAGTATGTACAGTAAATGCTCAGAATACATATGTTATACTCATTAAGGAAATACATTATATAATATCACAAACCTCAGTTGGACCCTTTAGTCCTCTTCCCCTTTGTCTCATGGGACCTTCTTTGAATTCAACCAGATTTTATTCCATACACCAATTATAATTAAGCAATTAACAAGGTAAGTACATGAAGGGATGAATTACTTCACAATAGGTATGATTTAGTGACTTTATTTATACAAGTACCACTTCACAAAATTCTTTAAAAAAATTGAACAGTACTGGGCACTCACAACCTTCCCCGACTGAAGAGGACCCAACTAGAACTTGCAATGAACCACCTACGGAGATTTCCCCTGAGGAAGATTCAACAAACTAGAGCTTCCTAGGTGAGCAGATCAGGACAAGGCACACATTTAGTATGTGGTTTACTGCAATAGTACATTAAAGGGGCCTCATGACACTACTTCAAAGGAGAGAAGTTAACCACTTGACCTTGTGGTTAACCACAACAATACTTCAAAGGGATCTTGGTTTATATTAGTTAATCTAGTTTCTATGGCACATACAAGACAGGGTTTTTCTCATGTTGCTATGGCTGGTATAATCTGAAACTGTCTGTACCATGGGTGGAGAAAGGTATCAAGCAAACACTTTGATGTAACTACCCAGAGATCTGGTCACCAAAAGTAGACGAGGGGACTTGTCTTACATAATAAAGGTGTATTTCAGACAGGTGAAATAATAATTAAGACTTCACTATTTCTAATAATTATTAAAAACATAAAAATAAATTCTGACAATTAATCTCCCACCATAAAGAGAAAAATAGACATCAATACCACACAATACATTATATCCCTAGTGTGTAGTATTTCAAAAAAGTAAATTCCACAGTCTAAATACAGCTTCCCTAGTCAATCTCACACTCTTAACTAAGGCTGAGGAAAAATACTCATAAATAAAATATAATATCTATAACATTGTAATCAATTATTCCACCAGTATGTGATCATTTCATGAATTAACCCACACATTCTAAAGTATTCAGTCACATAAAGTTAATATTATTATGATTGCTAGAATATTTATTTACTGGTTTGAGTGCCTGGTCAGTTGTATGGGGTATTCAACGGTAAGGTACTATTATATGCTAGTACCCTTCGTAACATCAATCTGGTATCATTGATATTTATGTAAAAAATATTACATATATAGAATTGCTTGAACATGTACTTGCATTCCTATTTTTTAGGATAACTTATGTACATGGTTTAAAAGAAGCCGTCCGTGTCTCTTTTTAGATTAACTTTTAAGAATTATATACAGACCAAGGGCCTTATTCAATTGCAAGCATGCAGATTACGTCATACAGGCTATGAGCCTCATTCAATTGCGATTTGGCCAATTGAATAAGGCTCTAAATAAGCACATAACATATATTTTTTAAAGAAGTTTTTAGTTAGTGAAAACCTTGCTTTTGGATAGATGTTTACTAACTAAAAACTTCTTTAAAAAGTATATGTTATGTGCTTATTTAGCACGCTATTCAATTGGCCAAATCGCAATTGAATGAGGGCCTATATGTCTGTGGGCTTGAAATTTGCTACAATTACAGAGCGATTCAATTGAAAAAGCCCGCAATTTACTGGCTGAAATCCGAAACTGTAAACCATGCAATCATAAGTAGCATTTCAGAGCGTGATCATGATCAATTTAGCAATGCCGTAACTACCTCTTTAGAAACAGCCGATAGTAAATGAGACCCCCATCATGAGGTCAGTAAAACATGGAGGTTAAATGTCATTCAGTTAGCATTTAGAGGTCAATATGCGATCAGACTCGCAATCCAGCAATGTACAAAATAATAAAAATGAATGGCGATACTGTTTTAGTCCATGTTGGTGGCCTGCTATGTATTAACACATTGATTCCTGAAATTGATATAACACGGAAATTAAACATTCCCAAAAATATTTTTTTTAATGCAGATTTGCGAGCTTCAGACTGTTGTGCAATTCATTCTAATGTCATTCATCACTTTTTCCGTTTTTTAAAGTGCAGTATTGATTATTTATTTGCATTTACAGTGTTACTATCAGATGTTTAACCCCATTGTGAGTCCTATCTGGTACCCGTAGGATTTTCTTCTACATTTGCCGTTTACGGGTATGAAAACAGTTGTGGGCTTTGCGATGTTAGCGATTGTAACATTTGCTGGCTTGAAAGCTCAAAACTTAGATGGGTTGGAAGTTACGATTTTGGCAACTGCAGGGATTTTCAGGCTTCAGTAACCAACAATTGCTCAATTGAATATGGACCCAAGAATATTGGCTTTGGAGCCAATTGCGTCCTTTTTTATATATTTTAATCTTTTATGTTTTCAATAATCAATGATAATAGTTGTCAATCTGTGAGTTGGCGGCATGCTTTGCGGTCCTCGACAACTGGCAGGACGACAACTGGCGCTTGCGCATGCTGCAATGAGCACTGTAGGTGGTCATTGCAGGGCTCGCGATGAAAGCCGTAGGCTCTAATCACGAGGCCTGCACAGCTTCCCCTGCCACACTATAGCGAGCCACATCACATGCTGACATCGCCTCAGAGCTGCCGGGGGCCATGGAGATCAGGGGCATGTGGAGCTGACATCACCCAGAAACATGAGGGGGTTGACCAGTGCTCAACCATAGCATCCTCAATTACTCCAGGGCCCGGCAGATCAGGCTGCACACATGCCCCAGCAACTCCCACACCCCCTAGGTAAGTGCCTGCCCAGTATAGGCAGTATAGGACTGGAGGCCCGGCCAGGAGCAGTAACAGCACCCACAGCCTGTGCGCCCACCGCTCCCCCAGACACAGGGAAGGGAGAGGGGGGAAAGAGACACAGAGGAAGGGAGAGGGGGGAAAGAGACACAGACGAGGGAGAGGGGATCAAAGAGACTCAGGAGAGGAAGAGGGGGGGAAAGGAGAGGGGGAAAGGAGCCACTGGGGAGGGAGAGGGGGGAAGGAGACAAAGGGGAGAGGAGACACAAGGGGAGGAAGAGTGGGGAAGAGACACAGGGGAGGGAGAGGGGGGAAAGAGAAACAGGGGAGGCAGATGAGGGGGGAAGAGACACAGGGGAGGGTGGGGTTGGGTAAGAGACATAGGGGAGTGGGAGAGGGGGATAAAGAGAAACACGGGGGAGATGAGGGGGAAGAGACACAGGGGAGGGAGAGGGATGAAATAGATGCAGGGAGGAAGAGGGGGGAAAAGAGACATGGGGAGGGAGAGAAGGGGAAAGGGACACAGGGGAGGGAGAGGGTATGGCCCACAATAAGTTACAGCCTTGCTCATGCGCACAGTGCATGCCACGGCCTGCAATGAGCGGCAAAGCCGGAGGAACGTAAAGTACAGGGGGAGGCATGTAACGGCCTTGCACATGCGCACAGCGTGCTACGTCCCGTAAAGCCGCTCATTGCAGGGCCAGCGATGTTGAATAGTTTAAGGCTTGAACTGATTATTTTGGGTTGAGATTAATAGAATTAATTCAGCTGCAAATCTGCTGATGTTCCAGATGTTTTATTAATTGGTCTACCTCCATATTAAAAAGGACAGGGGATCCTTATTTAAAGCTCCTAGTTCGAAAGGCAGCCAAATGGTTAGCAAAGCATAGTGTTTATCCATTGTTTTCTTCATGGGTGCCTAGCATGGTTTTCTAGATTTTCTTGCTTATCTAAAACAAAAGTTATTTATTAATTTTGATGTTTAATATGCTAGTTCACCTTCTAATGCTGACATTCTAATAATTTTTCTGTTATGTGTTTTCTGAGTTTAGTCATTGTGATATCTATAGTATTTTGCCTATCAACTTGTTTTGTTTTGCATTAAATAAGGGTGAAAACATGTCTGTTTTGTTTGCATTTTCCTCTCTTGAAGTGCTTGGTACATTCTTCTCTGTCCATGTCTGTATCCGAATATTGAGCTTTGTTATGGGTGAGGGATGACGCCAGCATATTTGCCTGTTTACATTGTGAGTCTTACTTGGGTGTAGGAGACCAAAAAAATCCTCAATATACAAAAACAAATACGAAAATAAAAATTATATATATATATACAGGGAGTGCAGAATTATTAGGCAAGTTGTATTTTTGAGGATTAATTTTATTATTGAACAACAACCATGTTCTCAATGAACCCAAAAATCTCATTAATATCAAAGCTGAATATTTTTGGAAGTAGTTTTTAGTTTGTTTTTAGTTTTAGCTATTTTAGGGGGATATCTGTGTGTGCAGGTGACTATTACTGTGCATAATTATTAGGCAACTTAACAAAAAACAAATATATACCCATTTCAATTATTTATTTTTACCAGTGAAACCAATATAACATCTCAACATTCACAAATATACATTTCTGACATTCAAAAACAAAACAAAAACAAATCAGTGACCAATATAGCCACCTTTCTTTGCAAGGACACTCAAAAGCCTGCCATCCATGGATTCTGTCAGTGTTTTGATCTGTTCACCATCAACATTGCGTGCAGCAGCAACCACAGCCTCCCAGACACTGTTCAGAGAGGTGTACTGTTTTCCCTCCTTGTAAATCTCACATTTGATGATGGACCACAGGTTCTCAATGGGGTTCAGATCAGGTGAACAAGGAGGCCATGTCATTAGATTTTCTTCTTTTACACCATTTCTTGCCAGCCACGCTGTGGAGTACTTGGACGCGTGTGATGGAGCATTGTCCTGCATGAAAATCATGTTTTTCTTGAAGGATGCAGACTTCTTCCTGTACCACTGCTTGAAGAAGGTGTCTTCCAGGAACTGGCAGTAGGACTGGGAGTTGAGCTTAACTCCATCCTCAAACCGAAAACCCCCCACAAGCTCATCTTTGATGATACCAGCCAAAACCAGTACTCCACCTCCACCTTGCTGGCTTCTGAGTCGGACTGGAGCTCTCTGCCCTTTACCAATCCAGCCACGGGCCCATCCATCTGGCCCATCAAGACTCACTCTCATTTCATCAGTCCATAAAACCTTAGAAAAATCAGTCTTGAGATATTTCTTGGCCCAGTCTTGACGTTTCAGCTTGTGTGTCTTGTTCAGTGGTGGTCGTCTTTCAGCCTTTCTTACCTTGGCCATGTCTCTGAGTATTGCACACCTTGTGCTTTTAGGCACTCCAGTGATGTTTCAGCTCTGAAATATGGCCAACCTGGTGGCAAGTGGCATCGTGGCAGCTGCACGCTTGACTTTTCTCAGTTCATGGGCAGTTATTTTGCACCTTGGTTTTTCCACACGCTTCTTGCAACCCTGTTGACTATTTTGAATGAAATGCTTGATTGTTCGATGATCACGCTTCAGAAGCTTTGCAATTTTAAGAGTGCTGCATCCCTCTGCAAGATATCTCACTATTTTTTACTTTTCTGAGCCTGTCAAGTCCTTCTTTTGACCCATTTTGCCAAAGGAAAGGAAGTTGCCTAATAATTATGCACACCTGATATAGGGTGTTGATGTCATTAGACCACACCCCTTCTCATTACAGAGATGCACATCACCTAATATGCTTAATTGGTAGTAGGCTTTCGAGCCTATACAGCTTGGAGTAAGACAACATGCATAAAGAGGATGATGTGGTCAAAATACTCATTTGCCTAATAATTCTGCACTCCCTGTATATATATATATATATATATATATATATATACAGTATATACAGTATATATATATATATATATAATATAAATTATGGATCAAATCTTTTATGGGAAAGACACACTTTTCCATAGAGCGCACCCTCTAGTGGACAAAAATGGTAATTTATGACTAAGTTTAAATTTACTATTTTTTGTGTCCCCTGTTCATATAATCTGGGGGAGATTTGTCTCCCCCATCCCCCCGAGTTCCTACACCCCTGGAGTCTTATGTAAAGTATTACGTTGTCTACTGCTTCTAGGCATAACATCATCCCATTGGTTTATTGTTGCTTAAACATATTATATATATATATTAGTAATGTTCCCATCATAAATGACAGGGTAATATGTTATGTTCAATTGTCTGTGCTGTCTCTCTCTGTGTGCCATCTCCCTCTCTTTCTCTGTGCCCTCTCTGTGTGCCCTCCCTCGCTTTCAGAGCCTTCTGTCTCTCTGTGCGCTGTCTCTCTTTGTGTGCCCTAGGTGTGGTTGCACACTCTCTCTCTGTGCCCTCTATCTCTTTATGTGTCCTCGCTCTGCGCTCTGTATGTTCTCTGTCTCTCTCCCTCCCCTGTCACTCCCTCTCTTCTCTCTCTCTCTTCCTTTCTCTCTCTCTCTCTCTCCCTCCCTTTCTCTATTTTTCTCTCTCCCTCTGTCTCTGCCTCCCTCCCTCTCTTTCTCTCCCTCCATCTCTCTCTGCCTGCCTCCCCTCTCGCTCCATTTCTCTCTCTCTCCCTCTCTTTCTCTCTCCCTTCCTTCTCACTGTGCCTCATTCCCTTCCTCTCTGCCTCCCTCCCTCTCTCTTTGCTTACTTCAACCTCTCTTTCCCTCCCTCCCTCTCTCTGCCTCCTCTCTTTAAATCTCTGTCCTCCTCCCTCTCTCTCACTCTCTTTCTCTCCGTCCCTCTGTCCCCCTCACTCTCGCTCCCTCTCTACCTACCTCTATCTCTCCCTCTCCCTCCCTCTGACCCCCCTCCCCTCCGCAGTACAGCACTGAGCACAAGCAGTTGCGCAATAACCTCTGAGTGCACTGGCAATCAAATCGTGAGTACATACTGCACAGGCTTTACTCACATCTACTAACTATTATAATGAATAATATATAAAATATATATCTTCAGCATTAGATGGTAGACTGGATTGTTATGTAAAATAACGACTTCTGTCAAATGTACACTGATAGTATTTGGTTATTTTAAGTACTTAGCTTAAATTAATCTCTTTGAAGATTAGATTTATATCAACTTCTCTATCAAACAATTTTTTTTTTGCAAGACTGTAGAGGAGATTTACATTCAGCAAAAGCTATTTCATTTGGTACATTTCCTTTTAAGATAACTGGGTCTATATAAAATATAACCACTCTTTTATTTAATTATATACTACAATATACATGTAATACATACATTTAATTACACACTTTTCAGTAATTTGAATAATCACCAATCTCTATAGTATAATATTTTAAACTGAATTTAAGGTTTAAGCTATTAACAAGAGCTTTTCCAGGTTGTGGCACAATGTTTCAAAATTAATATACTGTATAATGTTTTTGTGACAT
Organism: Discoglossus pictus; assembly: GCA_027410445.1. Taxonomy (NCBI): domain Eukaryota; kingdom Metazoa; phylum Chordata; class Amphibia; order Anura; family Alytidae; genus Discoglossus; species Discoglossus pictus. Next base: position 241,623,539 of record CM050167.1, read on the forward strand.
CAATACACCAGTATTTAAGCTATTTATTTAAATAAATAGCTTAGAAAACTATAGTAAGTGTGATCAGCACAAAGCCTTTATTAGAAGAGAAAAAATACTGGGGCAAAATAAAAAGATTCAAGTACAGAGCCCTCTTTTGATGCTCAGTATGGTGCAGATTGCACGTACTATTTTTAAAGTGCTCCCTGGTGTTACACCACCTTAGTTTCCCTCTCAACATGTGTTTCACTATCCATCCTACTGGCTACTAGTCTGTCCATCATCCAGTATCTCCTCTGGTCTCCATAACCTTGTGATTTACAGTTTAACACTACAGGCTTCCCTCAAACTCACTGAATCCAGTGATAACTGCATTCCTTCTTAATTACAAAACTTGAAGGACAAAGCTGAGCTAAGATGCAGCTATCCTGCAGCCCATACTTATATACCAGTATGTTAACTTTCATCATGATTACTTTATGTATTCATTGTATCCCCTGTACATCACTGTACAACACTTTATTATAATAAAAATAGTAATAGTATCCCATATCACTGATTTATTCATGGTTCCATTAAGAGTATGTGTGACATCTAATCAGCTGGAATGTGATAACAGACGCTGATAAACTACAGACAAGAGGCAATATTATGGTTTAACATTGTCTTCACTTCCCCTTTCCATTAAAGAGTTTATATTTGAACAACATATATGATTCATATATGATGTTTGCATCTGTTCTGTGATTACTCCTGAACCACACTTCCTCTCAGCTGCCCACTAATCACTGTACTTGTGCAGTGATCAGTGGCCAGCTGAGAGGAAGTGTGGTTTTGCCAGTGTAAAGGTATATTAGTGTGTGACTTTTTGTGGTCTGTTTGCATCTGTTCTGTGATTACTCCTGAACAGTAAGTGTGTTGTGTGCTTGTGCAGTGATTAGTGGGCAGCTGAGAGGGGGTGTTGTTTTGCCTGTGTAAAGGTATATCAGTGTGTGAATTTTTGTGGTCTGCTTGCATCTGTTCTGTGATTACTCCTGAACAGTAAGTGTGTTGTGTGCTTGTGCAGTGATTAGTGGGCAGCTGAGAGGGGGTGTGGTTTTGATTTTGAAAAGCTATGTCAGTGTGTGACTTTTTGTGGTCTGCTTGCATCTGTTCTGTGATTTCTCCTGAACATTAAGTGTGTGTATTTGTGCAGTGAGTAGTGGGCAGGTGAGTAGTAAAAACCTAATATAGGGTCGGGACAGGAAGGGGCGTGACCGGAAATGGGTTGGTTTCCCGCGTGATGCTGCGCTAGGCAAATGGGGACAATGCTGCTCCTGTGGGCTCTGTGCATTAATAGCCTCATAATAGATTCTTAACACAAGAGAGACGCCGCGCTGTGCCCTGCGAGTTGGAGTTGGAGCTGGAGCTGGAGCTGGAGTTGGAGCTGGAGCTGGAATTGGAGCTGGAGCTGGAGCAAGCTGGAGTGTTTGGAGGCTTGCTAACTCGCGTTCCTGGACACATGGAGGAACTCTGGTTGTGTTGTTGGCAACATTTTCTGCTGTGAGAGCAGTTGTATGTGTAAGTCTGTACAAAGGAGTTCTGAGGGAGCGCTATACTCGAATTTAAGGCGGCAATGATCATTCCAGCGTTGTACCCTTGAAAACGTGAGTAACGGTGAGCAATATAAAATTTTCCTGGATAAACTGTAAGCTTCTCTCACTCATATTAAGATGAACAAAGAATGGATTGAAGCAACTTTGGTATTTACAGGTCCACTGTAAAGAAATATAAATATATTATCAACTACTGTATTGTACTGTGGAGCTGACAAGCTTGGTGGAATCATTTACCTTTAAACTTCTTCTTTTGGTTTTACCTGAATCTACAAGAAAGTGATATTTTACTCTAATACATTTAGAGAGGTGCAAGAAATAACATCATAGTGTTCAATTTACACATATGCAACGCTTTCTGCATGATAACCAACTATAACCTTCAGCCTCTTTTCCTATAGTGGTGAAGTGTCTTTAATGTCTATAAGTCCACTAGGGAAAGGTATTCCACTTTTAAGTAGTGTGATGCTGAGCTGAAAATCCATGTGAAAATTACTTTTTGCTCAAGCTGTTTGGCAAAAAAGAAAAAAAAAAAAGGTTAATGAAGGGAGCATATTGCGAGCATTTTGAACTCCCCCCCCCCCCCCCTCCACACTATTAACATATATGGCGAACGGCCTATATGAATTTGTACCAAATAAAGAGCCTTAATCCAGCATTTAAAAATCACTTTTGGGCACAGTATTTGTGCACTTGACCTATAACAAGGCTATTTATTCAGTCCAATTATGCCAAGTAAAGGGAAACCTAAGGACAAGAAAGGTCATTCCACTAGAGCTGTGGAATTTTTTTCTCCTAAACATAAAAAGAAGATCCAACTTCCACCTTTTGCAGACTATCCCTTGCAGGCAGACAAACTTACACACAACAATTCAAAGCTCTCAGAAAGTATGTCTAGCAAAGACTCAGAATTCCATGATGATGAATTGCTGACTCCATCAATAATGAATATTTTGCAGGACTTTCAAGTTAATCTCCTAGCAGATATTAAACAGCAAATTATGGACAATGCTAAAGCAATAAGAGATGTTAACAACAGAACCTTGGAACTGGAGTTGAAGTTGGAGAATTTAACCCTGGACTACCACTCATTGTCAACTTCGAATATTAAATTAGAAGAAAAGGTTAAAGAGTTAAACAACCAAATTATTAAACTTGAAGATCTCTCAAGACGCTCTAATTTACGTTTAAGGGGTTTACCTGAAACAGTTAAAAATTCTGAACTATCTAATTTTGTGTCTAATTTTTTCCCTTCTTTGGTTCCCTCTTTTGCTAAGCTGGAAAACAAATTTGATGTGATATATTGTATCCCTCTTCCATCATATTTACAAAATAAGGGAGCCAGAGATGTTATGGTTAAATTTCATTTTTTTTCCACGAGAGAGAATATTGTAAAAGCCAGTTATAAGGTTAAATCTTTTGACTCTCCATATGAATCCATTAAAATATTTGCAGATCTCTCTCCAGCGACTTTAAGCAGAATGAATATGCTCAACTAACCCAAATCCTGAGGAAAGAAGGTTTGATTAACAAATGGACTTTTCCAAATGGCTTATCAATCCAAAGAGACTCTGTTGGTCACAAAATTAACTCTCCAAAAGAAGAATTTACTCTACTGTCAAACTGGCTTATATCCACATGAACTACTGGAGCGATTTTTTCAGATTTATTTATCTTGGGTTTTTTGTTTTTTTTAGAAACACCCAATGACAAAGTATTAATCACAAGTAGATTAGCTATTATTACTTGATTACGATACAAAATAATTTCACTAAATAAGAAGATTAATGTAAAAATTATTTTGCACCTTTTGTGAAAGGATTTTTTTTCCTTTCTCTTCTCAACACTGTGTGCTTTATATTTTATAATTCTCATAACTAATATAAGTAGAAGTAGATATTTGATTTTTTTTTCTTTATCTAGCAATGTATCCCTGTTGCATTTTTTTTGTTTGTTTAGAAACACCCAATGACAAAGTATTAATCACAAGTAGATTAGCTATTATTACTTGATTAAGATACAAAATAATTTCACTAAATAAGAAGATTAATGTAAAAATTATTTTGCACCTTTTGTGAAAGGATTTTGTTTCCCTTCTCTTCTCAACACTGTGTGCTTTATATTTTATAATTCTCACAACTAATATGAATAGAAGTAGATATTTGATTATTATTTTTTCTTTATCTAGCAATGTATCCCTGTTTTTTTGTTTTGTTTGTGCTTTAATCTGAAAAATGTTTTGGTTGCCAAGTCGATAGCTCAACTGATTTTGATTTTTCAATTTCTCGTTTAATTGTTTTTTGCACTTATTTACTCTAGATATTTCCCATTATAATAGGCCTTCCATTTCTAAACAATGGCGATTAGCCCTCCTTATATAGGCTGCCTCTATTCTGTGAGGCAACCTAGGTGTGTTTCTGTTTGGTTGTGTTTGCAGTTTGTTAGTATGAGATCTAAAGTAACTTTATTTCTTCCTAGCACTGGGATTGGGAAAAAGTATCTTGGATATGGTATTCTTGTGACCAGATTGGTTGTCCCTCAAGTATGTTTTGTGATGACAAAGTTGAGTATACTTCATCTTTTGATTTTTATTTATGACGTTAAAAATATTGAGCTTTAACGTGAACGGCTTAAATTCCCCGGGCAAGAGGCATACGCTATTTAGATTTTGTAAGAAACAAAAAGCAGATATTGTCTTTTTGCAGGATACCCATTGGGCTCATTCCAAAACTCCATTCTTGGGGGACTCCCTTTTTGGTCTCAAGCATATCGCCACCTTCAACAAGAAAACACGGGGTGTTGCAATTTTGTTTAAAAATAATTTACCTCTAGTAGAGGAATTTTGTATTCTAGACCCCCACGGTCGTTATATTCTGTGGGGGGGGGGGGGGGGTGATAAATGACCATAAAGTCACTTTAGTTCACTTATACGTCCCAACAACAATCAACTATCCTTTCTTAAATGTCTTGGGGCTTCTATCAAAACAATTTCTAATGGTTTTTTGATTGTGGCAGGAGATTTCAATGTCATTCCCAACTTTGAAAAAGACAGAAAATCCCAAACCATTTGTAAAAACACAAATAGAATCCAGAATGTAGCATTTACATTTTCGAATTGGTTTAATGGACTCAACTTACTTGATGCTTGGTGCGTCTTAAATCCAAATCAACGAGACTTCACCTTTTTTTCTAATGTTCATAAGTTATATTCCCGTATAGATCTGTTTTTGGTGGATAGCAACACTATGAACAATATAACAAAGGTCAATATTGACTCAATAACCCTTTCAGATCATGCTTGTATCTCTATGGAGGTTAATTTTAACGTATAAAATTGGTCGTCCGCGGTGGAAATTAGATGATTATTTGATTAAGGAGGAATTCAGAAAACTGTTTTTAATCGAACAGTCAACCAAATTTTTTTAATTAAATAAAGATACAGTCTCCTCTAAGGGTGTTCTTTGGAATGCTTATAAGGCTTACATCAGGGGAGTTTTAATAAAGCTCAGGTCCCAGGTTATGAAACAAAGAGGAGAGTTTCTTAGAAAACTATATATTAACTTAAATAAATTGGAAACCATGAATAAAAAGGTCCCTAGAGATTCCACAATGGCTGAAATTAAAAAGGTCCAGAACAAAATAAATAAAATTAACCAACTTGTGTCAGACAAAAAGATTTGGCGTATGCAACAACTTTATTACCATCAAGATAATAGAACTAGTAAATTACTGGCTTACAAAATTAAACAGAAATCTTTAGGGAGAAGAATTGACTATATAATGAACAATGGTCAACCTACGAGGTGCCCTAAAGAGATTGCCAATCTGTTTGCCAATTATTATGAAAATTTGTATAATTTATCTAAAGACAATGAGTTCCATAAACTGTCAGCATTGCAAATTCAATCTTTTCTGAATCAGTTTAAGCTCCCCGTTGTATCACACAAGGAATTAGAGGAACTGACCACCCCCATTTCTGTTTAGGAAGTGAGGGAGGTAATTTCTATGCTAAAATCTTATACTACTCCTGGCCCTGATGGATTTAGCAATTATTTTTATAAAAACTTTTCCTCATCATTATGTATTCATCTTATGAATACGTTTAATGAAATCAAGACAGAAGGGGTCATCTCTCCAGAAATGGTTAATGCTAGTATAATTATGATTCCCAAACCTAAACAAGATTCACATTTTTGTTCTAGCTATAGACCTATATCTTTATTAAATGCAGATGTTAAGTTATACTTGAAAATCTTGTCAATTAGGCTTCAAAAGATTATTCACAAACTGATAGACATTGATCAGTTGGGTTTTATTTCCGGCCGATCTGGTTCGGATAATGTTAGGAAATTATCTAATTTGATCTGTTTTTCAAAAGCGACAAAGATTCCTACCCTATTTCTCTCACTAGACACTGAAAAAGCTTTTGATAAGGTAGGGTGGGATTACATGGATCTTACTTTGAGAAAATTTGGTCTGGGAAACTTTGGTTCTCACGCTATAGGGGCTCTATATAAATCCCCTTCTGCGTCAGTATCGGTTTTCACTCTCGCCCCTTTGGGATATCAAATGGATTCCGACAAGGGTGTCCTCTCTCTCCCATCCTTTTTGCTTTATTAATAGAGCCATTAGCAGTAGCCATCAGATCTAATCCTGACATTAGTGGCATTAGGCTGGGCGAGAGAGAACACAAAATTTATCTTTTTGCTGATGACAAAGTGTTATCTATTACAAGCCCTGGTGAATCCTTGAAAGTCTTGATGTTACTGTTTAAAGAGTACAGTTTAATATCAAATTACAAACTAAATGCACAAAAATCAGATACTTTAGCGATAAATCTCTCCTCAAACACAAGTAAATTTTTAAGGGAATCATACTCATTTAATTGGAACTCCAACTCTTTTACGCATCTGGGTATTATTTTTTCAGTAGAGCTTAAAAATATGATTAAAATAAACTACAACGACCTCTACAGTAAATGGTTAAACATTTTAAGTGGTTGGAAAGTAGTTAAAACATCCTTTAGTGGTAAAATATCCATTATTAAAATGGCGCTTCTGCCTAGATTCAATTATCTCACTAGCTGTATTCCGATTAGAATTTCTCAATATCAAGTGAATTTTTTAAAAATTATTATAGATAAATTCATCCATTCTTCTAAACATATTAGACTTAAGAGATTAACTCTCACTAGAGCATTCTCTCAAGGAGGATTGTCTTACCCTATGCTACAATTATATCAAGATACTAGTATTTTGACTCATGCTTTAAAATGGCTTAATTTAAATGGGTCCTATGTGAGGTCTCAAATTGAGAGGGCCTTGGTTCCTTGTATAGACCTCAAACTCTTATTTTTTATGGACCGTAAGGTACCTAAGGTTTTTTTAAATGGCTCTCAAATTATTAAGAACATTTATAATTTGTGGAGATTGATAAATAATAAATACCAGCTAATTCCCGTCAATAGTATTTTAATGCAAAACCTCCCAGCCCTTACATTTCAAAGGTTTGGTTTATGTTCTGAGAGAGAACTAGTAACACTGTTTATAAAAGATCTTTATTATGAGGGCCGCCTCCTTTCTTTAGACCAATTTTTTCTAACTATGGGCTTCCTTCTAGTTGTTGGCTAAAAGTCAAGCAACTATTTACGCTTTTATCCGTTGTTTGACATCATTAGAAAAACGTATCAACTCTAACAACTATAGCCGCTTCCTATCTAAATGCTATAATATTATAGGGAGACCCTTAGCCCTTATTAAGACATCGGGTATGGAAAATTGGGAAATAGATCTTGGTATCTCTTTCCCTTGGGAGATATGGGAATCCTCACTCTATGGGACAAACAGGATTGTTAAACACCCTTCGGATAGAGAACTCCACATTAAACTTGTAAATAGGTGGTACATGTTGCCCTCTCAAATTTATCAATTTTCACACAATCCTCAAGACAGTATGTGTTGGAGACTATGTGGTATATATGGTGATTTTCTTCCCACATTTTGGGAATGCCCATTAATTAAACCCTTGTGGCTTGAAGGTTTTGAGTTCATTGAACGCTCTATAGAATCTAAACTTTCCTTTCTACCTCAGTATAGTTTATTGCATATTTTTCCAAAATAGTTAAATTTAGATAAGAAAGCTTTCATTATTTTAATTTGTATGGCAATAAAAAGATCAATTATTTCCTGATGGAAATCTAATAGAATTAAATCTTAGTAATGATTCAATGAGTAAGAGATCTTCAAGCCAATTGGGAAGTTACAGGCACTTCCCGCAACAACTCCCTTTTAGTGGAAATTTTGGGATTCTATACATAAAAGGGTTTCTTAAATCTGTAAACAACAATAGCTGCTACCTCTTGCCTAATGGAAATGCTTGCTGTTCCTGGCTTGGTTTCTTATAGTAATATTTTTGCTGTCTCTCTCTCATTGATTCCGGGTCTTTTTCTTTTCGATTTTTTTTCTTTTGCTAACTGTTTTTTTTATTACTATTCATCTTTGTCAATTTAAAGCTTAATATCATGATCATTTAAATGAAAGTGTATGCATGACGAGTGAATGTTCTTTTTTAAATGTTTTATCTTATGTATTGTATGTTTTTCCTTTTTCTGTTGTTTATTTCGATGTACTGTGTTATTAACTGTATTTATGATATATACGATATTTATATGGTACATTGTTATATTTTTGTAAAAACAATAAATACTATTTAAAAAAAAAAAAAAAGTAAGAACCTAATATAAACAGGGAAAGGTGCGAACACTTCTAGCATAAGGGCAGTTCTAGTATAAGGAGTTTAAATAACAGAATGGAGTGCAATGGGGGGTGGGAACATTGTAGTGCTTTATACATTTTTTTTACCCACTGTAATTATGAGTCAGTCCAGTGGCAACCTCACTCAGAGTACATCCTGTCATATGTATGCACTTCTGGGTCCATACCTCAGTGAGAGGTGTGAGCATGTTGCCTATCTTGGAACTCAAATTGGAGAACTGGAGAGGAGAAATGCAGCACTTAGTGATATTTCTCCAATGGAAAGGGGGTTGGTGCTTGCAGAGCACAGTTTAGCTGAGCGTAGCATGGAAGGTGGAGCGAGGGCTAGTGAGGATGTCCAGGGAGGTAGCTGGGTTACAGTTACAAGGGGAAGCAGGGGGAACAGGAGCAGGAGGGAGGCCAGTTCTGAGTTGGCAAGCACCAACAGATTTGCCAGATTGAGTGAAACTGTTGGGATGTCCATTCAGGAATGCCAATGCCAGATAGAGCTGTTTCCTTTAACAGCCAGGAGAACAGTTCTACTGGAGGAGTGGGTGGGCAGAATAGGCAGAGCAACAGGCAGGTTTTTTTGGTTGTGGACTCTATTATTAGGAAAGTAGACAGGGTGATTTGTCACCCTGATTCCCAGCAATCGAACAGTTTGCTGTCTCCTGGGTGCTCGGTTTCGGCATGTTGTGGATTGGCTAGACAAATTATTGGGAGGGGCTGGAAATGAACCGGCGGTCTTGGTACATATTGGTACCAATGACAAAGTTAGTGGAAGATAGAGTGTCCTAAAGAATGATTTTATAGAATTAGGTAATAAGCTTAAAGCAAGGACCTCCAAGGTAGTATGTTCTGAGATACAACCAGTGCCATGTGCTAGCCCAGGGAGACAGAAGGAGCTTAGAGGGTTAATGCATGGCTAAAAATGTGGTGCATTAAGGAGGGTTTTGGGTTTTTAGAGCACTGGGCTTACTTCTCACTTGGGTACAATCTCTATAGCAGGGATGGATTGCACCTTAATGATGAGGGAGCTTTTGTGCTAGGGGATAGGATAGTAGAAAGGCTGGGGGAGTTTTTAAACTAGTAGGTGCGGGGGAGGGATGAGACAGAAGTAATGGGTTAGAAAGTGTAGAGGGGGTAAGGAATGTATTAACTAGTCATGGGGAGGAGATGGGGGAGGGTTAGTACAGTCAATAGGGAGGTATTGCTAAGTAACTCAAGTTCAGTGGCAGGCACTTCAGAACTACAGACTCATAACAAAAGGTGTATGCTTGCTAATGCCAGAAGCTTGCCAGGAAAAATGGGAGAGTTAGAGTTAGCAGTTAATAAGAAATGGGATTTAATAGGCATTACTGAAACATGGTGGGATGATTCTCATGACTGGACTGTTAATCTGGATGGTTATAACCCATTTAGGAAAGATAGGGGCAATGGTAAGAGGAGGAGGGATTTGTCTTTATGTTAAGCCTGAATTTAAGCCTATAGTCAGAGAAGATACTTATGGTGGAACTAGCAGTAATGTTGAATATTTGTGGTAGAGTTAAATAGCACAGCAGCAAATTGGAAATGCAGCTAAGCATGGTCAAGTTCTAATAATGGGAGATATTAATTAGCATGAAATAAACTGGATAAATGAGACCAGCAGTTCAGCTAAGGGGAGCAGGTTCTCGAGTACACTCAGAGATCATTATCTGGCCCAGGTTATACAAGACTCTACTAGAAATGAGGCTATCTTGGATTTAGTTATTATAAATACTATTGATATAGTATCAAATGTTGAAATAGGGCAACCTTTGGGAAACAGTGATCACAACACAGTCTTATTTGAGATTGAATTAAAAAAACATAACTGTAAGGAGCTAACGAAAACTCTTAATTTTAAAAGGGCAGATTTTAACAGTCTAAGGGCAGCGATACAACATATAGACTGGGACAGAGAACTGACAGTTAAAAATACTGAACATAAATGGACAACATTCAAATCCTTAATAAATAAACATACTTCTCACCATATACCATGTGGAGATAAAAGTAGGAGTAAATCACAACCCATGTGGCTTAGCAATGAATTAAAGATGAAGGTGGGGAGTAAAAAACAAGCATTCAAATTATAAAGACAAGAGGGGACAGAGACTGCTTTACGTAAGTACAAGGAAATCAACAAGGCTTGCAAAAGGGCTATTAGACTGGCTAAAACTGAAAATGAAAACTTAGTTGCAACGAGAGTAAGACTAACCCTAAAATATTTTTTTAAGTACATTCATGGGAAGAAGGCCAGGAAGGAAGCTATAGGAACATTACAATGTGACACAGGCCACCAGATACGTGGTAACCAGGAAAAGACAGATGAGCTAATCAGGTACCAGTGGTTGGGTCACTGCAACATAAGGGGGCTACACTACCTTCACCAAATAACTGGTTAACGCAGGAAGAAATTCAAAAGAGGCTGGAAAAAATAAATTTTAATAAAGCCCCAGGTCCTGATGGAATACATCCAAGCGTACTGAGGGAACTGGGCTCTGTAATAGCAATCTATTATATTTAATTTTTCAAGATTCACTCAACACAGGGTCTCTACCAGATGACTAGAGAAAGGCAGAGGTGATACCTAAAATTAGGAAGGGAGAAAGAGCAAATCTGGGGAATAATAGATCAGTGAGTCTCACTTCAATAGTGGGAAAGCTTTTAGAAGGGTTAATAAGGGATAACATACAGGAATGTGTCTATTCAAACATGATCATAAGTAGAAGCCAAAATGGATTTATGAAGGATAGGTCATGTCAAACAAACCGAATTAGTTTCTATGAGGAGGTTAGTATTATTATTATTATTAATCTTTATTTGTATCGCGCCAACATATTCAGTAGCTCTTTACAGGGGATAAAGACAACAAAGAATACAATGTTAACAAACTGCAGAAAAATGGAGGGCCCTGTTTTGAGCTTAGAATCTTTGCAGGAAGTGCTTTTTTCCAAAGCACCCTACAAGATTGAAAACTCGCTACTTACAATCTAAAGGGGATGGAAGAGGCAGTAACTTGGGAAGAAACAGATAGAGGATAGCAAGGGTGAGGAAGAGAGTGAAAGTTTACTTATGTATGAAGGTATGTGACATTGTGAGGTGAATGGCTCAGGTGTGTAATATGTTATCTGTCCCTAGTGGTCAGATAATGTAACTGCTAGGGGAAATGTCAGGTCAGGCCCTCGGTTAGGAAATGTGTCTCCAGAAGCCAGAAGGAGAGAGAAGGAAGGGAGATTCAAATGGGACTCACAGAAGTGTTTCTGCTTATGAGTTTGAGATGGGGGAGGAGATAGTGGGTGGAGGAAGGAGTGTAGATCATGGCAGCATAAAAGAGGAGATGAGAGCATGGAAGGTGAGATGGTTATGCTGGAGACATGATATGGATAAGTTGAGAGGAAGAGCCTGAGGAAAAGACAGAAGGTTAAGAAGAAGGCAGGAGGGAACATTGTGTAAAGGATAAATTAGGAATAGTTAGCAGGTGTTCCTAATTGATCAGCTGAAAGAAATTTGTGTGATTCAATAAATTTAGAGCAAATAGGGCTGGGTGGGAGGGGACTGGCTTGTAGTTCTGTGGGATCTGTGCAGGAATAATGTCTGCCAAGAGTGGAAACACTTTTAGTATACAGGAAGTTATTAGAGTGTGATAGGGAGGGGTTAAGGGAAGATTTGAACAAAAGGAGGATGGGGGAGGGTTACAGATACAAACTATAGTATGAAATACTATAGCAATACTAAGGCAAGAAAGTAACAATGTCCCCAAAAATAATAACAGTTGAATGCAAAATATTACAGATGGCAGAAGTAAATTTAGCTGCTTCAAGTGTCTTCAATATACCTTAGAATTGGGTCTGGTGTGTAGTTATGTGGGATCTTTGCAGGAATAATGTCTTAGAAGTGGGTCTGGTGTGTAGTTATGTGGGATCTGTGCAGGAATAATGTCTTAGAAGTGGGTCTGGTGTGTAGTTCTGTGGGATCTGTGCAGGAATAATGTCTTAGAAGTGGGTCTGGTGTGTAGTTCTGTGTGATCTGTGCAGGAATAATGTCTTAGAAGTGGGTCTGGTGTGTAGTTCTGTGGGATCTGTGCAGGAATAATGTCTTAGAAGTGGGTCTGGTGTGTAGTTCTGTGGGATCTGTGCAGGAATAATGTTTCAGAAGTGGGTCTGGTGTGTAGTTCTGTGGGATCTGTGCATGAATAATGTCTTACAAGTGGGTCTGGTGTCTAGTTCTGTGGGATCTGTGCAGGAATAATGTCTTAGAAGTGGGTCTGGTGTGTAGTTCTGTTGGATCTGTGCAGGAATAATGTCTTAGAAGTAAGTCTGGTGTGTAGTTTTTTGGGATCTGTGCAGGAATAATGTCTTAGAAGTGGGTCTGGTGTGTAGTTCTGTGGGATCTGTGCAGGAACTTGGATCAAGGCATCTCAGTGGATATAGTCTATTTTTATTTTGCAAAGGCTTTTGATACAGTGCCACATGGGACACTATTAAGCAAAATAAGGGATACAGGAATTGCCCTAAATATTTGCTTATGGATCTAGAGCTTGTTAAAAGACAGGAAGCAAAGGGTTGTGGTAAATGGAACTTACTCAGATTACACTAATGTCGTAAGTGGGGTTTCTCAGGGTTCAGTATTAGGTCCCCTCCTTTTTAACATATTTATTAATGACTTGGAAGTGGGATTGGAGTGTGGTGTCTCCATTTGCTAATGACACACCATTGTGCAAGGTAATTAAATCAGAAAATTATGTACTTTCCCTAAAAAAGGGATTTGCATAAATGAGAGGAATGGGCATCTAAGTGGCAGATGAGATTTAATACAACTAAATGTAAAGTTATGCATCTGGGAAGGAAACATAGCTATGCAATTTATAATCTTAATGGAGCAAATCTAGTGGTGTCAGGTATTGAAAGGGATTTGGGAGTACTTGTGGAAAAAGTAACAGTGCTCAATGCCAAGCAGCCTCTGCAAAGGCAAGTATAATATTAGCATGTATTAAGAAGGGTATAGAAGCAAGGGAAGCAAATATAATTCTCCCATTATACAAATCCCTAATGCGCTCCTTATTTGGAATATGGAGTACAATTTTGGGCACCACTCCATAAAAAGAACATAGTTTGAGGATTTGCACACCTTTAAAAATGCTTTTTTTTTTCTTCTTGTGACGCAAACAACGAATAGGACAAATTAACAGAAAAAGTCAATGTGCATAACTATTCAACCCCCTAAAGTCAATACTTTGTAGAGACACCTTTTGCGGCAATCACAGCTCCAAGTCACTTTGGATAAGTCTCTATGAGCTTGCCCCATCTTACCACTGGGATTTTTACCCATTCCTCCTTGCAAAACCGCATCAGCTCCTTTAAGTTGGAAGGTTTGCGCTTGTGAACAGCAATCTTTAAGTCTGACCACAGATGTTCTATTGGATTGAGGTCTGGGCTTTGACTAGGCCATTCCAAAACATTTACATGTTTTCCCTTAAACCACTCAAGTGTTGCTTTAGCAGTGTGTTTGGGGTCATTGTTCTGCTGGAAGGTGAACCTCCGTTCTAGCCTCAAAACACACACAGAGTGGTACAGATTTTGCTCAAGAGTATCCCTGTATTTAGCACCATCCATCTTTCCCTCAACTCTGACCAGTTTCCCAGTCCCGGCTGCTGAAAAACATCCCCACATCATGATGCTGCCACTACCATGTTTCACTGTGGGGATGGTGTTCTTTGGGTGATGTGATGTGTTGGGTTTGTGCCAGAAATACAGTAGCGTTTTCTTTGATGGACGAAAAGTTAAATTTTAGTCTCATCAGATCAGAACACCATGTTCCATACATTTTGGGAGTCTCCCACATGCCTTTTCGCAAACTCAATTTTGTGCCATTTTGTTTTTTGCTGAAAGTAATGGCTTTCTTCTGGCCACTCTGCAATAAAGCCCGACTCTATGGAGCATATGGCTTATGGTCGTCCTATGTACAGATACTCCAGTCTCTGCTGTGGAACTCTGCAGCTCCTCCAGGGTTACCTTAGGTCTCTATGCTGCCTCTCTGATTAATGCCCTCCTTGCCCGGTCCGTGAGTTTTGGTGGGCGGACGTCTCTTGGCCGATTTGCTGTTGTGCCATGTTCTTTCCATTTGGTTATGATATATTTGATGGTGCTTCTGGGGATGATCGTAGATTTGGATTTTTTTGATAACCTAACCCTGACTTGTACTTCACAACAACATTGTCCCTTACTTGTTTGGAGAGTTCATTGGTCTTCATGGCAGTGTTTGGTTAGTGGTGCCTCTTGCTTAGGTGTTCCAGCCTCAGGGGCCTTTCAAAAAAGTTGTGTATATGTAATGGCAGATCCTGTGACACTTACATTGCACAGAGGTGGACATCATTTCACTAATTATGTGACTTCTGAAGGTAATTGGTTGCACCAGAGCTTTTTATGGGCTTCATAACAAAGGGGGTGAATACATACGCACATGCCTATTATCTGTTTTCTATTGATAAAAAATATTTTTATGTATATATTTTTCTCATTTCACTTCACCAACTTGGACTATTGTGTTCTGATTCATCACATAAAATTCTGATTAACAAAACATTGAACTTAAGGTTGTAATGTAACAAAATAGGTAAAAGTCAAAGGGCTGAATACTTTTGCAAGGCACTGTAAAATATATCAACAAAAACTGTGCTTAAATGTAAATATCAAATGAATATCATGAAAAAAAAATATTTTAGTGGCATGTTTATTGTTTGTCATACAGCAAGTGTTTTGATAACAAAAAGAGCTTTAGTGATTTAAGAGAGCATTGTAGTTTAGGCAGTTCCTGTCTCTATTGATCTATTCAGACATTTGCATGTCCATGAAATAAGTTCTCCCATACCTTGGCCATATTAATGAGGAATGCTTTCTTACACTACTAACTCCTTCAATGAATGCTTGTTGATAAACAGGGAATCCATGCCAAAAAAAGTCACAACCAATAATGTTTTATCTTCCATGTAGGTTCTGTAACAAAAAAAAAGTGATGTGAAGTTCAGTTAACATGATATATATCAATGTGCATTTATTCCATCGTCCTTGGTAAAAAGGAACATTGTCAACTTTTACTAATAATCACCTAATTCTATTCATACTTAACCCTTCTTTAAGTATAGTATTTCTTTAATTTTCATCTTTGTTAGTTGTTTTTAAAAGTTTAAATGATCCTAATATTTATGGTTCAAGTGCCTTTTGTATTTAATTCCTACTTTATTTTGCTTGTGGGTGTTGTACTTTTATTTTTGATTATTTATTTAGTGGTTATTAATGTATTTGTAAAACATCACCACAGAATAACATCACCACATGGTTTTCAGATGAATGAATGACTGACCAGTGACTGACTGGTGTATTGCACACAAAGTTATATAGAAACTTCAGAATAGCAAAGCCATTTTGAGTAAGGATATTAAATCATGTTAGGTATGCAGTGGGTGAAAAAAGTATTTGATCCCCTCCTGATTTTGAACATTTGTTCACTGACAAAGAAATGATCAGTCTATTATTTTACTGGTAGCTGTATTTTACAGTGAGAAACAGAATAAAAAAAAAACAAACAAGAAAAACGCATGTCAAAAAAGTTATAAATGTATTTGCAGGTCAGTGAGAGAAATAAGTATTTGATCCCCTACCAATCAGCAAGATTTCTGTCTCCCAGGTGTCTTTTATACAGGTAAGAGCTTAGATTAGGAGTACTCTCTTAAAGGGAGTGCTCCTAATCGCAGCTCGTTACTTGTATAAAAGACACCTGTTCACAGAAGCAATCAGATCAGATTCCAAACTCTACACCATGGCCAAGACTAAAGAGCTGTCCAAGAATATCAGGGACAAGATTGTAGACCTACACAAGGCTGGAATACTTTTGGGTTTCAAGACCATTGCCAAGCAGCTTGGTGAGAAGGTGAGAACAATTGGTGCAAATATTTGCAAATGGAAGAAACACAAAATAACTGCCAGTCTCCCTCGGTCTGATGCTCCATGCAAGATGAGAATGGAAGGATCTTTTTAATGATCTCAATGCAGCTGCTACCATAGTCACCAAGAAAATAATTAGTAACACAATATGAAGTTAAGGACTGAAATCCTGCAGCGCCCGCAGGGTCCCCTTGCTCAAGAAAGCACATGTACTGGCCCATCTTAAGCTTGCCAATGAACATCAGTATTTGATCCCCTATCAATCAGCAAGATTTCTGGCTCCCATGTGTCTTTTATAGAGGTAACAAGCTGAGATTAAGAGCACTCTCTTAATGGGAGTGCTCCTAATCTCAGCTTGACACCTGTCCACGGAAGCACCCAATCAGATTTCAAACTCTCCACCATGGCCAAGACCAAAGAGCTGTCCAAAGATGTCAGGGTCAAGATTGTAGACCTACACAAGGCTGGAATGGGCTACAAGACCATTGCCAAGCAACTTGGTGAGAAGATGACAACAGTTGGTGCGATTATTCCCAAATGGAAGAAACACAAAATAACTGCCAGTCTCCCTCGGTCTGATGCTCAATGCAAGATCTTGCCTTGTGGAGTTTCAATGATCATGAGAACAGTGGGGAATCAGTCCAGAACTACGCGGGAGGATCTTGTTAATGATCTCAAGGCAGCTGGGACCATAGTCACCAAGAAAACAATTGGTAACACACTACGCCGTGAAGGACTGAAATCCTGCAGTGCCCACAAGGTCCTCCTGCTCAGAAAAACACATGTACAGGCCCGTCTGAAGTTCGCCAATGAACATCTGAATGATTCAGAGAAGAATTGGGTGAAAGTGTTGTGGTCAGATGAGACCAAAATCGAGCTCTTTGGCATCAACTCAACTCGCCGTTTTTGGAGGAGGAAGAATGCGGCCTTTAACCTCAAGAACACCATCCCCATCAGCAACCATGGAGGTGGAAACATTATGCTTTGGTGGTGTTTTTCTGCTAAGGCGACAGGATAGCTGCACCGCACCAAAGGGACAATGGACGCGGTCATGTACCGTCAAATCTTGGGTGAGAACCTCCTTCCCTCAGCCAGGGCATTGAACATGGGTCATAGATGGGTATCCCAGCATGACAATGACCCAAAACACACAGCCAAGGTAACAAAGGAGTGGCTCCAGAAGAATCACATTAAAGTCCTGGAGTGGCCTAGCCAGTTTCCAGACCTTAATCCCATAGAAAATCTGTTGAGGGAGCTGACGGTTCGAGTTTCCACACATCAGCTTTGAAACCCTAATGACTTGGAGAGGATCTACAAAGAGCAGTGGGAAAAAATCCCTCCTGAGATATGTGTAAACCTGGTGGCCAACTACAAAAAAAAAACGTCTTACCTTTGTGATTGCCAACAAAGGTTTTGCTACTAAGTTAAAGGGGTCAAATACTTATTTCCCTCATTGACCTGCAAATCAATTTATAACTTTTTTCTAAAAATAGTTTTACTGAGCCTTTTTACCATTATGTTGGATATATTAATTTATTATGGCAACAAAGGTGAAGTAAACTTTTCTGTTGCTATGCAGATAAGATAAAATATAGCTTTGTACTATTATTATTATTATTATTATTACTATTATTATTATTAATTAGTCTTTATTTATAAAGTGACAACATTTCCTGTATCTCTTGTGCAGCAGAGAGAGCACCCTAGCCCTAAGAGATTCAGTCTGGAAGGTAAGATTTTGATGGGATACAGGATGGTGGCAGATACAGATGACTGAATGAATAGGGCAATAGGCTGAGTTAAGTGGAGGTGGCTGTTTATTACACTGTAGATGGTGTGTGAGTAATTGTAAGCTGTAGAGTATGCAGTTTTGAATATTAAGGCTGAAGGTGATAAGCTTCAAAAACCAAATGCATGGTTAAATAGTTTTTGAGGGTTCTGGAGCAAATAAAGGAGTTTTTGCAGCATTGGGTAAGCTTAAGAAAAGTGGGAGTGAGAGGAGGTGACAAGAGAGGAGGAAAGAAGAATGTCATTAGCAGAGACAAAGGGAGGTCGGGCAGTATTTTGAGATGTGGTTAGAGATATAAGGGAGCACATTCTTTTAAGAGCTTTATATAATAGTGTCATGATTTTACGTTTCATTCTATAGTCTAAACTAATAAATTAATTTAATTCTCCTCAATGTAATTATAATAGAAATTCTACACTTCACTTTCTTCTAATAAGACCCTGGAATGACCAAAATCCACCATCAGAGTGTCTGGACAGCATGAGGCACTGGTTGTGTGAAGCCTCTCCCCTTTGTGTGTGGCTTTCGTCACAGTACTGCAAGAAGGCAGCTCTAATGAGACAGAACAGGAAGAAAGGGGGAGGCTCTAGAAGGTAAGAATTTATTTATCTCAGTGCTCTGAAGGAAGTAGGCTCTGATTGATTTTCATGTAAATTGCTATTAACTATTTTAACAGTCAAGCAATGAGTATATATAAGCCTGAGATTGAGAAGAGCTGTATTTCCAGTTTTGAATAGAAAGTGTGAATTGGAATTGTAGCTCAATCAAGCCAGTGCACCTGATCTTAATCAGGATAGTTTAAAAGCCCTACAGACAGAACTGAGGTATGTGTGATTTGGAGTGAGAGAGTAAAGATTTTTTTCCTGAAAGTCGGTTTGCAGAGCAAAGCTCTCCGCAAGGCAAAGTCGATTTGCAGAGCAAAGCTGTCCACCAGAGCAAACCTGGTTTGCAGAGCAAAGCTTGTTTGCAGAGTAAAGCAAAGTCGGTTTGCAGAGCAAAGCTGTCCGCAAGAGCAAAGCTGATTTGCAGGTCAAAGCTGTCCACAGAGCATAGTTGGTTTGCAGAGCAAACTGTCCTCAAAGCAAAGACAGTTTGCAGAGCAAAGCTGTCCGCAAAAGCAAAGATGGTCGCAAAACAAAGTCGGTTTGCAGAGAAAAGCTGTTTAAAGGTAAAAACTGTTTTACATGGAAGCTGTCCACAGAGAAAGTGGTTTTCAAGTTTAAAGACTGTGTAAATTGACGCCAGGGAGAAGGCAGCAGTATAACTGCGGATTGTACAGTGCTTTTTCCAAAAGGCTTATTAAGGGTCCTTGGCAGTTGGAGCATTTCGGAGAGACGGGCGGGCTGAATGGTCCCCTTCTCTATTGATGAAGATATTATCAAGAGAACTGTTTATGATTTGGTATAACTTTGGCAGACGTAAACTATTGTGTGGGGTACATTTTGGACTTTTAAATAAAATAATAAAATAATTCCTGATCTCTGTGCCGTTAATCTATAAGGTAACAGGGTAATCTACCACACTATGTACTGGGATTGAAGACAAAGAGCTATAAATCATGTAATTTCAGAGATCTAAGTAGTAATGAGTTTTTACGGTTTTGAGACAAATAAAGATGTTTTACAGAGAAGGGGAAGCTTAAGAAAAGTCCTAAAAGGGGGAGAGAGAGGAGATGAGAGGAGGTGACAAGAGAGGAGGAAAGAAGAAGGTCATTGGCAGAGAAAAGGGAAAGTTTGGGCAGTATTTTGAGATGTTCTGAGAGATATAAGGGAGTGCATTGTTTGAGACAGAACAGGAAGAAAGGGGGAGGCTATAGAAAGTAAGAATTTGTTACTCAGACCTTTATAGAAGTAAGTGAAACAGAATATTTTACATCACAATTTAATTGCTGAGTATGCAATTTATTTACTAGTCAAGTTAAAGCATTTATATGAAGTGCCATTTTAAGACCTGATATGAAAGTTATATAGATTGTAGTACCATGGCAGACATACAGTGCCTTGCAAAAGTATTCACCCCCTTGACCTTTTACCTATTTTGTTACATTACAGCCTTAAGTTCAATGTTTTGTTAATCTGAATCTTATGTGATTGATAGGAACACAGTATTCTAAGTTGGTGAAGTGAAATGAGAATAATATATACATAAAACTATTTTTTAGAAAAAGAAAATAGAAAATTTTCATGTGCGTATGTATTCACCCCCTTTGTTATGAAGCCCATGAAAAGCTCTGGTGCAATCAATTACCTTCAGAAGGTACCATAGAGTCAGGCTTTATGGCAGAGTGGCCAGAAGAAAACAATTACTTTCAGAAAAAAACAAAATGGCACGTTTTGAGTTTGTGAAAAGGCATGTGGGAGACTCCCAAAATGTATGGAGCAAGGTGCTCTGGGCTGATGAGACTAAAATTTAACTTTTCGGCCATCAAAGAAAACGCTAAAACCCAACACATCACATCACCCAAAGAACACAATGTTTTTCAGCAGCCGGGACTGGGAAACTGGTCAGAGTTGAGGGAAAGATGGATGGTGTTAAATACAGGGATAATCTTGAGCAGAGGTTCACCTTCCAGCAGGACAATGACCCCAAACACACTGCTAAAGCAACACTTGAGTGGTTTAAGGGGAAACATGTAAATGTGTTGGAATGACCGAGTCAAAGCCTAGACCTCAATCCAATAGAAAATCTGTGGTCAGACTTAAAGATTGCTGTTCACAAGCGCAAACCATCCAACTTGAAGGAGCTGGAGCAGTTTTGCAAGGAGGAATGGGCCAAAATCCCAGTGGTAAGATTTGGCAAGCTCATGGAGACTTATCCAAAGCGACTTGGAGCTGTGATTGCCGCAAAAGGTGGCTCCACAAAGTATTGACTTTAGGGGGGGTGAATAGTTACGAACATTTACTTTTTCTGTTATTTTGTCCTATTTGTTGTTTTTTTCACAATAATAAAAAAAGAAAACATCTTCAAAGTTGTGGGCATGTTCTGTAAATGAAATGATGCAAATCCTCAAACAATCCATGTTATTTACAGGTTGTGAGGCAACAAAACACGAAAAATGCCAAGGGGGGTGGGGGTGAATACTTTTGCAAGGAACTGTACAAAAGTTGAAAGAATCAGTGGTGGTTCAAATCAACTTAACCTATTTATAAATTGCTTATATATGCTTGAGTTGTTTTCTACCAGAATTGCTTAACTTTTGCAACTGTACATATGTTAAAATGTGACCAGGAACATTTCAAACAAAATATCCAAGCATGGTTGGGTCCACAAGGCCAGAAGGCAGCTTGAGTCTAGCATAAGTGTTTCTTTGTTTGCAAATGTTTCCTAAAAAACAGCCACTGATTAGTAGAAAAATCTGTATTATGTTGAAAAGTTAAATGTACTTACATATTTATATGCTAGATACTGCTATATGGATTTGCACACCCCTAGGAAGCTTGCATACCAGTATACATGGCTGCAAAGCAGCAATCTACAGATTGTGACCTCCAAATAAAGTGCTGCCAGTCACATGGTTGGTGGAGTCACAGCTGACATTTTCCACAATGAGTCAGGGACACAGAGAAAAAAAACACCAGCAGCAGTTGATGCAGGGAACAGACAGCCTGCTTTGTTGCAATCTAGTGTGAATGTGCTGCACAGATAGACTCTTATATGAAAATACATAGCACTTTCTAACATGTGCCAGACTACATATTCCAGGCTGCTGTGCAGCACAGACAGCAACCCCAAATTGTGATTACATTTTTTAAGCCTCTGCTTCCTCCTGATTGGCTAAAACGTTTTTTTATTTTATATATATATATATATATATATATATATATATATATATATATATATAATTTTATGTTAAATTAGCCTGGGTTTGGAAAGGGTGGTAACCCTAATTTTCAACTGTCAGAAATGACAAGACATTTTGCTAACTTCAAGGTAAGTGTTTAAATGTTTGTTTTGGGATTTTGTCATGTAAACATTTTTTACATACACTATTTATTCTCTTCCATTAGATACACTCATAATCCAGGTAATTTAGATATGCCTTTAATGATTAAAAAGTTAATAAGTGTGGTGACCTACTTTCCCGACGCTCGTTTGGTCACTAACTGGACGTCTTCAGGGGGCGTCCTTCCTCCCCTTCAGCACTTTATGCACCCATGCTAAAGATGCGTAGCATCATGATTGGAGGATTAAAAACATGAACAAAGTAGGCCCTGGTTGATTTTCATATAGATTGCTATTAACTATGTACTGATGTTGTTGGACTTAATACAAGTCGTAATTTGAGGGATTGAAGACAAAGGAGCTATAATTCATGTAATTTCAGAGATCTAAGTAGCTATAAAAAGAAGGAACTCTCATCATATATAATGTGCAATACAGAATTTGGTATTTTTATTCAGTTTGTTTCGTTATTATTAAAAAATTGTAATAGTGTAAATGTGTTGATGTTCTAAGTCTTGGCTGTAATTATTGCAAAAGATAATTAAAGCAGTTTGTCTTTTACTAACTTTTCATTGGTTTCATTGTAGTAATCACAACATATTTCAGCTTATCATTGTTAAAATACATCCCTCCTATCTGCAACTTGATATTGAAAATGCTTATATACAATTTGCCAGCACAAGGAAAGGCAAACAGCTGAAAAATGCCTATTGATAAACCAGCAGTGATATTCTTGAACACATTTATGCTATTTCTTTCCTTAAGCTGCTATAATTAAATAGAACAATGCTTACAGATTAGAAATAATGTGAAAATAGTGTGGAAAATAATAATAAAATGTAATTATATTATATTAGTAATAGTAATGATACCCAGCCAGTAATGTTAATATATTATTATTATTATTATTATTTATATGTATATTTATATACATAAATTGGACACACTTTTACATATATACAAAAATGGTCCTTTTCTATTATTTAATACTCCTCCCATTGAAAACTGCCTTTTGATAATTCTACCAATTTCAGTGCTGAACACTAGGGGCATATTGAGGTGAATCGAGGCGAATCAGTACGCCAACGTACATTTGCCCCTCTGGTAAATCTGGACTTAAGAGTTTATTTCCACTGAACAGTCAGGATTTGGAATTAACTAATTTTAACTTAGTGAGTAGAATGTTTTTAGAATGTCATGATAAAAGTTTTTATATACTATTCACATTTAGTCATGTATTCACTGGGATCCATATGCTCTCAACATCGTGGACGATTAGAAATCAACTGGAAAATCATAGGCGCAATTGCAAAGTTAAAGGCTACAACACACATATGGAGGAGCAAAGTAGGTTTTACATTTAATATTTCATAATATCCTAGCACTAAGAAAACATCATATAATGAGCTTGAACATTACAACATTACATTAGAACTGAACATTAAGCTGTCCCATATAAACATATACAAATATACAATGTCGAATTTAAATAGCTTATAATTTAGAAGCATCGTAAAATTTATACCAAAAATGTATATTGAAATGCATATCAGACATGTTCCCTGGTGGCTCAGTGGATAGGATTTGTTGCCTTCACCACTGTGATCAGGGTTAGATTCCAGTCAGAGAACCAAGAGGTCACACCACCCTGAAACCATGCAGGGTTGGGCCTGGTCAATACTTGGATGGGAGACCACCTAGGAATACAAGTAGCTGTATGCTGTGGCACACTGGAGAAGGAACTGGCAACCCACTCCAATATCTTTGCCATGGATACCAAGTGGATCAGCATGGTGTGTTGTGGTCCATGAGGTCACAGAGAGTCGGACATGACTGAACGATGCAAACACACAATGCATATCAGTACATAAGTGACAAAGCTTTCATTATACTGACAAATCTTTTATCTCTTACTTTTCTGGCCTACGGTAACCATGACCTGCACATCCAATGGTATAGCTTACAGTTTCATTGAAGTACACAAGCCCCTTTACCACAACAAGGTAGCGATCTAGAAGGGGAACTCTGTGCGCTAGATAATCTATGTGAGTGTGTGATACAAAAACAAATAACATTTTTAATGTCTCACATATTCTCAACTTTTGTACCATATAATATGAAGTATATTGCAAAAATATATCACAAGCAAAGAACATGAAGATTCCTCAGGAAGTCAAAATTTTAACAATTGAACTAGCTACTCCAATTATATAAATTTTAAAGTACCAAGTATAAATTCCAAACAGCTGCCACTATCAGGGTGAACAGGCAGTAAAATGGGGAAGCAATAACACAGAGAAAATATGAAAAACTACAAAAAAAAGGATAGTTTTCCATTTGGTTTCTATTTTGATCAAATATATTTCACATATAGGAAGAAATCTAAAATGGAGAATTGTATTGTGGGAACCTAAAATATAAGTATAGCCTGTTAAATAACAGTATAAATTCAAAGCTGTAATTATAATAGTGAAAAAATACATTAGTGTGATTCTAAACATTTCATTGATCGGAAGTTTGACATGAAGAATTACGCTACTACCCAACCATGCAAGAAACAGCAAATCCTTGACAATAATTATCTTCTCTTGACAAATGTGGAAAACTGGATGTATGGCAGGTTTTCTTTCATGAATATAAACAATGTATGCAGCTGACTGTCATAAGATTAGTCAAGCACATTTCTTTTCTCATTTTCTATAAAGTGATTGGATCGGACTGTTTATGGGTATGTTACATCAATCCACCAAAGCTGACGAGGGTGAGAGCATCTTCAGACAGGATTCCCATAACAATGTGGAACTATTAATAGAGTTTCTGAAGCTGATGAGAAATTGCTTAATTGTCTGTGACATTTCTTAGAATAAAGCACAGTTAAAAAACAGCACAAACAAAAAATAACCCAGAAATGACTAGACCTAGAAGAATCTAATTATATATTTCCAGGTGTACTTTGTCATTTATAGTGGTTACAAAATAAATCTATATTGCTACAGAAAACTAACACAAATAATAGCTAAGTCATACAAACTATAAATAAATATGTATAAAAACTGATATATATATATATATATATATATATATATATATATATATATATATAATTTATATATACACACTAGAGATAGTCTTTACAAAATATTAGTATATGATCTATAGTACATATAATAAGTGTTGTACAGGTTTGTCCAGTTCCCTGCCTTGAGGGTCAGGTACATGCCATAGTTTAGAATATTCCTTTGTAATTCAATCCTAAATACTTTGGGAATTCACCATGGACATTGAATTCCTAGCTCAAAGACAGGGCCCTCCTTCCTTTGCTAAATGTTAATCTGTATTTATTATTGTCTGAACCTAATTTATGTACAGCGCTACGGAATATGTTGGTGCGTTATAAATAAACTATAATAATAATAATAATTAAATTAAAATGAATGAGCCACTGGTTATCCTAGGTGTGCTCAATGAGATACCATAAAATATTGCCATGGTATTGTCTCTCAAGGACTACAGTTGAACAAGCCTAAGGTAATTAATAATTAGCTTTATTCAGGAAAAATATCATCATAATTTAAGAACCAATTAAGCATTTTCTCAAATATATTTATTTCCATATACACAAATAACGTGTTGCATTATATTTAACTTTATTTTGCAAAAAAATTATATTTTCCCTTGGCACACATTTGTTTATGATTGGCAATTTAGAAACATTCAAATGAGTATACAAAAACTTGTGGAGATTATCAGTATGATACTTATTCAAAAAATCAATCTAGTAAAATGGCATCCCAGGGCATCATGTTAAATTTTTTTGGATTAAAGAATATAAACATTTTTTGGGCCCATTTGCATGCACTCACCTAAATTCTTAGGCCCTCATTCAATTGCAATTTAGCCAATTGAATAGGGCTCTAAATAAGCACATAACATATATTTTTTAAATAAGTTTTTAGTTAATAAACTTCTATCCAAGAGCAAGGTTTTCACTAACTAAAAACTTCTTTAAAAAACAAATGCTATGTGTTTATTTAGAGCTCTATTCAATTGGCAAATCACAATTGAATGAGGCCCTTACATTACAGTTGCAGCATTGTATATATTTGGATATAGGCATCTTATGGGCAAACAAATATAGTGTTTCTCCTTACCATTGGTCAGCCTACCTATGTCACTTTTAATGGCAATACCCGCAGAGTTAATTATTTTAATCAAAATTTTGCACAACTACTTATTATGTCTATTTTAAATCACTGTAATTATTGAGTGTATTTTCTACGCTTTTTTCTGTGTAAAGTAAAAAACTTGTGATCCATCTTGCATCAAGACTATAGTATGCTTTGTTATGACTACTTACGAAGATAAATGAAACCATTTTACTCTACCTGTTTTTGCCCAGTGGGATAGTTTCTGACCTAGAAGTTGTTATCAGCTAATTAACAGGATTTTGCTAAGCAATTATGCTAATCGTGTTTACAAAGACTACACTGATTTTACAAATATAATGAACATCATTTCTAGTTGCACTATAAAAAAATCAGCATCATATTGAATTTTAAGTTTTTTTTTATCATTATAAAGTATCCTTTATCACATTGAAAATATTGAGCAAATAAATATTACAAAGCATATTAACTTTTAAAAACAAATACAAATTAAACAAGAATAGAAACTAATGAGGTGAGTTTGATGAACATATTCTTAAATCTTCACAAGGCAACCAAATACTTGCTTTACAAATTTAAATCAATTAGAAAATGTTAATTGTATCAGGTTATATATTATTTTAATTTGACTAACATTTGCTAATAAGCTTTATTGGTTAATATATGTACTGATAACATAATAATAATAATAATAATAATAATAATAATAATAATAATAATAATAATAATAATATATCTCCATAAGGCATATATTTGTCAAACTAATAAATCATATTCCATGCATGAGTTGGTAAATTTGAAAGCAATTTGATTTCCAGGCAGAGAGCCAATGTCAGATGAGTCGGCACTGGTAGAAGACACGCAGTTGATAAAACTATAGTTCCTCTAGCCACTAAAATACTGGTGTGTTTCCAGACTTTTAATGGCTTGTATGCACCAAATGTACATTCAGTTTACTGGTCCATCTATACTTTTAGTCTCAGCTGGATGATCTGTGTGTATGCAGGGGTGCAAGCCTCACAGTAGAGGTTATGGATAGTAAGACTATGGACTAACAGCTGTTTGGGGTATTATTTTCTCAGCATGATGTCTTCTAAGGAATTGGTTCTCTCCTGCTGATTGGTTCCTCTAAATACTTTTTGATCATTGGTTATACAAAACATTTCTGTTCCATCAAATTGCTCACAATACAGGCATAAACAATATTGAACCATTATTTATTCTTTATATAGCACGCAAGTTGAACTCGTTAACATACACCACCAATTAACATACACCCCATTTTAATAGATTCAAAGAAGAAAAAGTTCAGGGTTTTCTAAAATAGAGTTACAACAGATCTAGGTTGAGTTTGTGACATGTTTTAGCAAAGAGAACAAGCAGGTATCAAAAACTAACAACTAGAATTTAAAGAAAAAAATGTACTATAAACAGGCAAACAGTAAAAATGAAGATTGTTTAGAATGCAGGATAAACAATGATGGTGTCTTCAAACATATATAGTCCAAAGGTTTTATCTTGTATTTGTATCAACAGTAGAGAATGCTGAATGTGGCCTTCCATTCATCCCACCATTGTATCATGGTGAGTTTTTAGGTATTCCCTTTAAACAGATCCTAGATGATATATTTCAATGCACTATCAACAAGGGTCTGCATAGTTAGAACTAAAGTATTGCCAGTAATAACATATGGATGTGAGAGCTGAACCATAAAGAAGTCTGAGTGCTGTAGAATTGACTCATTTGAATTGTGGTATTGCAGTCCCTTGGACTGCAAGAAGATCCAATAAATCAGTACTACAGGAAATTATGCCATGCTGTTCACTGGAAGGTATGATCATGAAGCTGAAGCTCATATATTGTTAGAAAGCAGGATTTGCTCCACTGCTAGGAACAGAAAGACCCCGGGGTCGACACCTGTTATCCACCTTACTCTGTCTCTCCCTTCTCTTGGCACAGAACCTGGGAGACACAATTAATAACATACAGACACAAGGTAGGTCTTATCAGTTATGTCTCAATTTTATTGCCATGACAGAGGAGTTTATATAAGAATAAGCGAGCAATTCAATATAATGCTAAAAGTAGTTATAATTGCGAAATGCCCGGTTCATAACAGAATGTTTTTCACTACATACAATACAAGTGGTTACACAGGGCCCCATTCAATTCCAAGCCAGTAACTCAATCGCAGACAGCCACATGTCTGCGAGGGAGTTGCGGGCTCCGCTTGGTCTCCATTTGCGAGGCTATTCAATTGCCCCAGGTTGCGAGTTGCCATCTTGTAGCCAGCTCCAGAAACCTTGCACTGTTTTGGAGCAGTTGTGGGTGGGAACCATATCAATTAACCAAGCCCGTAACCGCCCATTTCGAATTGGCCAATAAAAAATTAGACTGTCATAATTACGTCAGTAAAGCATGGAGGTTACATGTCAATCAATAAGGTTCAGGGGTCCAATTGAATAACAAATTTGCCTGCGACCTTACTTACAGGCCTTCCCAATCTCAAATTCGACCAATTGAATGGGGCCCACAGTTAGGCAAAGCAGGACACACAAAGTTCCTGTACAGACATAAAATAAGGAAGTAACAGCAAATTACTGGTAAACCCGTTGCATAGCCCTTCCTGAAAACTTATTGTAGACATCTTCAGTGTCACATACTTAATAACACAAAAAAAATACATATTAAGCTGTGAGATATTTCTGCAATAAAGCCCCCTAAATACCCTAACAGACCCCTAACTAACCGAGGTACAATCAAGCTGGTCGTAGTGGGGGAATCCTTATCAAGAAGTGCCTTAAGAGGTACTAATATGAATATCAGGATATGGAGCATCAATATTTTGTGGATTCATCGCAACGTATACACCCTGAGGATCAGGTGAAGGTGGAGGTGGCAGAGGCTTAGAGCATGACCTAAGGGCACGGGAGAAGATGCACTGCAAAAGGAAGAGGCAAACAAAAAATTAAAATATACCAAAAAGGGCAAGGATTATACCAAAAACTTTCTTATGGTCTAGGGAGCGAAACCAAGAGCCAATTCCAAAGGACCAATCAACATCTTTAAACAAACTAGAGGATTGTTTCCTCATAAGTTGTTGGACTTCCTCTAATTTATGAAGTGCAAATTGCGACTCAACATTGGGGACCAATTATAGCATATGTTCCTCCCTTGGCAGCTAACAGGTAGTCTAAGACCATATGATTCTGCAAGACTACATAATGTGTTTATTTATGTTCTGTATTGTTACTCAGTATATTATGTAAGTAATGGCGTGTTCTGGTTTTTGCAACATAATGCTAACAGGCCAAAACAATAGGTATGTATTAGGATGACAAGGTGGAAAAACAAAATGGAGGAACAATGCTGACAATACACAAAATACAAAATGGCAGACAGTATACAACAATGGCATATCTTTTCCCCTACATATTATCCCTCCCTGTGACACATGCAGCCCTATTAAGTTCCCTCAACGTGTAAAACCATAGCCCGTAACATAACCTGCAAGACTGAGGGCTATTAAATTGGGCCCGATAAGCAACACGCTAATGACTTGTGGGTTAAAGGCAAAAAAAAAAAAAAAGGGGATGTTGAAATCTGAACTCCACAGCCGCAAATCCTTTGATTTGTCAAATCTGTTACTGTTACATTTGAAAATCAGTATTAAATTGCTATGGATCCACTGGCGTTCAACCCCATAACCCACAAATGGAGCTAAAAAGCCAACGGGTACTAAAGAGGACCCGCAAGGGGGTTAAAATCCTATCTGTAGCACTGTAAATGCAAATATACACACACTACTGTACTTAAAATTAAAGGGAAAGTGATGTTAGGTATTAAAATTAATAGCACAACATTCTCAAGCTTGCAAATCTGCAATATGAAATACACTATTTTATGTTTAATTTCCGTGTTATATTGATCCCAGCAATCAATGTGTTAATACATATAATGGAACTCGCATGGACTTGAATTTCATATTTACTGATTTATTAATATTGCATTTTTTCTGGAATGCGGGTCCGATCGTAATTGAAATCCGTAAGGCTTTGAGATCTAACCTCCATTTTTCAGTGACGTAATGATGACGATCTCATTTGCCATTGGCTCCGTCTAAACCCGTAACTATGTGTTTGACTAATTGATCATGTTCACGTCAGCACTTCTAATGTGCAAAAGAATGGTTTACGGGTTTGCGCCTCCGGCCCGTAACTGTTCAATTTAATAGCTCTGTAATGCAGCCAAATTTCAAACCCACAGCCTTTGTGGGTGTGCCGATGCCACTACAGGCTTTGAATTTAATTGGGCTGTGTCACAAATGCTAGAGAAATACAACAGGTGTATCCTTAATTGGCCATTATAAGTATTGCAATTAGAACATAAAAATTAATTCAAGCAATAATGAGAACGGCAGCGTGTCATCTTTAAACTGACTCCAAAATACAATTGTGTCCCAAAAGGAGAAAGATCTCTGGGAAACAGAATATGGCAAGGGGTTATTGTGCCCAGTAGAGCTACAGAGCTGATAACCCAGTATGGTCTATGTTCCATGTGATGTTCCTACAACAATGCTGGAAAGTTTTCAATAATGGAGTCCTTTGCCAAAGTTCACAATCCAGGTGTTAAAAGCACGTTGGATGAGAGCTTTACAATAGGTGATTATAAAGCATAAGCAAACAGAAAAACAAGTCCAAATGAAAAATAAGGTATTGTCTGTTTGATCAAGTCCATATAACCAGGAAAGAGTTCAATGTAGATGGAAAAAACACAATTTTAAATGCTGTAAATGTTACACATTTTATCAATGTTAGTGCAACTAGTCAGGCATGTAAAGAAACAACAATGATAAATGCAAATAAAATAGCCTCACATGTTTACCAAATAGCACCCAGTCATTTAATTACCAGTACCTAGACCATAGAACCATTTTTGCCACTTGTTCCTAATGGGTATTGAGATTAATAGCCAGTAACAAGATTATCCTGATGATTAACTTCAGCTGGAACATAGATACAACAATTATCATAAACCACTACACAAACCCTTCACAGAATACAATTTTGCACTGATGTTACTAACAACCCAGAGATTATGCAGATTCATATCTTCTTTCACTAGTCACTCTGCTTTATGAGATGTTAGTATATTCTATATTCTAGCAAGTTGATAGAACAAGGTGCAGAAGTGTTAGAAGCAAAGGGACAGTACAAAGGAATACAGGGCTAGGAAAGAGTAGAAAAAAGTAAAAAAAATGACAAACAGTGAAAACATAGGCTCAGACAATCTTCATACAAACCCAGTCTTACGCATCACACTTAGCCAGGCTTAAGTAATTTGGTTCAAAAGTAAAAAAGATTACTTCTGGATATGAGATTCTCTGGTCAAGGCAATGGTCCATCATGTGCATATTTCCAGACACAGAAAAATGAATATGTGACTCTCTCACAGATCTTTGCATCTTTTTTTTTTTTTAGCCAGCGGATACATACACAAGTTTGGCCCATCCCTTTTCTTGGGTGCAGAATCGCAGCATATCTTGGCTTTGTCTCTTAGTCAGCAAACTCTGTAAAGGTGTTTATCTTTGTATTGTAGAACATATACTTTTTGGGTACACTTTCAGGGTGCCTATACACTTCACAGTGGCACAGAATTTGCCTGGACTGCCTCTTTATTACCAGACTGACACATGTGCATGAACTAAAACATAACAACCTAAAAGGAAGATTTTGAGTATATTAATTACATTAATTCACTTAATAGTTAAACTATTACTAATTATTAGTGATGTCCTGAATAGTTTGCCGGAGAACTATTCGCGGTGATTTTCGCATGTTCGCGTCCGCCGCGAACAGCGAACACATGCGCTTTTCGGTTCGCCCCCTATACTTTATCATTGAGGAAACTTTGTATATCATTTATTTTATTTTATAATATTTTTTGTGTAATCTATGCCTGCCTGCCAGCGTGTGTGTGTGACAGGCTAACACCTAACAGCTTATATTGTGCTTATTTTCACTACTCATACCTTTTGGTGTAACATACATTGAAGACAACCATTTCTTTCCTGTAATCTAATTTCACTTGCCTGCCTGTGTCAGACTCACAGCTTATATTGTGCTCAGTGACATAAAACAACACTTTAATAGATTGAATAGCAATTGCCTGCCTACAGGCGTGTGTGTGAAGCCTATTGCATCTACTCTGCCAACTTTTGCCAGTGCACAGTGACACTCATATCTGGTGGCACCTTAGATTGCACTCGCAGTGCTCCAAATTTGAAGTGGGAGGACCGACCAAGCATCTTTTTCCATCTCCCGCTTTCAAAAATCCATGCCATATACACGTCCCCTGATAGTGGATGTAACAGGGATTAAACCAATAGGAATAGTACTACTTAACAGTACACACCTTATAATAATGCAGACAGAGGCAACGCGTATAATCTTCCATGCTGTGCAGTGGAAGCCCCCAGACTCTGACCTGTGTATAATCTTCCATGCTGGGCAGTGGAAGCCCCCAGACTCTGACCTGTGTATAATCTTCCATGCTGTGCAGTGGAAGCCCCGAGACTCTTACCTGTGTATAATCTTCCATGCTGTGCAGTGGAAGCCCCCAGAATCTGACCTGTGTATAATCTTCCATGCTGGGCAGTGGAAGCCCCCAGACTCTGACCTGTGTATAATCTTCCATGCTGTGCAGTGGAAGCCCCGAGACTCTGACCTGTGTATAATCTTCCATGCTGTGCAGTGGAAGCCCGCAGACTCTGACCTTTGTATAATCTTCCATGCTGGGCAGTGGAAGCCCCCTGACTCTGACCTGTGTATAATCTTCCATGCTGGGCAGTGGAAGCCCCCAGACTCTGACCTGTGTATAATCTTCCATGCTGGGCAGTGGAAGCCCCCAGACTCTGGGAGTCTGAAGAAGAGGAGTCAGAGGAGGAAGGTGGCTTTGAGGAGGTGGAAGACCAAACACAGCAGGCATCCCAGGGGGCTTGTTGTCACCTTTCGGGGACCCTTGGTGGCTGGGTGGAGGAAGAGACCGTCAATGACATCAGTGAGGACAAGGAACAGGACATGGCTAGCTTGGTATCCAACCTTGTGCAAATGGGGAGTTTGCGGTTGTGCAAAGGTACTGTTTGTGGTTGTTTGCGGTGCATTAAACAGGGAGATTGGTCTGTTATTGTGAAGCGGGTGTAACCCTTACACTACCTGATCGATACAACATCATACCTGATGTTTTAAAGCATGTTATTACAAACAATTTAGGAATGTTAGGTGATTTATGCCCTTTATGGCTTAAAACCAGACTCTGCATCAACTATGTAATTTTCCGTGGGAGTTTTGCCATGGATCCCCCTCTGGCATGCCACAGTCCAGGTTTTAGTCCCATTGAAACAACTTTCCCATCACTATTGTGGCCAGAATGAGTCCCTGTGGGTTTTGAAATTCGCCTGCCCATTGAAGTCTTTGGCGGTTCGCCGGGTTCGCCTGTTCGCGAACATTTGATGGAAGTTCGGGTCCGCTGTTCGCGAACCGAAAATTTGATGTTCGCGACATCACTATTCATCTGTCATTATCTTTGTCATCAGGATAGTCATCTGGTAGACACTTTCTCTCATCATAAACTAGGGCAGGCTTGTGGCATAGTTGTTGCTTTCTCTGTTTTTTTTCTTCCTCTTTACAGGCACTCATAGTCTTCTTCTTCTGAGGGGGAGGCAAATGTGACAAAAATAAAAAGGAAAAAAAAAAAAAATCCAAACATTTGAGATCTTTCATATAAGACTTTACATACATCTTTCAAACATACATTCACTCATTATACACACTTATCCTAGGCTCCTCCCTAATCAAGTCAATAATGTAATTTATGCAGGGGCTAGAACAATATATGGATATGTACAATTTATACATTTTTACTCCTGCTAAAGCAGCAAGATTGTCTTCAAACAGTTTTAATATTCCTAATGTATATTATGTCTCTATAAGTGACTTGATCAATATTTGCTTTATCTTGTCATAGGATATACAGTTTATTGCGGAATAAACTAATAATTATTTTACTCATGTTATATTAATAATGATAACCCATGAATTTTCATTTCATAAGTTACTTCATCTCCTAACATATTCATTTATTTGAAATCTAGAAATACCTTGAAAACATTTGCCAATTATTTTGAGAAGTTATATAATTTATCGCATGATCCCACATTCAAGGATCCTACGATGCAAGAAATCCCAAAATTTTTAGATAGATATAATGTTCCTAAAATTTCTGTGTCAGACTATGAGGTGTTGGATAGGCCATTTACTGAAAAAGAAGTGTCAGGCGTGATTATTAATTTGAAGGCTATCACCATCCCCGGCCCAGATGGTTATACCAATAAGTTTGATAAAACCTTCCATCTACTCCTAAGTCCTATTCTGATGATTTTATTTAATGAAGTTAAATAATCTGGAAGTATGCCTAAAGAGATGCTCTGTGTGAATATAATCATGGTCCCAAATAAGACCAAGATCCACAGGTGTGCAGTAGCTATAGACCTATTTCTTTTGTGAACATCAATTTAAAAGTATAAGACTGTTGCCACAAGACTGAAAGGTGTAATAAATAAATTAGTTTCATCAGGCCAGGTTGCATTTTTTTCCATTAGACATGGCACAGATAACGTGAGAAAACTGATGGACCTATTGGCTGTAGTCAAGGGTTCCAGTACTCGCACCCTGCTCATGTCTTTGGCCGATGAAAAAGCGTTCAACAGAGTGGGTGTACATGAGACTAACATTGAAGCAAATGGGATTGGGATAGTTCACGTCACACACCATTGGCCCATTATATTCAACTCCATCTGCCTCTATATGTGGAATTAGTTTTAATTCCAGGAAATTTGAGATTAGTAATGGAACACGACAGGGGTGCCCTCTCTCTCCCTCCCTGTTTGCATTAATGATAGAACCTCTGGCAGAGGCTATTACAAGTACTGTGCTTATAAAAGGCATAAGGGTGGGAGAGAGTACAAGACAACCCTGTTCATTGACGACATAGTCTTGTCTTTGACTGATCCAGCTGTTTCATTACCAGAGGTATGAGAACTCATTGAAACCTATGGGTCCGTCTCTAATTTTTTTTTGTCTTCATCCAGTAAATTCATCGATAGAATTTCTAATTTCTGAGGATTCATCTTATAGTTTAAGGAGGAATACAATTTTGACTGGACGCTAATACTTTCAAGCACTTAGGAATAATTTACAGGGATAATATAAACTCAATGATATCAATGAACTCTACGTTACTATCTGTTAAGGTTGAGGAAAACATATAACAGTGGAAAGAATTAAAAATATAATTCTCGGGCAGAATTTCCATTATCAAGATGGTGATTCTACCCAAAATAAATTATTTACTTATCCGTGTGTCTTCCTACATTTTGGATTTCCAAGTTTCAAACAACAATTGATAAATTCATAAATTCAAGCAAAAACATAAGACTTAAAAGAGAAACAATGGCCAGGAGGTATATTGCGGGTGGTATAGCATACCCACTTTTAAAAGTCTATCAAAAAGTGTCAGTACTGTCCGATTTGCTAAAATGGGTATACCCACTAAGCAACTACTCATGGTATCATATTAAAGAGACTTATGTAAAAAATTAAGACTGAAAGGCATTAATCTTTTTTAGAATATTATCCAACCAATTATATAAAGAAAGAAATGTACATTTTATAAACTTGTATCTAAACTTTTAACATTTATGAGTATGACCACTGCAATTAGTACATTAACTAAATTTAACAACATTGGGGCGCCAAATGGGACAGGTATCCAGAACATAGGTGATATGTAAATAGGAGGAAACATTTCAGCAATTAGGTAAACAATTTGAAACAATACATTTTAATTGGTTGGTCTATGAGCAAATGTCCCGTGTTATTAATAAACATAAAGCTGACGTTGATGTTATCAAAAAAACGTAATGAATTTTAGTTAATAATTAAAAAAGGGGATACATTTCATCTGATCTCTAAATGTTTCAATATCTTGAGACATTAACTAGAAAAAGAGAAATTGATAGGAATGAAAATATGGGAATCTGATATGGGTACGGCACTAACCAGTGAAGTTTGGTCAAAATAATTGAAATTAACCAACAAGATTATTAAAAACACTTCTCAGAAGGAAATTCTGTTTAACTCAATTAATAGATGGTATATGGTCCCTGCTAGAGTTCACCAATTTACGCACAATCCTGATGATACGTTATGTTGGAGAGGTTGTGGACTAATTGGCAATCAACTCCATGTATGGTGGGACTATCCCTTCATCAAACCTATATAGAAAGAATGTTTCGAATTAGTGTCCACTGTAGTGGGGAAAAAAGTGTCCCCAAATGTTTAAGGAGGTCTTTTTCATATTTTTAGAGCTGAATTCAGTAAAGATGAAACAACATTCATGATCCAAATGTTTACAATTATGAAAGTTCTTATATTAGCTAAACGGAAATCGACCAATATCCCAACCTCTAAAGACATCATTTTTAAAATGAAATAATGTTGAGAATTGGAAAGGAACTTATTGAACTCTGGTATAATCTTTAATGATACAATGAAATGGGTAAAATGGGATAAAAGGCCCCAAGATATATAATATTAACTTTGTAAAGCAGCATGTATTACTGTAAGACTTGATTTACATGTAATTCAGGGATGTGTAGGTATGTAGTATGTCTGTCTAGTTGGTACAAAATGTCACTTTAATCATTGTTATTTATGCAATCTATGTATTGATTTTATTAATTTGTATGTGAATTTTACACAAAAAAAGGTTTTACCAATTATTAATCATCTTGCATCATGGCCATCATGTGAACTGGGGTTAAAACATAAGGTGTAGGTGGTAATTTTTTTACATTTAACCAGAAAGGGAAAATAAAAACATAGTACCCAAAACATGAGACTCACTACTATCACAGGAGATAAGACCCCATGATAAGGTTATTTACCATCTCATAATATGGAATCAACAAAAAAAGGTCTAGTAGATACATAGGTCTCCATCTCCTGCCAACAGTGCTAGTGCTAATCTGTTTTGGAGCGCCATTTTAGTCACAAAATCCACCTATACTTGCAAGTTGGAGATTGATCTTGTATGCCCACATTTACACCACATAACCTGGTAGCATGTCATGCACTGATCATTGACATAGGCACCCACTACAGCATCCTCCTGGGGAGAAAACACAAGACAGATATTGTAAATATACACATTCATTTTAATAGAGAGAGATGTCAATCTGCTTGATCATTCCTTAAATTACAGTAACATGAGCCATAAAATTACAGTTCAAAAATAAAAATAAACTAACCAACAAATCAGGCCTGCAAAAAAACAAAAACAATTTTAAAGAAAAAAAATCTTATTCTGGATTTATTGACATGTCTGACTGATCTTACATGCGTTTGGTAACACATAAAATATCAGACCCAATTGGTTACTATTATTAACCTTAAAGATGAACATGTCTTTGAAACAAGTACTGTACATTTAATTGTACATGCTATTGTAAATGGAGTTAACTTCAATCCATCAATAACTCTATGTGCAATTATAAAATGCTTTTTACCTGATAATTTTTAAGTACTTATTCACTATTTCACTTTGGGTTAAAAAGATTGGTTACCATACAAGCCTTCCTTCTTTTCTGTTAATATACCACCTCAATAATATTTAAAACAGATATGAATCTAGATAAAACGTGTATTAATAAATAGCCAAAATGGCCAAAAGCATACAAACATAAACTATAATATTCATCCAGAGACGACCAGGCTCTGGAATATATATTTCATAAAAAAATTTATCAAAAAAGTCTATCAGTCAAAATGGATATCCTATGCATAAGATTTTTATACCAATATAAAAAAATTCTTATAGAAAAAAAACAAAGACAAAATTCACATACGACAAACATCACAAAACATATAACCAGATTATCGTGAGCTCAGAAAAATAATATCTATGTGCATAGTTCTTCACAAACAATGTATTAAAGACAGACCTGGCAAATGTTATATTTTTTAACCTTAAAATATATTTAAAAGAATTGTAGAGAAACAAAAATAAATATTTTTCCGCAACCAAACCTGCAAAAGTATATGACATGAAATTAGTTTCTCAAATCAGAACATCTTTTTTTTGCATAATTTCATAACACACAAAAATACGTTAAAGCAAAACAAACATAAAAATACATATAGCTTTTGCCTAGAAGTGCAGCCAATGCAGAAGGACAAAAACAGCATTAATGCAATATATATACAGTATATATAAATAAATATATATATATATATATATATATATATATATGGATATATATAACAATTGTTTTTAGCCAATAAAAGAGAGAAAAGGAAGGTGATAAATCACAAATAGGGACCCTTACACAAACAAAGTTAGTCCCCAGGACTTTAAACCTATGACAAAAGTGCTTTCCTTTAATTCAATAATTTATGCTAGATATTTCTACAGAAAAGGGTGAGTATAAAATAGGAATAAAAACAATTGTTTTGTTCACTCACAGTGTTATATTTTACTGCATTGCTAGGAATAGCCAAGTCCCTGGGATTAACACCTTTTACCTACCTTCATCTATGTCTCTCCCGTTTCTTGGCACAGGACCTTGGAGACACAGTTAATAACACACAGCCACAAGGTAGGTCTTATCAGCTATGTCTCAATTTTATTGCCATGAGAGAGGTGTTTATATAAGAATAAGAGAGCAGTTCAATATAATGCTAAATATAGTTATAATTGTGAAACTTCCGGTCTATAACAGAATGTTTTTCACTACATATGTTACATGCATTTACACAGTTAGACAAAAACGTAAGCCGC
This sequence comes from Discoglossus pictus, assembly GCA_027410445.1. Lineage (NCBI taxonomy): Eukaryota > Metazoa > Chordata > Amphibia > Anura > Alytidae > Discoglossus > Discoglossus pictus. The sequence continues at coordinate 241,662,627 of CM050167.1, forward strand.
AAAATTCCTGTACAGACATAATATAAGGAAGTAGCAGCAAATTTCTGGAAAAACTTTTCATAGCCCTTCCTGAAAACTTATTGTAAACATCTTCAGTGTCCTGTACTTAATAACACAAAAAAAAATACAAATGAAGCTGTGAGATTAAAATATTTCTGCAAAAATGTATATTTTGGCCATAGAATGAGAAAACAGGAGTCCATAGAATAGACTCTGATGGAAAGATTGAAGCCACACTTGAAAGGGACAACAGAGAAAGACATTGATACATGAGGTCACTAAAGCAATGAACATGAGCATGATGGAGCACAGAGGGGCAGTAGCTGACAGATGTGCTTTGCGTGCTGTGGTCCATAGGGTCAAGGAGAGTCAGACATGACTGAACGACTAAACAACAACAGTGGACCCTATTCGATTCCCTCTCTGGTAAATTTAAACCACTAACTAACCGCAGATGAGCCACTTATAATTTTCTAGAGCAGCCTGTACTTATATTACTAGTATCTCTTCCATTAATTTCCATACATCAGTAACAATACAAGTTGGCTTTTCACTAAGTCACTATTCAATTGCAGCTTTAGTGAGCATTCTCAAAATTACTTATTGCTCGCAACTGAACAGCTATCTCATCAATCTCATCAAGTATTTTAAGGACCATAAAGGTTCCCCAAATCTGAACCATTAGATAGAGGGTGAAAAAGTAAGTGAAAAAGTGTTTTAATTTATTTATGGTCAATAGAAGTGAGGCTATTTCAGTCTATTGCCTTTTCCTGGAGTAGCAATGAGTTCTGTACCCTGCAGAACATAATGCATATTAATTAGAATCAGGTGTAAAAGATTATATATATATATATATATATATATATATATATATATATATATATATATATATATATATATGCAGTATCTCACAAAAGTGAGTACACCCCTTACATTTTTGTAAATATTTGATTATATCTTTTCATGTGACAACACTGAAGAAATGACACTCTGCTACAGTGTAAAGTAGTAAGTGTACAGCCTGTATAACAGTGTAGATTTGCTCTCCCCTCAAAATAACTCAACACACAGCCATTATTGGCTAAACCGTTGGCAACAAAAGTGAGTACACCCCTAAGTGGAAATTTCCAAATAGGGTCCAACGTGTCAATGTTTTGTGTGGCCACCATTATTTTCCATCACTGCTCTAACCCTGGGCATGGAGTTCACCAGATCTTTACAGGTTGCCACTGGAGTCCTCTTCCACTCCTCTATGATGATATCACGGAGCTAGTGGAAGCTACAGAACTTGCGCTCTTCCACCTTCCATTTCAGAATGCCACACAGATGCTCCATAGGGGTTAGGTCTGGAGACATGCTTGGCAAGTCCATCACCTTTACCTTTAGCTTCTTTAGCAAGGCAGTGGTCGTCTTGGAGATGTGTTTAGTGTCATTATCATGTTGGAATACTGCCATCCATGCCAGTATCTGAAGGGAGGGGATCATGCTCTGCTTCAGTTTGTCACAGTACATGTTGGCATCCATGGTTCCCTCAATGAACTTTAGGTTCCCCTGTGCCGGCAGCACTCATGCAGGCCCAGACCATGACACTCCCACCACCATGCTTGACTGTACGCATGACACACTTGTCTTTGTACTCCTCACCTGGTTGCCGCGACATACGCTTGACACCATCTGAAATAAATACGTTTATCTTGGTCTCATCGGACCACAGCACATGGTTCGAGTAATCCATGTCCTTAATCTGCTTGTCTTCAGCAAACTGTTTGCAGGCTTTCTTGTGCATCGACTTTAGAAGAGGCTTCCTTCTGGGACAACAATTCTTTTTGTTCAGATCCTCAGAGAGTTCTTTGCCATGAGGTGCCATGTTGAACTTCCAGTTACCAGTATGAGAGAGTGTGAGAGCGATAAGATCAAATGTAACACACCTGCTCCCCATTCACACCTGAGACCTTATAACACTAACGAGTCACATGACACCAGGGAGGGAAAATGGCTAATTGGGCAGAGTTTTGACATTTCCACTTAGGGGTGTACTCACTTTTGTTGCCAATGGTTTATACATTAATGGCTGTATGTTGAGTTATTTTGAGGCGACAGCAAATTTACACTGTTATACAGACTGTTCACTTACTACTTTACATTATAGCAGAGTGTCATTTCTTCAGTGTTGTCACATGAAAAGATATAATAAAATATTTACAAACATGTGAGCGGTGTACAGACTTTTGTGAGATATTATACATATATATATATATATATATATATATATATATATATATATATATATATAAGTGCATTAGTTAAACAAAAAAAACAAGTGGAAGGTGGAGAAATGGAGCCCATAACTTACCAATGAAGAAACTTTAAAGCAAGCTACTTACCACTGCATCACCAATCTCTCCCCCTATAATGTATAACAATTGCAGACTTCCTTGTTATTTTTGCAGATTTTTATAGGATGCTTCAAGCTAAAATGACAATAAAATGGCAATAACTAAGTCAATTCTTGATCACATATGGTGAATTTGTAGTCCTTTAAGTAAAATGCAGGGTTTGGTGTAATTTTATGCATAGACACGTAATTCTACAGTTTGAATTTTACTGCGAAGACAAATGTTTATTTGTCTTCGCAGTAAAATTACAAAGGAAGGACATTGAATAAATGTGAAACATTACTTAAAAAAGCTCCTGAATTTGGAAAAAAGTAGCTGTGATTTACGAGGAATTGAATGAGGCCATATATGTTTCACCTAAAAACTCATTTGATCCACTGCTCTACTTAATAATTCTCTAAAGCAGGTCCTTGATGTGCTGACTAAGGCCCCTATTTAATTGTCCAAATCACAATTACTTGAGCCTATAATGGAGCCTGTAAATGTTACTGATATTTATTTGGCTACATTTCGATACTCGCAAAATCACTCAAATCCATAACTCCGTCCTATATCCTCCTTGATGTTTCAAGCCAGTAAATGTTACCAGTCCTATAGAAGCAAAATACATATTTAATTACAACAATTCAACAAGCCCACAATTGTCTTCAAACCGTAAATGGCAAATGTATCAAAAAATTCTACCAGTACTAGATAGGACTCACAAGTGGGTTAAACTCCTGTTCATAACACTGCAAAAGCAAATATAAACACACACTACTGTACTAAAAAATACTGGAAAATAAATGAAAGGGATTTGCGCAACAGTCTCAAGTGCTCACATCTGCAATAGTTTTTGTTTTTTATTTCCGTGATATATCGATCCCGGGAATTAAGGAGTTAATACATATTATGGAACCTGCATGGACTAGAACAGTTGCTTTATTTATTTTTTATTGATTTCTACATTTTTGGATTGTGAGTCCAATTGCAAATTGTACTTGTAAACACTAATTGATTGTAGTTTAAACTCCGTGTTTTATTGATGTCATGATGACAGTCTCATTTACTATTGGCTTTGTCTAAATAGTAATTTACAGACTTGCTTAATTGATCATGATCATGCCCTGAAATGCTACATACAGTTTCATGGTTTACATGTGGTGCCTATGAGCATGTAATTGCGGACTTGAGTCAATTAAATACATTTGTAACTGTAACAAATTCCTACTCCATAGACATACGGGCAGTGTGAAGGTATTTACGGAGTTGGAATTAAATAGGGACCTAAATATTTATCTACATTTTACTTCACGTAGTTAGTCACTGCAATTGCATATGCTCCAACATCAGTGTGAAAAGAAGTTTAGTAATATACAGACAACATTTTTATTTCATACATATAAGTTTAATTATTCAGACCTATATCTTGCTTCTCATGTGGCAAATTAAATTGTGTAATGTGCAATGCTTCCTGAAGATAGCAAACCAATCTTGAAAGAGATACTGACTTTTTATTAAAAGGGCCACAATGGTAATATAGTATATATATATATATATATATATATATATATATATATATATATATATATCGCCTCATTAAATTGCAAATTAGTTTTAAATCATAGCTCATAGGGTAGCTCACATGACTTAGAGCTTTTCAATTGGTCTCTTAAACCTCCCCGCAGGCGACTTGCAGGGTAAACCGTAGGATGGCCGAAAAATACCTACGGGACCTGAATGTTGAACTTCGCAGCCCGCAAAACCTTTGATCTGTCAAGCCCGTAACCGCCACTTGTTCAATTCAGCTATCAAATTGCAACAAAGTTACCCGTGAGCTAGCCCGTAACACGCAAAAGGAGCCCAAAGCCCTATGAGTGCTCGAGAGGACCTGCAAGGGGGGTAAAGTCCAATATGTAGCACTTGTTATGCAAAACAAAACACACTACTGCACATTTATTAAAAGGGAAAGTGATGTTAGGTCTTATAATTAATAGCACAAAATTCTCCAGCCCGCAAAATGCCCCAAAAATACTTTATTTCATGTCTATATTTCATGTTATATTGATCCCTGCAATCAATGTGTTAATACATATACTGTAAGTCGCGTGTGATAGAATATCATATTTACGGCTTTATCAATATTGCATTACATCTTGAATGTGGGTCCGATCGCAAACTGTAATTTCAGCCTGTAGGACTTTCAAAAATAACCCCCCCTTTTTCAGTGACGTAACGCTGACAATATCTACTTCCATTGGCTCCGTCTAAAACCCGTGACTACGGTCTACACTAATTGATCATCCACACCGAATGAGCTACTATTTGCGTCTCCAGCCCGTAGCTCTTTCTGATTTAATCCCAAAGTAACTCGGCCATTACGCGCTTCATGTTGGACTTACGGTCGCCAAATTTATTGAGGCTGATAGTGTCCTATTTATTACAATTATTCTGTTGATGGATCAATCATTTTGATTCTTGCTTATCAACTTCCTGAGGTGGGATGAGACTTATAGCACATGATCTCGGCAGATAATGATTATTAATATATGAACCCACTGTCCTGAGAAAATACTAAAATAACTCAATAAATATACTAAAATGCTTAATATATATTAAGCTGAAGAGTTAGTGACAAATAGCTAAAATATTTAAAAAATGTACTCCAAATAAAACAGCCTTTACCTTTTTTTTGCTTTGTTACTGCAATCGTTTTGACTTTTGAAAGCTGTAAAAACTATAAAATACTTTGTCATAGATATTTTATTGTAAATTAATAAAAAACAAAAATTCTCACTTAATGATGGCCCCAAAGACACATTAATTCTATTTTCCATGATCTGATTTCTTTTTATAATTAGCTAAATTCACTTGCCATCATATGTGTAAGCTGTAGTGATGTCCCGAACAGTTCGCCGGAGAACTATTCGCGGCGATTTTCGCATGTTCGCGTCCGCCGCGAACAGCGAACACATGCACTTTTCGGTTCGCCCCCTATACTTTATCATTGAGGAAACTTTGAACATCATTTATTTTATTTTATAATGTTTTTTGTGTAATCTATGCCTGCCTGCCAGCGTGTGTGTGTGACAGGCTAACACCTAACAGCTTATATTGTGCTTATTTGCACTACTCATACCTGGTGGTGTAACATACATTGAAAACAACCATTTTTATCCTGTAATCTAATTTCAGTTGCCTGCCTGTGTCAGGCTCACAGCTTATATTGTGCTCAGTGACATAAAACAACACTTTTTTGACTGTAATAGATTGAATAGCAATTGCCTGCCTACAGGAGTGTGTGTGAAACCTATTGCATCTACTCTGCCAACTTTTGCCAGTGCACAGCGATACGTCATATCTGGTGCAACCGTAGTGTACAGTGACATAAAACAACACTTTTTTGACTGTAATCGATTGAATATCAGTTGCCTGCCTACAGGCGTGTGTGTGAAGCCTATTGCATCTACTCTGCCAACTTTTGCCAGTGCAAAGTGACACTCATATCTGGTGTCATAGTAGCTTGCACGCATAGTACGACTAATCGGAAAAAAAATGACAGGCAGGGGCAGGCCAACCTGCAGTGGCCGTCGTGGTCGTGGTGCTGTGATTCCCTTTGGCCCTTGAATAATGCCCAGTTTTCAGAGGCAAAGTACCCTGAACTTGAAAAGTTCTGAGGACATGGTTGACTGGCTAACACAGGACACCCAATCTTCTACAGCTTCCGCTCGGAACTTAGACGCACCATCCTCCTCCAGCTTAGCTTCGGGCACCTCTCCAGTTACCACTCGCCCGCCTGCCGCCACCACCAACACTAGCAACACAGCCGCTTCACTTGATCCGTCAGCCGAGTTATTTACACATCCGTTGGAAGAAATGAGTGATGCGCAAACATTAGTGCCAGAGGATGTAGATAACAGGGATATGTCCCAGTCAGGCAGCATTACACACATGGACGTACGGTCTGATGATGATGATGTTGTACCCGGTGCTGCTTCCTTTGTTGAGTTGTCAGATACAAGTGAATCGGTTGATGATGACAATGCGTCTGTGTATGTCACGTGGGTGCCCGCTATAAGAGAAGAAGAACAGGAGGAAAGTTCAGATGTGGAGACAGAGAGGAGGAGGAGACGAGTTGGAAGCAGCGGGAGGTCGTCGCAAGTAGCTAGTGGCACAGTCAGACAGCATGCATCGGCACCCGGGGTCAGCCAGACAGCATGCCAGTCAAAACATGCTGTTGCCACCACCAGAATGCCGTCATTGCAGAGCTCAGCAGTGTGGCAATTTTTTGGTGTGTCTGCCTGTAACAACAGCGATGCCATTTGCAACCTGTGCAAAAAGAAACTGAGTCGTGGGAAGTCCAACACCCACCTAGGTACAACTTCTTTGCGAAGGCACATGATGTCACATCACAAACATCGCCTATGGGATCAACACGAGTACAAGCAGCACACAAAGTCAAAGCCGCCATCCTCACCCTGGTCCAGCATCTTCAGCCACGTCAACCACTGCTGCCCTGCTTGCCCCCTCTCAACCATCTGCCACTCTGTGTCTCGCCCTGAGCAGTCCCTGCTCATCTGCCCACAGTCAGGTGTCTGTCAAGGACATGTTTGAGCGTAAGAAGCCAATGTCACAAAGTCACCCCCTTGCCCGGCAACTGACAGCTGGCTTGTCTGAACTCTTAGCCCGCCAGCTTTTACCATACAAGCTGGTGGAGTCTGAGGCGTTCCAAAAAATTGTAGCTATTGGGACACCGCAGTGGAAGGTACCCAGCCGAAATTTCTTTGCACAAAAGGCAATCCCCAACCTGTACTCGATTGTGCAAAAGCAAGTAATGGCATCTCTGGCACACAGTGTTGGGGCAAGGGTCCGACTGACCACTGATACCTGGTCTGTAAAGCATGGTCAGGGCAGGTATATCACCTACACTGCACATTGGGTAAACCTGGTGATGGCTGCCAAGCATGGAATACGTGGCTCAAAATTGAAGTGGGAGGACCGACCAAGCATCTTTTTCCATCTCCCTCTTACAAAAATCCATGCCATATACACGTTCCATGAAAGTGGACGTAACAGGGATTAAACCGATAGGAATAGTACTACTTAACAGTACACACCTTATAATAACGCAGACAGAGGCAACTCGTATAATCTTCCATGCTGTGCAGTGGAAGCCCTTAGACTCTGACCTGTGTATAATCTTCCATGCTGTGCAGTGGAAGCCCCCAGACTCTGACCTGTGTATAATCTTCCATGCTGGGCAGTGGAAGCCCCCAGACTCTGACCTGTGTATAATCTTCCATGCTGTGCAGTAGAAGCCCCCAGACTCTGACCTGTGTATAATATTCCATGCTGGGCAGTGGAAGGCCCCAGACTCTGACCTGTGTATAATCTTCCATGCTGTGCAGTGGAAGCCCCCAGACTCTGACCTGTGTATAATCTTCCATGCTGGGCAGTGGAAGCCCCCAGACTCTGACCTGTGTATAATCTTCCATGCTGGGCAATGGAAGCCCCCAGACTCTGACCTGTGTATAATCTTCCATGCTGGGCAGTGGAAGCCGTCAGACTCTGACCTGTGTATAATATTCCATGCTGGGCAGTGGAAGCCCCCAGACTCTGACCTGTGTATAATCTTTCATGCTGGGCAGTGGAAGCCCCCAGACTCTGGGAGTCTGAAGAAGAGGAGTCAGAGGAGGAAGGTGGCTTTGAGGAGGTGGAAGACCAAACACAGCAGGCGTCCCAGGGGGCTTGTTGTCACCTTTCGGGGACCCTTGGTGCCTGGGTGGAGGACGAGACCTTTAATGACATCAGTGGGGACAAGGAACGGGACATGGCTTGCTTGGTATCCAACCTTGTGCAAATGGGGAGTTTGTGGTTGTGCAAAGGGACTGTTTGCGGTTGTTTGCGGTGCATTAAACGGGGAGATTGGTCTGTTACTGTGAAGCGGGTGTAACCCTTACACTACCTGATCGATACAACATCATACCTGATGTTTTAAAGCATGTTATTCCAAACAATTGAGGAATGTTAGGTGATTTATGCCCTTTATGGCTTAAAACCAGACTCTGCATCAACTATGTAATTTTCCTTGGGAGTTTTGCCATGGATCCCCCTCCGGCATGCCACAGTCCAGGTTTTAGTCCCCTTGAAACAACTTTCCCATCACTATTGTGGCCAGAATGAGTCCCTGTGGGTTTTGAAATTCGCCTGCCCATTGAAGTCTATGGGGTTCGCCGATTTTCGCCCGTTCGCGACATCACTAATAACGACACCAAACACATCTCCAAAATGACCACTGCCTTGCTAAAGAAGCTGCAGGTAAGGGTGATAGACTGGCCAAGTATGTCTCCAGACCTAAACCCTATTGATCATATGTGGGGTATCCTCAAACAGAAGGTGGGGGAGTGCAAGGTCTCTAACATCCACCAGCTCTGTGATGTCATCATGGAGGAGTGGAAGAGGACTCCATTGGCAACCTTTGAAGCTCTGGTGAACTCCATTCCAAGGAGGGTTAAGGCAGTGCTGGAAAATAATGGTGTCCACACAAAATATTGATGCTTTGGGTCCAATTTGGAAATTTCCACTTAGGTGTGTACTCACTTTTGTTGCCAATGGTTTAGACATTAATGTCTGTGTGTTGAGTTATTTTGAGGGGACAGCAAATTTACACTGGTATACAATTATGCAATCCTGTAACCACCCATTTCAAATTAGCCAATAGAAAATGAGACCACCATTATTACGGCAGTAAAACATGGAGGTTACATGTCAATCAATTAGGTTCGGTGGTCCGCTACGCAATCAGACTTGCAAAACCGCAAAATACAGAATTATGAAATTGAATGCCAATACTGTTCTAGTCCATATGGGTGGCCTGATATGTATTAACTCATTGATAATCGAGACTGATTTTACCCCGAAATGACACATACAAATAAATGTTATTTCCTGACGATTTGCGAGCTTGAGACTGTTGTGCAATTAATTCTAATGTCTTTCATCACTTTCCCCGTTTTTTACAGTGCAGTATTGTTTTTTTTATTTGCATTTACAGTGCTACGAATAGGTGTTTATCCCCCTTGCGAGTCCTCTCTTGCACTCATAGGATTTTCTCCTTCTTTTGCCATTTACGGGTGTGAAAACATTTGTAAGCTTGCCGAATTGGAGCAATTGATTAGCGATTTTTTGCGATTTTAGCCATCGTAAAGTGAAAGTTCAAAGGCATTGGTAGGCTATAAGTTTTGGGTTTAACGATTGCAAGGTTTTCAAGGTCGTTACCTGTAACACGTTTGGAGCCCGCAAAAAGATGCCCATTGAATAGCAAATTAACTTGCAACCTCACTTACCCCTCAGTAACATGCAAAAGCTCAATTGAATTGGACTCATATTTTTTTTACAGTTATGTTTTTTTATTCAGCTTTGAGCTGGGGTTTTATCCTTTCCCTTAGTATAATATATGTGTAGTTCTTTTTTTTTACATCTGTCACTTTAAATTTCAGCATAAAACTCTTCAAACTTTTGTCTAAGCACAAAACTGCAGCATTTATTTATTTACCATAGATTTTTTTTTTTTTTTACACATGATGATTATGCAGTCCCAGCCCAGAGCACTGTGACAATTTTTTGAGATTTTTGAGTTAGTACATGCACTCTGATCTGTAGTAATGTCAGCTGGATGCATCTCCCATTCAGAATCAAGAGAGGAGCTGTAAGATTGGGCTGAGAGGAATCATCTTCAGCCGATGGAGCTTCAGAGTGAGATGCACTCCTACATAAAAAAAAAACAAAAAAAAACAGCTTATATAAGGACATGCCTAACCACTCCTCCTGAAAACAGATTGGTAGTAGTTTGATCACTGTAACTGCTACATTTTGCATTTGATTAAATTGCTTAAGATTACTCTGCAGTCTGCTCTGTGTGGAGTTTCCATATGCACACCAATTTTATTTTCCATTTCTCTTGGTATGTATGTTTAGAAACACCTGATCAGCACTAAGCCCCTATGGCGGACAAACTCCCAGCTAGGTTTGCCCCCTGGGATCCCCAATAGGTCTGCAGGGTCTATCAAGGCCCACTGGGATTTCCACGAGGCTCAGCAGGGACTAAGGAGGCCTCCAGCTCGGCCCATGGAGTCTATCAAGATTTCCAGGGATCTCCACTAGACTAATGGGACCTATTAAAAACTCCCACTAGGGCTGCCAAACTCATCAAAACCCCTTGGAATCTCAATAGGCCTATGATGTAGGTGTTAAACCTAGCTGCCATGGTGGTCCATTGGCTTAAAAGTCACTACTAATGATTTTGGAAGTAAGTGGCCAAAGGGTGTCCACAGCATACACTCACACTTGAGAGAGGTTTATAACACAATCATAACTCTAGATCTCTCTAGAGCTGCAAATTACAAAAAAGGACTATCACAATAAATTACATACGATTAAAATACAAATTTTAGAAGTGAGAAATATACAAACGACTTAAATGCACAAGTGCAAACAAATACAGTGGCATACAACAAACCAGTAAATAGTGGAAGTGGCTTGGTAACTATCAGCCTCATTAAATTGGAGGCCAGTAAGTGCAACTCGAGGCCCGCAATGGCTGCAGGCTTGAAATTCCCCTGTGTTACGGGGCTATTAAATGGGAAGGGGCTGCAAACTACGGGCCGGAGACGATAAGCCGCAAACCCACTCTGTTGCCCATTGGATCAGGACCCCCGCAGCAGTTAAATATTAAACCCCTGCCACGGGAGGTACTACAAGTACCACTGGCACCTAAAGTTCACCCCCCTATGCTGCGGGTCCCCATCAGCAATCGCAGTGTCCCTACATTACCCCTTGCAATGGGGGTCCCGATTGTGACCCCGGCTGCATTTAAAAATTCAAATTACCTGTCTTGCGGGTCCTGAGATGACATTAAAGTTCCTTAAAGGACCAGCACTAACTAAAATATTAACGCTTGCTGCGGGAGTACTATAAGTAGCCCCCGGCTCCTAAAATGAACCCCATCACTCATGGAGGTCTATATAGACCCCTATGAGCTTCTAATTAACCCCCTCAGTCCAATAGGGGTCTATATAGACCCATATAGGACACTCATAACCCTTACTAAGAAGATGCGTAATGATCCACTGACTAACACAGCTAATATTGGCTAGAAGGTGCTTGTGATCTCCTAACCTCTATTATTGGAGCTAATTACTTTTATCTCTGACACATTTTAAAGTCAATAAATAAAATATAATCAGAGAGACAATCAAAGCCTGAATCCTCAGAATCTGTGAAGAGGTTTTCAAAAGTGATAAAAGCAGTACATTGCAGTGGTAGACTATCATACACAATTTCCAAGCTAAAACCATTACCGTTACCCTTACCCTAATCCTAAAGCTATGACATCGGCAGCAAAATCTTGGCATCGAAATCCAGCGGATGCTCACTGCCACTGCTGCCACCTGTGTTGGTCGTGTGCGGGATTACTCATAACAGGAAAGGACACATATATATAAATATATATTTCATATTTTTATATATTCATTTATATATATATATATATATATATATATATATATTTATTTTTATTTTATTTATATATATATTTATATATATATATATATATATATATATATTTATATAAAGTATATACATAAATAATATATAGTATTCTCTCACTTTATATCTAGCATTTAATATATTACACACACATACATACATATATATATATATATATATATATATATATATATATATATATGAGAATAACATGGAGAGAAAAGCGGCAACTAATAATATACATATGAAAAACACATTGATTCCAAAATAGGAGAGAGGGTGAAGAGACGGAACCCACAGCTCATACGGTTGGACCACGAGAAATGTCAAAATTGGGTCCAAAGTGTCAATATTTTGTGTGGACACCATTATTTTCCAGAACTGCCTTAACCCTCATGGGCATAGAGTTCACCAGAGATTTACAGGTTGCCAATGGAGTCCTCTTCCACTCCTCCTTAATGACATCATGGAGCTGGTGAATGTTAGAGACCTTGCACTCCCCCACCTTCCGTTTGAGGATGGCCCACAGATCATGCTCTGTTTAGGTACGTCACAGTACATGCTGGCATTCATGGTTCCCTCAATGAACTGTAGCTCCCCAGTGCCGGCAGCACTCATGCAGACCCAGACCAAACATATATACACATATGTCTATATGTGTATATATGTTTTCTATCATATGTTGTGTTGATTCCCCTTATATGCATTTACCTGATGATGTCAGATGCTGCCTCCACCCTCTCTGCATCGCTGTTTACCTTCAAACTAAGGTTTTCATCTCATATCAGTGTTTTTGTGTTTTTTGTGTCTTATCCGTTTATCTGTCATTTAGGGATTATTTCAACTACCTTTCCTCAGTATAGATGTATACTTTTGGTGGTGGGAGTGTCATGGTCTGGGCCTGCATGAGTGCTGCCGGCACTGGGAAGCTACAGTTCATAGAGGGAACCATGCATGCCAACATGTACTGTGACATACTCAAGCAGTGCATTCGGAGACTGGCCCGCAGGGCAGTATTCCAACACGATAATGACCCCACCTCCAAGATTACCACTGCCTTGCTAAAGAAACTGAAGGCAAGGAGATGGACTGGCCAAGCAGACCTAAACCCTAATGAGCATCTGTGGGGCATCCTCAAATAGAAGGTGGGGGAGTGCAAGGTCTCTAACATCCACCAGCTCCATGATGTAATTGAGGAGTGGAAGAGGACTCCAGTGGCAACCTGTGAAGCTCTGGTGAACTCCATGCCCATGTAGGTTAAAGCAGTGCTGGAAAATAATAGTGTCCACAATAGTATTGACACTTTGGGTCCAATTTTAACATTTCCACTAACTCACTTTTGTGTTAAGTTGTTTTAAGGGGACAGCAAATTTACACTGTTATACAGGCTGTACACTGACTACTTTACACTAGGTAATTGCCTGGCAAAAATTATGGCAATAAAATTTGAAGCCTGGCAATGCTGTTTGCCACACAATGGTTCTGCCCCTTTTGATAACCTTCGGCACTCATCGCGAGCCTCGCACTGAGCGACAACGGCACTCATCACGTGGCTCACAATGAGCGCCTTAGGCGCTCATTGCAAACCTTTCCTCTCGTTTACTTTTCGGGCCTTCTGTGGTCATTGCGAACCCAGCAATGAGTGGCTAAACCTGAAACTTTTGTGCTTGGAAATGCCATATATCTCTTTCCACCATCTCCCCCTGTCCCTTCCCTGTGTCTTTCTCCTCTATGTCTCTGCTGAATCTTCAAGTGGCGTGCACTGGCTGCTGTTGGTTTTATTTCCAAAGTCCCGAGTGCCTGGTGTTGTTCGTGTAAGTGTTACTGGCTTTGGCCTCATTTTGATCCCGTTTGCGAATTTTTATGTTTTTTTATCCGCCATTTTTTTCCTCACCTAGTCAATTTTCCATAGCAGATAAACGCCAATTATGGCTCAAATTAGCTTGCAACCTCACTCACAGGCTTCCTGGCTCTCCCCCTGTGCTGTGTGCGAGTGTATTAGTCATTATTTTAAATTATTTGGCTGTTTTGGGGGTCTTTGGAGTTACGCAGCTGTGACCTTTTTGGATGTTAAAAGCGTAAACAGTTGCGTGCTTCAAGGTCAGCGGTAAAGTGCGATGCGTTTCGTCGTGGATCGCAGCCATTGACATAATCGTGTATTGGGCTCATAGGCTGTTTTAAAAGTCTTTGGCGCTCCTCACATGCACTGCTCCTTCGGGCTCATTGCAGCCTCTAAGTCCTGCAGGCTTTGCGCAGCCTAAGTCATCATGCGGGTCCTAGTGATGATCGCCTTTGGCGCTTGTCGCAATTTTTAACATTGCATGACGACAGCTCGCAATTACAACTATAATATGTGATTGTAGCAGAGTGTCATTCTCTCTCTCTCTCTATCTATCTATCTATCTATCTATCTATCTATCTATCTATCTATCTATCTATCTATATATATATCTCCTGTGTCTTCCTACTCCTCTTCCCTGAGTCTTCCTCCCCCTTTCCCCTCCCCTGTGTCTTTCTGCCCCTCTTCCCATGTCTTCTTTCCCCTCTACTCTCCCCTGTTTCTCTTCCTCCCCTCCCCTGTGTCTTTTCCCCACCTCTCCCTTGTGTCTCTCCCCCTCTTCCCTTCCTGTGTCTCCTCCCCCCTCCCCTGTGTCTTTCCCCCCTCTCCCCAACCCTCCTCTGTATCCTCCCCCCACACCTTTTTCTTCCTCCCCCTCACCCCTGTGTCTTCCTCGCCCTCTCCCCTGTTTCTTCCTCCCCCTCTCCCATGTGTCTTCCTCCCCCTCTCCCCTCCCTTGTGTCTCTTCCACCCGGCCCTGTGTATATTACCCCTCTCCTTTCCCCTGTGTCTAACTTCCCCTCACCCCTGTGTCTTTATCCCCCCTCTGCCATGTGTCCTTCTCCTCCCTCTCCCCTGTGTCCTTCTACTCCTGTGTACTGTGCATGCGCGCACAGTATGTAAGCGCGAGTGCAGCGTCCATGCAGCTCTGTACGGACAGAGGAAGTGGCATGTCTGTACGATGCCATGGAGTGTTACAGACATACCACAAATATTATAGTTGATAGTGGAACATGCATTGGTTTTCTGTATTCTAAACATACTCATAGTTTTAAAGCAATTTTGTTTTACTCAAGTGAGAGGAACACTATATATATACTGTATATATAGCAACAATGACAGTAAGCAGTCTTTTGTAATAGTTGTTGGGGCCTCTAATTCTTGCAGGTGGTATAGCTGCTCATTCGTTTTGGCAAAATGCCTCCACATCAAGTTTTTTGTTGTCTTGCATGAAATGCACGTTTGAGATCTCTCCAGAGTGGTAAATTAAGGTCATGAGACCGTGATGGCCACTCTATAACCTTCACCTTTTTCTGCTGTAACCACTGGAGGATCAACTTGGCCTTGTGCTTAGGGTCATTGTCATGCTAGAAAGTTCAAGAGTGTCCCATGCGCAGCCTTCGTGCAGAGGAATGCAAATTGCCAGTATTTTCTGATAACATGCTGCATTTATCTTGCCATTAATTTTCACACAAAAAAAACACATCAGTAAGCCACAACAATGCTTCACAGTGGGGATGGTATTATTTTCACTACAGACCTTGTTGACCCCTCTCCACTTATACCGCTTATGGTTGTGACCAAAAAGCTCTATTTTGGTCTTGTCACTCCAAATTACAGTGTGCCAGAAGCTGTGAGGCATGTCAAGGTTTTTTTGGGCATATTGTAACCAGGCTTTTCTGTGGCATTGGCATGGTAAATGCTTCTTTCTGGCAACTCGATCATGCAGCTCATTTTTGTTCATGAATCGTTGTATTGTGCTCCTTCAAACAACTACACAATCTTTTTCCAGAGCAGCCTGTATTTCTCCTGAGGTTACCTGTGGGTTTTTCTTTGTATTCTGAAGAATTCTTCTGGCAATTGTGGTGGAAATCTTTCTTGGTCTACCTGACCTTGGCTTGGTATCAAGGGATCCCTGAATTTTCCACTTCTTAATAGGTGATTGAACAGTACTGACTGGCATTGTCAAGGCTTTGGATATCTTTTTATATCCTTTTCCACCTTTATGAAGTTCCATTACCTTGTTATGCAAGTCTTTTGACAGTTCTTTTCTGCTCCCTATGTCTCAGTATCTAGACTGCTCAGTGCATCCACGTGGGAGCTAACAAACTCATTGACTATTCATACACAGACACTAATGGCTATTTAAAAAGCCACAGGTGATGGAAATTAACATCTAATTGCCATTTTCACCTATGTGTGCCACCTTGTGTGTCTGTAATAAGGCCAAACATTCAAGGGTCTGTAAGCTTTTGATCAGGGCCATTTATGTGATTTGTGTTATCATTATGATTTAAATAGGAGCCAAAAAATGATGTGAATGGCTTCATATGATCACTATCCTTTAATAAAAAACTTCTTGCTTTTGCATGATCAGTCAAATTTTCATAATAAATGCCAACAATTCACAATTTCTGCAGGGTATGCAAACTTTTGAGCACAACTGTACATATATATAATTTACACTATATTATAGTTATATTTACAATTGCAGAATTGGAGTTAAGCCCCACCCCATATCATGCCAATATCTTTCTCTGTGAATTCTGTGATTCTCTTCACTGTTGTTTATTTTATGAATTTCAACACAAAGGTACAACTCCCAGCATGTTGTGTAAATTGGCAACATATTGTTGCCAATCAGAAAAGAGCTTTGCTAATCCCACCCCCAAGGCTCAAAATACTACCTGGAAGGCACAATATGTAAACCTAATAAGCCTTTACTTGTGATTTGAAACATTTGTCAGTGCTGCAATGTGGCACTCCTTGGCTGCAGATCCCCCTGCTGCCTAAGGGGAAATTTGTCTGTGGCTAAGACATTAGTAAAAAAATAATAAAATGCTTTTATACATGCAATGTCAAGAGAAATGCATGTATCTAAAATAAGGACTTCCCAAACATGACTACTGATGAGAACGTGTCAACATCCAGGAACACACTTATATATGATTGTGACTGGCTAGACACAAATACACACATATATATATATATATATATATATATATATATATATATATATAATATGAAAATGTGATATTCAAACTACCAAAATACTAATTTATACCATAGCAGTTTATTTTAATCCCTAGTTTTTTTCCGATCACATGATTATAAATATAAATTGCTAACCACAATGTGTTTACATTGTTTGAAAAACTTAGAAATGAGTATTGCACAGTGTATTTTGTTTATGCTTAAATGCTAAATATGCATGTGAAAGATATAGATCCTACAAATTATTTTTACCTGAGCATGATATGTTACAGGAGACTTGAGTTAGAAAGTTCAGAATTCTATGTGTGTCTGTGGCATAAATGTAACTCATTGGCAGCAAATTCTCTCCTCATATATGAAGCAGTAACTGGCAAAGTAAACACATTTAAAAACATACAGCCTCATTAAATTCCAGCCTCGTAAATCCAACGTGGAGCTCTGAAGCCAAATGTGCTTCAAATTCTCCTGAGTTACGTTGCTATTAAATTAGTAGAGGTATTCCCATGCATTTTGGATGTGCGATCTTGCTAAAAATCAATTAAGCAATTACATAGCAATGGGTCAGAATTAGGCAATGGCAAAACAGATTGCATCATGGCTAATGAAAGCCTGCGTTATCACACCCAGTCTTCCGTCATCAGCCCTTGCCACGGTGGTCCCGATCGGGCCTTTCCGTAACAGTTAAAAACACAAGCCCTGCCGCGGGGGGTACTCCAAGTACCGCCCCAGCCCATAAAAATAACCCCCTATGCCGGGGATCTGCATTGGGACACCTGCAGTGTCCCCATATTAACTAATGCAGCAGTGGTCCCGATTGGGACCCGATTGGGACCACCACTGCATTTAAAAATTCAAATTTCCCGCTGCGGGTCCTTAAAGGGCCCGCAATACTCTATTGTGCAATCACGGCTGCGGGGGTACTGCAATCACCCCCGCGGCACCTAAAATGGTCCCCAGCCACCACATATTAACTGTTGCTGTGGGGGTCCCAATCGGGAAATGAATACGAGCCTGTTACAATGTTTTTCTGATACCATTGTATTACACAGTTTTGTAAATATAATATTTCTTAAGGGTATAAAAGTGTTTTGATACTATACTAGTTGATCCTTTTGATCACCCATCCCTTCATTTGTATCCATCATATGATACATCACATAGATAATGGTTCATTATTTACAAACAAATTTGAACTCTGGGCATTTGTTCAAATTATAAATAAGCTGCCCAAAATGTAACTGCAAATATCCTCAAAACTAGCATCTTCTGATTTAGATCCTCAGATGCGGTCTTCTCATAACTTGTTCAAAGCAACCTATAATTTTATAAGGAGCATGTTACACAGAACCCAAGAATAACAAAGAAACATTAACAGCCTTATTAAATTGTGATTCAGTAAATTTAAAAGGGCTCTATTTAAGCACATAGCATATTTTTTTTACAGACGTTTTTAGTTAGTGAAGACCTTGCGTTTGGATAGAAGTTCACTAACTAAATACTTCTGTAAAAAAATATGCTGTGTACTTAAATAGAGCCCTTTTAAATTTACAGAATCGCAATTTAATAAGGCTGTAAATCTAGTAACTGTTTATATCATTGCACTACACTTAGCATTGTATCTTAAGAAGTGAACTTGAAGTCATTCTACATAGTTAGCCTACAACAGCTTTGCCTTCATCTGATATATATTCATATATATTCATAAACTGTTGATATTTAGCTAATTTTAAATTATTATCACAATACAATGCAGTTATCACAGTTTCCTGAATCAATACCATAAAATAACATTTATAAAAGATATGTTTTATCACACTAAACTTGGTGTCATCATTCTGCAAAATATTATTTTCATTATAATGTATTCTGTAACTATATTCTGTAACTATATTTTCAAAAATAAGCCAAAACATGTTATTGAATTACCTGGAGAAGATTTGTTGGAAAATAAGTTTGCTGGGATTTTTCCCAGAAAAATAGAATAATTGAATGACTAAGATACCATCATGATTAGATTTACTAGAAAAAAAAAAATAATTGGACTGATGCACTCTCAAATGTGTTTAGTTTTATGTGAGTAATGATCTTTATGGAAGGTCTAAATAATTTTTTCGCAATATTTACTTTCAAATCAATTATACTTTTATATTTTCAATACAAATTATACATGGCAGTCCTCAAAGAACTGGAAAGCTGTCCCAAAAGTTCTACCACATTCTTAGTTTGCTGCTAGAGTGCCTGCACATGTATATATTCCTAGAAAGTGAGTCAAGGGTAACTTTTAAGTATGTACTCTATATAATTAAATTAATTAATAATTATATTTTAAGGGGCATTTATTAAGACACAAATCACCTGTAAATGCGTATTACCTAATAACAGTATATCCACTGAATGCAAAATAATCTCTATTATAATAGTAGCTGAAAGATATATTTACATCTCAGCTTTTATTATAATAGGAATCACAGATAGGAAAATATAACACAACTAAAGTCATCATACGTGCACTGCTCAATCGGCTACAGTGGAAAATCATGTGAAAAAGTTTTTTATATTTTTGCATTCCACTTTTTTTGCCTTTTACTTGTTTGTTTAACTTATTTGTTTTGTAGCAAGTTGTCAGTCTCCTTTGAGTTTGTGCCTGTTTTTTTTTTTGAGGAACACAATACAGGAGGCTATAATTATTATTATTTTTTTTCAATCATTTTTATTGAAGGGAATAATTTATTATGGCTTTTCAGAGCACATTAATATTGTACAGAGAAGCTCAATCAAGGCTATATAAAAGGACATTCTTTCTGATATCTAAAAACATATAAATTCTATAAATTCCTTTTTTCCACATGGCAACACATTTGTCCATAGTAAAAATAACAAATAAATACATTTAAATATTTAAGTGGGAAGGGTATGAATTAATATTTGAATATTTGGTAAGTCTTTGTCCAATTAAACGATATTAGCATAATAATATAGAATAATATCAGTTCCAGGGTATATATCACATCTAGTAATCTTTATCACTTGATTTAGGCATCCAGATGTATTTACATTCCCACCACTTATGCAGGAGTGTTCCCAGTTCCTTTTTCACATATCCAACCTTTGGTTGTGAATTTTCCAGAGGAAAATGTTGCCAGTTATTAGGAGTTAGATGCCATCTTTCAGTGACTTTAAAATATGTTTTTCTTAGGTTGGCGCATTTCATAACTTTAGCAGTTAAATCATACGCTCCACCCCACTCCAACAAAAGACATTGTGTTATTGTAAATTTTTATCATTTAGAAGACATATCTTATCAAAAAGGGCCTGGACATTTAGGGCCTCATTCTATTATCGGCCGCAGCCATTGCGGGGCCGCAAGGACCACCCGCAAGCTATCCGGCTTTTCTATTCCCCTCCGGCCGGGGGTTCCGGCAGTCTTGCGGCCGGCGCCTTATTATCTCTTGCGGCCGATCGCGCCGGAGGAAAGCCTTTGATCTAAAATGGCCGCAAGGAAATCGTAAGCAAGAAAAGCCCGGTTGCAATTCTATTGCTCCGGGAACCCTGTCGGCAAGGCTAAAAGCGAGCCGCAGCTTACTTGCAGCAAAAAGGTCCCGCTAGCACCAATTAAGCACATAAAATAGCTCAAATAAAGCCATCCTGCACTTTGAGAAGACTATAAAGTGATTTTAGGTGTTAGAAAAAATAGCACAAATTTCCCCTATACTGAAATCCGTAAAATATTTTTTTTTAATATATGTCAAATATACATGTAAAAAGTCCAGAGTGCTTGGAGCACCTCAGATACGCCCACGCCGCAGCCGGAAAATAAACAGTTAATTTAAACTCGGGTTTGGGCTGATGTGCAAGCTTTAGAGTGGGTTACTTTTAATCCTCATGTACCCCAATATGATCCCTAGCATTTACAGAGCTGTACACTGCAGGCTTGAATTTATTTTTGACTTTGTAGATTTCTGAGCTTACGGCCGGTTCCAAGATATGCGGCGGCCGTAAGAGGAGATCCTTGCGGGGCCGTATAATTGAATTGCGAGTTAACTGAACCCCCGCAAGGAATCGCAGCTTTACGGCCGATTTACGGCCGATAATAGAATGAGGCCCTTATAGTCTGGATTATAAATCAATGAAATTAAAGAATTGTATTCCTGACACTTTCCCTTTGGTAAACCATTTTCCCTATTAAACATCTCAAAATATTTCAGTTTACCATAAAAAAAATAGATCTAGAAATCTTTTAATACTCTATGTCATCTAATAAATTTAGTATTCCTCTAAATAATTGATGTTATAGGGGTTAACAGGGAAGGAAAGGGAACCAGCCCTGATTTCATTATTACACTTGTACAAAGTATTTAATACAGTTGAAACAACTATGGGTAATGTTTTAATTAGTTTTTATGTTATTATTTTTTACATATAATGTAAATTAAATTTCTCTGAAAAGTTTTTTTCTATTTAATTTTATTGTATACTATCCATAGCAATAATCCATGTAAGAATGTGTGCTAATCTTATTCAGAATATACAATACTATTTGGGCCCCTAAACCTTCTCTTTTAAGTTGTCTTTGTACAATATCTGATTTTAACATAAATCTTTTATTTTCATCTAAAAATAGATCTATTAAAGTTTAAAATGTCATCAATATATTTTTGGGGATTTCTAATGGAAGGAGGTATGCTATTTTGTGCAAAATAAACATCTTTATTGTTGCAATTCTACCAGACCAGGAAATATTTGACCCCTTCTATTCATATAAGGTACTACTAATATGTTTGTATAATTTATCAAAATTATTCTTGATTATATCCTGTAAATTTGATTTAAATTCTATACCTAACTGTGTAATTTCATTTTGATTCAAATTATAGCAATATTTCTCTCTCTTTTGAACTTTTCTATCCAGATCTATATTAAGTTCTAATACTTCTGTTTTTAGGTGTTTGATCTATAATAAGACAATTTACTATAAGATTCAATAGCTTCATGTAAATGTTTCATAGACTTTAAAGCATTAGTAATAATCACAAGTATATCATCAGTGAACATTGTAAGTTTGTTTAACTTGTTACTGATCCTGATTCATTCAATCAGTTTTGTATTTCTAAATAGCTACTTGCCCATCAACAATCACAGGTTTAAAATTGTAAGTCTAGCAATGCTGTTTGGCACCGAATGTGAGTCTCTTGCCCCCTGTTGTGTTTGAAGTGTGTTTGAATATTTAAATATGTAAAATATGATAATCCCTATGTCTGGAAAACAGCAATAGTAAGATTAAGTAAAAAGTAAATGTGTTTATTGTTACAACATGTAACTTTATAGTTATATCTGTAAAGGATTCATAACATTTTATAATTTTTATTTGTGACCTATACATCAATATGATAACAATGTGTATAGTTATTGAAACTTTACATCTTATTTATCACATGTATAAATGTGGATATTGAATCCAGAGGAAGGCAAAACATTAAAAAAAAAACAAGTGAAACATAGCCATTTGTTTAAAATGGTTAAAAAAATAAATTCCTTCCTGACCCCAGATACTGGCGATCAGATAACTCCCTGGATAAATAGTCTTTCATTAATTATACATGAAAATGTAAGAAGGCGTAAATACATACAATGCAATGAAACCCAATAGAACTGAAATACACGTAGAACCAACTTGAAATACAGTAAAAGTAGTAAGCGTTACATGTTATTTAACACATGTTGAAATGAGTAAGGCAAACATATATACATACTAATAAATACATACAATGAAACTCCTAACAAAGTACAAATAAATTTAAGGTTTGTGGAGTGCTTTGTCAAAGTTGTTTTTGATTTATTTAAAAAAAATGTTTTTGTTTATTGAAGTTAGTTCTGTTTTCTCAAAAAAGAGCCCAGCAAATGAATAATGTTGTCTGTGGGAGGTAACCACTGTATTTGTTTGTTTGGTTTGTTTTAAATAGTGGTCCTCTAAAAAGAGCCCAGCAGACAAATAATGTTGTCATTGGGATGTAACCACTGTTGATTATT
Organism: Discoglossus pictus; assembly: GCA_027410445.1. NCBI lineage: Eukaryota > Metazoa > Chordata > Amphibia > Anura > Alytidae > Discoglossus > Discoglossus pictus. The sequence continues at coordinate 241,685,628 of CM050167.1, forward strand.
TTTGTTTATAGTTCTTCAGAAGGGCAGATACAGCTTTCTATGTGAAATAGTGGTCCTCTATAAAGAGTCCAAGTGACATAAAAGTTCGTCCTCAAGATAAAACCACTGTTCTGTATATTTTTTGCTGTTCCTGAGACTGGCACATAGATTTGTCTATGTAAAATAGTGGCCCTCTAAAAAGAGCCCAGCAGACAAATAATGTTGTCATTGGGATGTAACCAGTGTATTGCCCATTGTATATGTTTTGTTTTGAAATAGTGGTTCTCTAAAAAGAGCACAGCAGACGAATAATGTTTTCATTGGGATGCAACCACTGTGTTGTCCGTTGTATATCTTTTTATTTCAAATAGTGGCCCTATAAAAAGAAAAGAAAATTACGTCCAAGTGAGCCTTTGAGATGTAATCACTGCTTTATTTGTTTTTGAAATAATGGCCCCCTGAAAACGCGCAAGAGACATAAAAGTTAATCCTTGAGATATGACCACTATTATTTTTATGTATTTATTTCTCTTGTGTTGTTTTGTCGTTGTTCTTTTTTTGATTCAATTTACAGCACCTCATAGTAGCCGAAATTTTACGTAAATAGTGGCCCTCTGGAAAGAGTGCAAGAGACATAAAAGTTAGTCATTAAGATATGATCACTATTTTTGTTGTGTATTTTATTTTTTCTGTTGTTTTGTTTTTTATGTTATTTTTTATAGAATTTACAACACCTCACAGTAGACGCCACTTTTAGTAAATACTTGGCCATCATCTAATAATTCACCCTTATTGTAATTTTTTTTTAATGAAAACTTTAATTTGTTATTGATTTTTACATCTGGATAATGCCACATAGAGTTGGCCATGGGCAAATACTGGTTCTTCTAAAAAGAGGCCAACACAGTAAACGTTTGTCCTTGAGATTTATTTATGGTCATTGCCAATTCCATAATAATGGAAAATTGTCTCCTTTGAAAGTACAAAAGGCAAGCTTGTCGTCCTTGGAGCCAAATCTATTCTTGATATGAATACTGCTTCACCTTTGTGGATCCCATTCAGAATTTCTGCATGTATGAAATGGTCTCTTAAATCCTGAACAATTAATCTTGTTCCCTTACAAAGACCTTTTTTTTTGGATTCATATTTCTCAATAACATGACAATTGCTCCTTTTTTTTTGTTGCAAAACATGTGGTGGCATTCCAGATGGAGTTAATGTATTGAGAAATTCTGTTGTGAAATTAGATTCACTCTCTTTGTCATGAGCTAGAACTGAGTCTAAACTGGAAAAATGTTTTTGTGGTGCATCAATTAATTTTAATATTTCATTATTCAGGTCCCAAGCATCTTTATTTTTGGATGTTAAGATTACTTTCTGTGCAAGGTCAGAAGACTGTAGTTATTCGATTTGGGAATATAGCTGATATGAATGAATCTTTACAAATCATGTCCGCTGGGATTTGAACAGTATCATAATTCATTTTGGCCTTTATATCTCATATGTTTTTCTAATCAAAGCTATGTAAATTCTTTCCATAGTGGACTGGACTTTATAAATGTTTTTGACAAACTGTCTGTGTGATTTCCACGTACAACCACAGGAAATGTTTGTCTGAAATTTCCACCGAATATTACTTTTCCACCAAAAGGGAAATCATTACCCATGACTTCACACAATAAATGATAATAATCAAAAAAAATGTTATTTTATTTTATTTCAATAAATTATATAGATAAGTTTTTTCCAGATCCACCGGGTCCATCTAGATAAAAATATCATCATGTGCTTGTTGTATGGAATTGAAAGCGTGCTTTTGCAAATCATTTAAATTTGCAATTTTTTGCCTCTGTTTTTTGTTTTTCAACATCAGCGTCATAGTCGTCAAAGTTGATATCATCTCTAATTCCTGCATCAGGGATATTGAATCTTCCACAATTTAATCCATGACATAATAAGACATCTTGAATTTCCATTAATGCTTTTAATTCAGCTATGTAGTCATTGTAGCATTGCAAAAAGTCTTCATACATATAGATTTTAAATGTTTCCCACAAAGCTAATGCATTTGGAACATTGCAAAATATGCAAATGTATGCAAACTGTTCCCACATCAGGCGTGGCATTTTAGACTGAGCTGCTTCTTCCAGACATCCTTTCCATTCTGTCTCACTAGCAAGGAAGTTTCTATGTCTGGCAGCTAATTGAAATGTGTCATAAAGTCTTTCATTGACAGTTCTCAATTCTTCAAAACTTTGTGCACCAGGAACATTTTCAAGTAGTAAACGTAAGCAGAAACGTTCAATGTCTACATTCGTATACATTCGGCGTATAATTTTATTACCACCTTGTTTTCTCACTTTCCATAATCTATTAATGAAAACATAATGATATGGAATCTCATTGTATAAGTATTGTCTTGCATCAATATCCTTCCAGTTTAATGTAGCAAAGCAGTAAGTGTTGGTGTTCATTTTGTGAAAGAGCATTTTCCTCATTGCCACTATGGAAATAAACTAACTGTCTTTGTGGCAAATGTACAGCTAATCAATATACTGCATGTGAGCGATCATGCATTTTAAATTTCAGAAGTTGCCACATTGCTTCTGGCGCACTGACATGGCGAACATCTACATGAAAAGAAAGGTTATCATGTATTAACTCATTGTCTTGTTCATTTGGTCTATTTTTCACCACAATAGTTGCTGCATCATAACCTTTATAAATATATTTGTAAACATATTTGATTGATTTGATAGAAGTGCAAGCTTCCACATTTATGTGTGCATTATACTTCATTAGTAGATGTGGATTATATGGCACCACATACGTGTTATGTAAACTTTTTTCCTCTAATTATTGCGTTTGGACCTTTTCTTCGTCTGTACAATGGATATCCATCCCAATTTGCAAAGGTTTGATCTCAAAACTCTTTAGGGAAATCTTTAGTTCATTTTTTATTTTACATACATGGTGAGATTGGCTTTAGCTCTCCACATGGTCCATGAATCATGCAATGTTTTACAGTGTGATATAATTCTTCATGCTTTTGTGGATGTGGTAGTTCAGCAGCAAGTACTGAATCCACTTTTTCTGCAGTATTCAATTTATCATTTTCTTCAAGTATGAAAAGCATATGTGCACGTGGCAGGCCTCTCTGCTGGAATCCAATTGTATAAACATAAGCCACACATTCTCCAAATAAATGTTTTTGTTGATGTCATCTATTAAGGCTATTCATTTTATTTTGAAGACTCGAGCAACTAAGTCAGGTCTATGAAAAGCATTTTGGCCCTCTTTCAAATTGTCTATAATTTCTAGCCATTGAGAATTACATGTAAATGTAATAATTAAATCAGGTTTTCCAAATTTAGTTACAATAGCCATAGCATTGTATCTTTCTTGTACATTGCGAGGAGATCCTTGGAAGGAAGATGGTAAAATGGTGGCTCTGCCAGCTGCCTGATTTTGGTTTGTAGCCACTTCAGCCATATAATCCATGATGCCATGATACTGTTGGACACATAGTTTATTTTGTTGATATTTGATGAAATTTAAATTATTTGCTTTTACTTGGAGGTATGAATCAATGACCCATTGTTGTGTCAGTTTTCCAGCACTTAAGATATGATTAAATTCATCTCTAATGGCAGTTTGAGACACTTTAAATTCAAGCATGGAAATATTACTTCTCACACGTAGTTTAGTGTTTGGATTAATGGGAAGTATTAATTTTGGTTACCAACCTGCCTCCCCATTGGGATACAAAATTGGATAAGTCATTGGGTCCAAATTGGGACTTAATATGTTGATTTTAATGAATGGTTGCTCTTCATTTCTTGAATATATTCTGATATCCCTCTGAAAAGGTGGTTCCCCGTCATCATTTTGGAAAACCATTGCAACCTCATTAGATGTGGGTAAGCTGTAACTTCTTTTATCAGTATGTCGGTCTCTTTTAAGAACCATATTAACTTTTGGCCTGTCCAATTGATGTTCTTCAGCATGAATTCATTCTTGTCATTCAACTTTTGACATTGTTTTTATAAGCTTGAGTGTTGTTTTCCATAATCTTATCAAGCTCACGAAAAACAGTGGGTAAACATTTAGTATTTTCAGGAAGCTGGATTCGTTGTTCCACAGCTTAGTTTGTCTCTAGTACATACAGTTGAGCAAATTTTCTTTGTTCTCTTTCTTGTGGATGTTAATGTGAAGTACACTAGTAAATTTGGCCTTTTACTTTGAAGCAATAAGGGCCATGTCCTTCAGCATTACAAACTAACAGCCTTATTAAATTGCGATTCAGTAAATTTAAAAGGCCTCTATATAAGCACACCGCATATTTTTTTTACAGAAGTTTTTAGTTGGTGAACTTCTATCCAAAAGCAAGGTCTTCACTAACTAAAAACCTCTGTAAATAAAATATGCTGTGTGCTTAAATAGAGCCCTCTTAAATTTACCGAATCGCAATTTAATAATGCTGTAATGTAGCACCCATAGATGCAAAAGAAATAGCACTATTGTAAGATCGTATATTGTTCTTAAAATGTTTGTAATTAGGGAAAGTTGGGTCAGTCATTACACTTTGTAAATATGTTGGGAATTTGTTTTGTCAGGAAGTTTCACTTTTCCCTTTTGACAGCAGCTAATGAACTAACCATCTCTTGGTCTTTCATTTATAAAATGATAAGCCCCACAAAATTAACAAAGCACATTCAACACACCACAATTGTGAATCTCTACATTTAAATGTGTAAATAATGGATTATCTTGTGAATCAATGTGAACATGACATTCCATATGTACATCATTATTGTCATTATCAGATTCCTCACATGTTTGTTGAACGATATGTTTAAGTTTTATATGTCTCTTATGTGGACTTTGTGGGGCAACCATGTGTCATTTGTTATATATTTGTTGATGTTCTTGTTGTTGTATTATGTTTTTGGACTCCTCCAATTGTTTTTTCTCTCCAACTTTTTGTTCGTTCCTTCTGCAGTCTTTGTTGATATTGCTTGCTGGTTTCTGGCTCTTCATTCATTGAAATCTGTTATTATAAATATGAATGTTTACTTGAAAGATTATGTTAATGAGCCATTGGTATGCGCAGTAATAATTGTAATGTAGGTTACCTCTTAAATTCCTTTTCAACTGTTGTCAATGCAGTGTGTCTTTTCTTAAAAATTCTGTCAAGCTTTGCTTGCTGTCCTCCGACTGTCTGGCTCTCCATCTTTTTATCGTTCCCTGGACATCCATTGGTTTGCTTCCTTCCTGTTTTCCTTGTTTTCAGCCATTGTAATCTGTAATGTAAAATGTAATGATTTATTTAGAATGTAAAGATTAGGATAATGGTGCATTGTAATGCTCTGTAATCATTTCAGTGAAGTTTTTTGTAATGGCTGAAAATGTGCAGTTATGCGTGATGTGCATGGCCATGACATGACGGGGAAGGGCCTGCATGTTGTGTAGGGAAAACTGACCCGGTCCAGTGAGTGTGAGATATAGAGAATGCAAGTAGTGATGTCCCGAACAGTTCGCCAGAGAACTATTCGCAGCGATTTTCGCATGTTCGCGTCTGCCGCTCACGGCGAACACATGCGCTTTTCGGTTCGCCCTCTATACTTTATCATTGAGGAAACTTTGAACATCATTTTTTTTATTTTATAATTTTTTTGTGTGTAATGTATGCCTGCCTGCCAACGTGTGTGTGACAGGCTAACACCTAACAGCTTATATTGTGCTTATTTTCACTACTCATACCTGGTGGTGTAACATACATTGAAAACAACCATTTTTTTCCTGTAATCTAATTTCAGTTGCCTGCCTGTGTCAGGCTCACAGCTTATATTGTGCTCAGTGACATAAAAACAACACTTTTTTGACTGTAATAGATTGAATAGCAATTGCCGAAAATTTGATGTTCGCGACGTCACTACTAATTATTAATTGATTAATTAATTAATTAATACATACATTAACTCATTTATTAGCCAAACCATAGATCTATTACTCTTTCAAGATGTATGCTCATTTCACACTGAAACACAATTTGCCTGCACTGCCAGTTTACTAACACACTGACACATGAGCATGAAGTAAAACATATGAATGTAAAAGGAAGATTTATATTATATTTAATTACATGAATTCACTTCATACTTTAACTATTATGAATTATTAATTTGATGGAAGTTCGGGTCCGCTATTCGCGAACCGAAAATTTGATGTTCGCGACATCACTAAATGCAAGGTGTGATGGAGAGAGAGAGCATTGTGCGATAGGTACTTGTAAGTTAATTAGTTGTAGGTAAAGCATCAATGCAGCGATCTGCTGTGTGGCAGCAAAATTGACAGACACCTGTTAAGTATGAAAGACCATTATTAGCATACATAATAGTACTAGCGACTTGCCCATCAAAAAAATTATGGCAACAGAATTGTAAGGCAGGTAATGCTGTTTGGTACACAAAGTAAGTGTTTTGGTGTTGTGAGTACCTTTGGCGCTCATTGCGAGCCTGTTGGTTGGTGTATTTTTGTTTATGAGAGCTCCTTTGGCGCTCATTGCAAGATTTGCGCTGATGGCCTTTTGGCGCGCATTGTGAGCCTCTCCCCTCGTATAGTAGTGTTTCCCTAAACACCGTTGGTGCTCCTTGTGAGGCGCACACTGAGAGCCTTTATCGTGTATTGTGATTTTTGTGTCTCTCTATATATTTTGTAATGATAATTAATAAATTTTTAAAGTGATAAATTAATACACTTACCTATACTTATTTGTAATTAATATATGCAGGAAGCAATATGCTGAAGAGCTAACAATCTGTTTTGATGTTCCTGCAGCATACAATGTAGATTTGCACTGTTGGTGAGGTGAGGTGTAAGTGTCAGCAATGTGTGCAGTGTAAACAGGCTGTGTGCGCGAGGGCAAAGCTTTTGTTTAGCTGTGTAGTTCCGCATTTTGTAATGTTATTAGTTTGCAGTTAGTTTTGTAAAATGGCTGCGACTGTGTATGTGTTAGGCGGGTGTGGATCATTTAGCGTCCTTTCTAATAGTGTATGTAGTAGCTTGTACGGTTCTGTGTAAAAGACGTATGTGCTTGGGGGTTTTGTGTGCTTAGGGGTTGTGTAGCCTCATTTTTGTTTTTTTCTATGGCCATTTATTCTCTCACATAGGGGATTTTCGAGTGGCGAAAATCTTTAAATTGTATTTAAATTGGAGTGTAACCTCATTCCCAGGCATCCTGGCTGTCCCTCCTTGCTGTGTGTGTATTTTTTTAAATTTGAGCTTGTATTTTGTGTGTTTTTCGCTGTGCATGGTGCGTCCGTTAAGTTCGTATTTTTTTGCGGCTCATATTTTTCTTTTCAGAAGTGGCGGTTTCCTTTTGTAAGAGTTACGGGCCGTAATTTTTTATAGACAATTTTTTCAAAGTGGTACGGGTCTCGCACTTTTAATTGTGTATTTGAGTCTTGTGTTGATGTCTAGTTCCGCGGGTTGTAGGTATGATGAGCAAGTTGTGCGGTGTCGTAGGGCTGAGCTCCTATGTCGCTCATCTCCACCAGCGAAGTGAGCGCCTTTGGCGCTCCCTACCTAAGTTGTACGGTATCGTAAGGATGAGCACCTACAGTGCTCATCTCCACCAGCGCAAGGAGCACCTTCGGCGCTCCTTGCCTGGCCGCAACCGCAGTAGTTTTAACACTGACAGCCTTAATAAATTGCGATTTGGTAAATTTAAAAGAGCTCTATTTAAGCACATAGCATATTTATTTTACAGAAGTTTTTAGTTAATGAAGACCTTGCTTTTGGATAGAAGTTTACTAACTAAAAACTTCTATAAAGAAAATATGTTCTGTGATTAAATAGAGCCCTTTTAAATTTACTGAATCGCAATTTAATAAGGATGTGAGTTACTAACGGATTTTGGAAAGGTTGCACTGCTGACAACTATATATGTGATAGTATTTGAGTCATATATGATAGTATACTATTTGAATGAAGGACCTCTCAATGACATCTAATAAATGTTACATAAAACAATTTACAGAAATATACTACACAGTCATTATAAATGTCTAAAGCATAAATAATTGCAATTGCCTATAAGGTAATATAAAATGTTAGCAATGAAAATATGCAAAATATGGTATAAATTAATATACTGAGATACACTTTAACTTGTCTTTATAAGTAACAGTCTTTAAAGCACTGCAGTCAAAATGTATGTCGCTGTCCAATTGACAAAGACCTGCAAAGTGTAAAATGATATTTGAGTCATTACTATGTTTTATGATAAAGAGGTATTACTTCAATGACATCATCCTAAAAATTTTTTTTTACGTATTTAGGAATGAATCAATTAATAATTCATAATAGTTAAAGTATGAAGTGAATTCATGTAATGAAATATAATATAAATCTTCCTTTTACATTCATATGTTTTACTTCATGCTCATGTGTCATTGTGTTAGTAAACTGGCAGTGCAGGCAAATTGTGTTTCAGTGTGAAATGAGCATACATCTTGAAAGAGTAATAGATCTATGGTTTGGCTAATAAATAAATGTGTAAGTGTTACTGTCTTATGCGTGGTGTATTTTCTAGGTTCTGCAAGGCTGGCGTTGCTGAGCCTCATTTTCTTGCCGTTTCCGAAAATTTTAAGTTTTTCATCTGCCATTTTTTTCCTCGCTTAGCAGATTTTGGAGTGCCGAAAAAAGCTAAATATGGGTCTAATTCGCTGTCAACGTGACTCCCAGGCTTCGTGGCTCTCCCTTTGTCCTGTCTGCGAGTGTGTTATAATGTTTTCTATATCATTTCCTTTTTTTTCCGTGTTTTTGTAGTTACGCACTTGAACAACTGCTCGGTGCAACCTAAGCTTGCTATTAAGCCAATTGAATAGGGCTCTATATAAGCACAGAGTATATTTTTTTACAGAAGTTTTTAGTTAGTGAACTTCTATCCAAAAGCAAGGTCTTCACTAACTATGATATATAATATGCTCTGTGCTTATATAGAGCCCTTTTCAATTGGCTGAATTGCAAAACCCCATGATGAGCGCCTTTGGCTCATTGCAAGCCTCTCACCCTGTGTACTTTATAGGCGTTGCGCTTAAGTGTTACTGCTATTTTAGATTGTGAAAAAAATGACAAATATGGCTCAAATTAACTTGCAACCCCATTCACAGACTCCCTGCCTCTCCCGCTGTGCTGTGTGTGAGTGTGAAAGTTAATTTGAGGCATATTTGCTGTTATTTTCAGGTGTTTCGAGTTCCATGGTTCGGCAGTTAAAGTTGCATTTTTGTGAGGCGCACAATGCATGTATGGATTGCGGTCCTAAATTGTACAGGTTGTAAGTCCCACGTGCGCTGCTGGCGATGAGCACCTGTGGCGTTCCTCACGAACCCTGCCTTGGGCGCCTTCGGCACTCATTGCAGCCTAAGTCCTGCGGGGCTGGCGATGAGTGCCTGTGGCACTCATCGCGAGGCCTGCAATGAGTGCCTTCAGTGCTCTTTGCAGCCTAAGTCCCGCGGGCCTCAGGGTTCTGAGGGCCACAAAGCATGAGTAGCATCATAAATGGTACCCACACTGACAACTATATATGTGATGATTTGACTATATAATAGTTCAATTGAAACAATGTATTGTTTAACCTACAAATAGCATTAAGTATAGTTACACACTGTTAGGATCAAAATGATAACAATGACTCAGTTTTTCAGAGCAAAAAGTTATTTAGATATACAAGAAAGTTGTTATACATGGCTAAAATGAACAGTGAATTAAAAAAAATAGTTAATTTAACAATGCATTAACATAAATTAGATTTATTAATAAACACATACTCTTAGTATACTCCATTCAAGAAATAATGAACACATACAAATTCAATTCAATAAAGTAACACATATTATTATTAAGAATTAAGTGATTCAATTAGATTTAATATTTAATTATGGTTTCTTTATCATTAAATTGCAAATTCATGTAAGCAAATGATAACTCGGTATTAGATTAATATTTAAGGAACATAAGGGTTAATATAACCCCTTCCCATTATAACCTAATAGAGAGCATAAAGGAAAGCACATCTAAGCTGTGAGTCGAGGCTAGTTATCTCAGACAAAATGCGTCCTCTCAGATGTCATCCAATTCAGAAGCAGAATAGAGACAGCCTGATGGACCTCTGTAGCATGTCAAATTCACCACCTATCCAGGGTGACCTTGTAAGGACCCCCCTGGCTCATAATATATATAGCTCCTTTGATGAGAACCTCCATGGTTGATCTATTTAACCCTTGCCAGGGAGGTTCTTTAATGAATTATTTGGTTACAGCAACGATTACCTCACATTCCTGGCCGTGACCAATTAAAGCAATATCTAGTTTTCTGGATTATGAGTGCATCTAAAAGAAAAAAAAATAATAATGTAAGAAAAAAAAAACGGCATGAAAAAATACCAAAATAAACATTTAAACACTTACCTTGAAGTTAGCAAAATGTCTTGTAATTTCTGACAGTTAAAAAAATAGGGTTAGCATCCCCTCGAAACCCATGCTAATTTAGCATTCATTTCATAATTATTTTGGCCAATCATGTTAGCTGAAACATTTGATTTAAACTCTGGGTTTCCTGATTGTGCTGCAAAGCAGCCTGGTATATGTGGTATGACACTATGTTAGCTGCTATGGCAGCAGCACAGGCAGGAAGCAGCAGGGAGTCATATCCCATCAGTGACTTGGCGGCTGACATCAGTGATCTCCTATTGGCTGAGGAAGAAACAGCAGGTGAATAATGGGTTAATGTGTTCCCCTAATGCTGCATTCTGATTGTGTGGGGATCAGAGTGCAGAAATGTATTAATCCATAAAACTTGGATATTCTTTAAAGTTATCCATGTTACTAGTAATTATCAGGTCCTCCTCTTGCTTGATTGAAGCCAATGTCCTTATATTCTGGTCCTGGAAATGGACCTCCTAAATAAAAATTTCTGTAACTAACGGAGCTTCTCACATGAAGAGCTCAAACACAGCAAATGACGTTTGCCACACTTTTGTAGCTTAAATAGAATTTTTGTAATTACATTTTCCATACTATTCAAAATTCTTAAACATTTTAAATTCTCGTTTAAAAACATGCCATACAATTTAAATTATATTTATTTCAAACAACAGGATATCATTGCTTATTGGGAACATATTCTTTAAAGGGAATTTCAAAATAACATATTACATATCATATAAAAGTATGTATAAAATTTAAGAGCTTGTAGTAGGAATATTGTAAACAATATTTACATAAATGTTAACAAAATAACAATTTTGAACAATTGGATTTGCAAATTATATCAAGGTTAAAACTCTATTTTAGGCATAAAACCTTTTTCCTATCTTGTTTTCCGTTTATATATTTATCAAATATTTTATATTTAATGGTAGAGTTTTTTATCATTCTCATTTCTTGGAAATCTTTTTCTAAAAGTCGATTTCTATTCATAATTGTTCTAATTTCCTTCCAAGTACAAACAACCTTTTGTTTCCTTTTACGAGCAATCAGCTATTTAGCCACAATAACAATCTGTAATATAAAAGCTTTAATTTCCAGATCAAAATCCTACAGAAATATAAACAGTAAAGTTATTTCTGCTGTAGGTTAAATAGAGATTTTTAGTACATTTTCTCTAACAAATTTTCTTTTTTAAATCTTAAGTAAACTTTGCCAACTTGTTTGGGGTTAAATTTCAATTATTTTATACTTTAAAGTACACTTTTCTATACAGGGAGTTTTTAACAAATACCTGTAATTTCCATTGCTTTAAACCAAGTCGCTTCTGACCAAGATTGTTCAAGTTCTTTTCTGAGGTTTTCATTGTACAAGTTTTACTTTTAGATATTAAATATGATGTTCCCTTTATTTAAGTTAAGTTAGGCTCTCAAATGGAGTTTGAACACTCCCTTGCTTAAAGGCATATTTAAGTTTCCTGGATTATGAATGACTCTGATAGAGGAGAATCAGCAGTGTATAAAAAACTTTTTTTTTGCATGAAAAAATACCAAAATAAAAATTAACAAACTCACCCTGATGTTTACTAAATCTTCTTAGTTTGCAAGCACGTGCTTTTCAGAGTTAACACCCCTGTATATCCAAGCTAAAATTAGCACAACATTCATAATTAGTTTTGGCCAATCAAAGGCAGCTATATATTTTAAAACATTCTAGCAATCTGTAATAGCAGCTAGTGCAGGTAGGAATCATGGGATGTGTAGTACTCTACAGTATGAAGCAGGAAGCAGGGGAAGCCAGACACTGCTGTGTAAGATCTCTGTATTGAGATATTTTTTAGATATTTTGAGATATATTGATACTTTTAAATAAAATAAATGTGAATGTGTATAGAATTACTCAATGTAATGTCTTTTCTGATACAAGCAGCAGGTGTTAGATTAGACAAAGGTCACATGGTTAATATGTAGGTGTCATGTGGGTGTCAATAGACCCCGATAGTTATAGTTAGTGGGGATTAGGTGTTAGTGGAGGAGAGATTCCTCAGGGGTTCCCATCACTGCATGGAAGGAGGAAATCCCCATTGGTTCCCTTCCCCACCACATAGGATAAGGCAATTTCCAAGGGTTCCCAGTGCTTTTGAGTGGTTGACATTGGTGTTTTAACCCCCGTGGCAATCACTTATGGTATTAACCCCTTCTCAGCCATGTGGAGGGGTTTTATGTAGATAGACTGGGAAAGGGGAATACATTTTACTTTTAAGTACTGCTGCACAGAATACAGAGCTAATATCAGAGGAGACTACACAGGACTGCTTCGGAGGACCATAGCAGCATCAGAGATGTGATCAAACAGCACTCTCGTGCAGACCCCGCATTACTGTGGGGTTTGATGGAGAATATATTTTGATCTCTATGTAATCTGCATAAAAGTAGCTACCACAGTTACGAGCAGCCTTTTTTGTGCAGACATGTAATAGATATGGGAAAAAGCAACGGGCAAATTAAATTCATCAGCAAGGCAAATTTCTAAGCCATAATTATAATTACAGGTAAACACCTTTATATACTCAGAATAATTGAGTCATTGTTACAATTGTTATCCCAACACTGTGTAACTATATTCAGTGTTATCTGCAGTCTAACAATGCATTGTTTCAAATGAACTATTATGTAGCCAAATAATCTACAATAATAGTGACAACATAGCTCAACACTTTCTAGGAACAAATTGAATTCTGGCAAATATCATCTCTTAAAAGACTGCAAACAATTAAAGTAGTTCTTACAGATTCAGTATATGATGAACTGATAAACATTATAAATATACTATGTATCAATTTCATTTAAAAATCATTTTTTAACTTCCAATTTTTTTTTTTTTTTTAAGTGTTATTCTATATTTCATATATGTTGTGGGAACTTATGTTAGCGGTCCCAAAAATCTATTTGTGTCTATTTTTTTAACCGGATCCTTCATTCAGTTAATTTTGGCCAATAAAGTTTATACATTGCAGCTTGGGAAAACAAAATACAAGCTTGACTTATAATATATTTTTAGTTAATTTCCTCCAATATTCCTTTGCTCGAGAACAATGAAATTGATCAGATCCAGGAATCTTGGACTGTTTCTAGCCCTTGTACTACAGAGTTGCTCACTATCTCTATAAAACAGCAAAATATACAAATGTGTACATACAATGTTTACATTTGCTATATACAACTATCTTTGTATTTTTTATGATTGTAAAAAATGTTTTGACGACTACTTATTCTATTATTTGGACATGCAGTACAGTACCCCAAATGACTCTTAATATGTTTTGATCAAAACCTCCGTGTTGCAACACAGAATACAAAACTACCCTGTAAAAAAAATATGTATGTTAAATCTTATGCAGTGTCTTTGTATTTTGTGACGAGTATGAGTCAACTTATTGATATATAACTAAAACAATGATTTGTGGAAACTGAGCCACTTTAGTATTAATATGAAGAAAGTATTTTTATTGCTGTTTACCAGGAAAATAAACCACATTATTTATTTAGGCCCATATTTTTTTATTTCAATATCTAACAGTCCATTTCCCAGTACATCTGTTTATTTTTTTTGGCTTTGCTAGGGTATGCATACGTTTACAGCAAGCTTTTCTTATACAGTAAAGCTTCACAATGATTGATTTAGTAGAAAATGCAACAAACCCTGTTTGTGTTCTGTGATATGCTACAAGAAATTACAGGGGAAGGGAAGTAGTTTTTATTCAGTGAAAAAATGGATATAGAGAGCTGATGATTCAAGCAAAATTCTCCCTGTCATTAATCATGCAGGTTTGATTTCTGAACTCATGTGCGGGTCCTTATCTCTCTGATGAGTCTTGTTGAAGTATTGAGTTTAGATGACCAAGGTACAAAAAGAAATAACATCTGACCTTGCTTTACAAAAGACCTTCACATGAGCTGAAGTAGTTATTGACCCTTCCTGTGATTGCAGCACAATAGACTGTTTACTTCCACTGAAAAGACAAAATGGGAAAGAAATTAGTACAAAGAAATCTGTAAGTCAAACAACTTAATTGTTCTCCTCCCTAAAATCAGTGACAACAGAATATTAACATTTGCAGTCAAAGAAATTATGGACAATATAATTCTCGGTTGACAACTTTGAATCCAATTATTCTTGTTTCTTTAGATATTATAGTGAATGTAAGAGTAGTTTAGGTTGTGATTAGTGTATTTTAGTGTAATTACTAGCTGAATCAATGCCTAAATGCAATAGCCTTTTTATGCAGTATTTACACTTTGAACAAAACTGAAATGCCCAATCAATGAGAAAACAACCCTTCCTAATTTGTACCATTTTATTATTTATTAAACACGGAAAGTCTAAAACCTTTTTTGTATTTAAAAGAACAGTTGCTCCTAGAAAAAAAGAAATACAGTCTTTTCAACTGGAAAGAAAATGAAAACTTTCTAAAATAGGAGTAAGAGTGATTAATATGACAAATTTATTATTATTTATTTCCGATCCCCTTACATACCCCTACCTTCTCTTTGCATTTGGGGCTATGATGTGCTTCACAACACTGTCTTTTTTCCATGGGGAAAACTGCAGTCTTAAAATTTCATATGTCATTATAGCAATGTAATGTCTAGTGAATCTACCCTATTATTCTTCCTCTTAAAATTGTTATAAGACATATAATTCAAATTTAAAGGGACATGGACAGGATCTGAAAATTATAAGACAATTACAATATTTTATAGAATTGACATTTTTATCTCAGTGGCTATGTTTTATGACATATTTAAAGTTCTTTGAAGCTTCCAGCCTCCTGATAAAGCTTTAAGCGACCTTTAATTATCCTTTACTTGTGTATGGTTCAGTGATCAGTGACTTTCATTACAAAGTGTTCACTAAAAAGAGTCTCTCTTTATTAAAAACAGAGGTGGTACTAAAATAGAAATTTGGCTATGAAATTACAAGATTCAGAGAATATCAGATACATGAAAGGAAATAGAAAAATTTATATATACATTTGCGCTTACATAAACCAAGCCATCCCCCCAAAAAATAATACATTCAAAGTTCATTTGTGAAAGTGAAATTAAGGTCTGAAATCTATATATTTTATAAATGTACATACAAGCGTTTAAATTTAATTTCATATGATAGAAAAAGGAAGACAACCAATATTAGGACAAAGCAGGACGAGGATATGGAAGCATCAGAATGTAGATACCCCATTTTTCTTGCTAAATGCCCCACAAATAGATAGAAGACAGAATTGGGTCCAGGCGGTCTGGATAAAAATCACCAACAGGTGCCAGTAGGTACTGATAACCACCAGCAGTGTAGATAACAAACAAGATAAAACATATATAAAAGAAAATAGTCGGAATAAGCACTTCGTAAATTATAATACCATATGTATTGGATATTTTTGGCCTCTAATTTACAGACAGGCAAATCCTATCATCATATATATACAGTGCCAAGTTGTATATCACATATAGTTAACAGTGCTCTATATAGGTAGGTCTGATAATATATAATTTAATCCTTATACTCACTGCTTTATACATACTGGCATTATATATTTTTTCACTACAATATTCTAATTGAATATGTCCAAAGGGACTCTCAAATAGGTGGACTTTTAGTACTGTGTGGGAATAATATGTCCTATAGAACAAACCTTATACGTGTATGTAGTACAAACACCACATTAGTCCTGAATGTAGAAATCATCCCACATGTACAAATGGCCGGCCATTTTGGACAGGTAAGTGGCCTATTAGGTCTATATAATATTACCTGTTGTATTTATTTATGTATTAATTACATAGTTACATAGTTACATAGGGCCTCATTCTATTAGCGGCCGTAAACCGTCCGTAAGGCTGCGATTCCTTGCGGGGGTCCCGTTACCTCGCAATTCAATTAAACGGCCCCGCAAGGATCTCCTCTTACGGCCGTCCGTAAATCTTGCTACCGGCCGTAAGCTCTGAAAACTTAAAACTCAAAACTAAATTCAAGCCTGCACTGTACAGCTCTGTAAATGCTAGGGATCATATTGGGGGACATGAGGATTAAAAGTAACCCCCTCTCAAGCTTGCACATCAGCCCAAACCCGAGTTCAAATTAACTGTTTATTCTCCGGCTGCGGCGTGGGCGGGTCTGAGGTGCTCCAAGCCCTATGGACTTTTTACATGGATATTTGACGTATATTAAAAAAAATATATTTTACGGATTTGAGTATAGGGGAATTTTGTGCTATTTTTGCTAACACCTAAAATCACTTTATAGTCTTCTCAAAGTGCAGGATGGCTTTATTTGGGCTATATTTCGTGCTTAATTGGTGCTAGCGGGACCTCTTTCCTGCAAGTAAGCTGCGGCTCGGTTTTAGCCTTGCAGAGAGGGTTCCCGGAGCAATTGAATTGCAAATAGGATTTTCTTACGTCTGATTTCCTTGCGGCCGTTTTAGATCAAAGGATTTCCTCCGGCGCGAGCGGCCGCAAGAGATAGCAAGGCACCGGCCGCAAGCCAGCCGGAATCCCTGGCCGGAGGGGAATAGAATAGCAGAATAGCTTGCGGACGGTCCTTGCGGCCCCGCAACGGCTGCGGCCGCTAATAGAATGAGGCCCATAGTAATTAAGGTTGAAAAAAGCCTTTCAGTCCATCAAGTTCAACCTTTTAAGATCTCCTCTGATCTGCAATATGAGGATTAATTATCAATTAATTAGTTATTAATTGTTACTTAATTATTAATCAACTATTTATTTATTTTTATTTGTTTAATTATTAATTAATCCAGAGGAAGGCAAACAGAAAAAAACCCAGGTGAAACTTAGCCAATTTTTTCAAAGGGAAAAAATAATAATTCCTTCCTGACACCAGATACTGGTGATCGGATTTCTCCCTGGATCAATACAGAATAACCCTGAATTCCCTTCTTAATTAGAAATAAATCCAGTCCCCTTCTAAAGTTATCTATTAAATCCGCTGTCACCACCTTCCTTGGTAGAGAATTTGACAGATTAACCACCCTTACTGTGAAGAAACCTTTTCTTTCTTTAAGGTGGAATCTTCTTACTTCTAACCTCAAGGGGTGTCTTCTTGTCAGTTGAAAACCTCTTGGTACAAAAAGCTCCCTTGACAATTCTTTATACTGACCCTGGATGTATTTATATAATGTAATCATATGTCCTCTTAGATGCATTTTTCTAGAGAACATAAGCTTAATTTGGTTATTCTTTCTTCATAACTTAGCCCCTCCATTCCCCTTATTAGTTTTGTTGCCCTCCTCTGTACCTTTTCCAGCTCTAAAATGTCCTTTTTAGGAAGTGGTGCCCAAAATTGTACTCTTTCTTTTTATTGTAGGTGTGCCGACCAGTGGACATTTTCAGTTTGGGCCCTTGTCATGGGACACAGAAGACCAGCATCTCTAAAGAGGCATTTGGGCAAGGTAAGTGTTATAGTTTACTATTTATTTACTAGCAAATTGCCCGTCAAAAATTATGGCAATAACATTTGAAGGCTGGCAATGCTGTTTGCCACACAATGCCAGCCCCCCCCCCCCAACTTGAATGCCTCATGATCAGCAACTTTGCCGCTTATCGCGGGACTCGCAAGGTGCAAGGAGTACCCCCACAGCAGGGATTTCGCATTGGTGTTCCTCAGGCCCTTTAAGGACTTGCGGTGGGACATTTGATTTGTTTAAATGCAGCCGGGGTCACGATCGGGACGTCCACTGAAAGGGTTAATGTGGGCACCCCGCAGAATGTGGGGGGTAATGTTAGTTGCCGTGGTGGTACTTACTGTACCCCTGCAACATGGGGTTTACATTTTGTGTCCACAGGCCCTTTAAGGATGTTTGAATTTTTAAATACTGCAGGGTTCACGATCAGGACCTCTGCAGCGAGGGGTTAATGTGGACACCCTGCGGGATTCCTGATCAGGACCCCCACATCATGGGGTTAATGTGGGGGTTTGATTTGGGAGCACTGGGGAGTATACGTAAGGGCTTTGCAAGCAACTTGCTCTCTCCACTTGGGGGCATGGATCTCAAAAAAGTAGCAATTGAATGAGGCCCTTTCTGTTTTACTATTAACACTGTAAAAATGTGTACCTTTACATTGAAACATGTAAGTTTTTTGGGGGGCGATACTGGTACATATTCCTCTTTCCAATGACTGTTGCTGTAAGATAATAGCGAAAGGTGAATTGTCCAAAAATACTGTATGTACAAATCAATCTGTGTGTGACAACTAAACAGTGACTTATTGGTGACTGTTTGAAACCCTGTTAACTTATTATTAAAGCTTAGTAGAATATGTTGTGGCTATTACTTTCTCTTATATAAAGTAACTCTGATCAGTAATGACCGCATTTAATGATTTTTAATATCCAGAAATAGAAAAGCAAACTCAGCTCCAGGACAGGTACAGTTAGAAAATGTTTAAAAACATCACAATATAGAATCAATAATTTTGGTTGTATTAAAGGTGGGGAAAAGTAATTGCATTCTAAATCTAGTATTATATACTGTTTCATTGTTCTATATTTTCAGATAAATGTAAAAAACTCCTAAATAAAAGTTATAATGCTAAGTAAGACATTTAAAATAAATGTGAAGACGCAGCCAAGTGCACCCACTTTCTTGCCAGCCGGATAGGGATAATCGCATTATAGATGGCAGGTGATATTGCAGCATTAACATTCAGATATGCTCCCTTTTATAAGAATAAAGGGATTTTATTTTTTTGCCTGTTATTGTTAATACCACTCTTAGTATTGCTCTAAACGCAGTGAATTACCAGTTAAATTTTAACATTTTAAGTTACTCGGACAGTGAAATGGGTGAGAAATGCAATACTGTAAGAACAGTAATAAAAACAACTTTAAAAATACTATGTTTAGACTCCTTCCCAGAAAAAGATAACTCTAATAACTTGAAATATCATGTTTCATTAGCGAGTCATTTAAAATTTGCACTTTAAAAAGTAGTGCTGTGAGTAGAAAGAATGTGTGATATAAATATACATGTGTCATTTTATGATGACAGATATTTGTTTTTCTTTTTTTTTATTGTTAAATTCTGACCTAAACAACTCCATAGTAAGCAACATGTAATGGAGAGGTTCATATTCCATTTTTAAATTTTTGTTTATAATAAAGAGGAAGGGAGGTGATCCAATAAAAATCTCAGCACAAAACACACTCCCAAAACTGTTGCATCACCCCTTTCATATGTACCATAATGTGTCTGTATATGTCTTTCTACTAAATAAGTAAACTTTAAGTTCTTTGGGGCAAGTACTTTATAAAGCACCATGCACATCAATTATTCAGTCATTCAGTCATGTCCGACACTCCCTGATTCTATGGACTGCATCTTGTGCCAGGTTGTGCTAATCCATAAGGTTTTCATGGCAAATATACTGAAGTGGGTTGCCAGCTCCTTTTCCAGTGGACCATGATTTGTGTGACCTCTCTGCTATGACCTGCCCATCTTGGGTGACCCTACATGGTATACCTCACAGCCAAGGTAGCGATCCAGAATGGGTGCACATCAGTACCGCTATATAAAGGAAAATGAATAAATTCATACAGAAAGACAACTGAGTTGACTCATATATTGGATTATTTGACCTAGATTCACTAAGGTAAGATTATTGTATCCAATAATGAATTAAGCTTCCTATGTAATCATGTACTAGTAACTTGCACGTCATAAATGATGGTATCATAGATTGTTATCTTGAATTGGCAGTGCTCACTCTCTCTCTCTGTGCACTCTCTCTATGTACTCTATTTGTCTCGGTGTACATTTCCTCTGTGTGCTTTCTTTCTCTCCTTGTGCACTCTCTTTCTGTGCACTCTTTTTATCTTGGTGCGCTCGCTGTCTGTGCGCTCTCACTCTTTCTCTCTGGGCTCTCTCACTCTCCTCTCTGTGCCTTCTCTCTGTGCACTCTCTCTCTGTGCACTCTCTATCTCTCTGTTCGCTCTCTCTCTATGTTCTGTCTTTCTCTGTGCACTTTTTTCTCTCTGTGTGCTCTTGCTCTTTCTCTCGGTGCTCTCTAACTTTCTCTGTGTGCTCTTTATGCACTCTCGCTCTCTCTGTGCACTCACTCTCTCTCTCTGTTCTCTGACTCTGTGTGCACCCTCGCTCTCCCTGCAATCTCTCTTTGTGTGTTCTCTCTCCCTGTGCGCTCTCTCCCTGTGTGTTCTCTCCCTGTGCACCGTCTTTCTCTCTCTGTATGTTCTGCCTGTGAACTCTCCGTGTGCTCGCTCTCTCTCTGTCCGCTCTCTCTCTCTCTGTGCGCTCCCTGTGCTCTGTCTGTGTGCTGTCTTCGCCTCTTTGTTGTGTCTGCCTCTTTTCTTTCTCTGTCTGTCTGTCTCTCTCTCTCTCTGAGGTATATAATGGCCCCTTTTATCTTGACTCTCAGGCCCACCCCTGATGATGTCATGGCCCACCCCTCGATAACATCAGGGTTACACACAATGCAAACTATTATAGTGATAGGCTCCTTATCAACTTGCAAGTATATACTCTAATAACTATATGGTACTATAGAAAACTTTTTATAATAACATAGACAACTAAGATGTTTTTTATTGATCAACAAAAAGATACTGATCAATCACTAAGGATGGCTATTATCAGTATG
The DNA here is from genome assembly GCA_027410445.1 of Discoglossus pictus. Classification (NCBI taxonomy): domain Eukaryota; kingdom Metazoa; phylum Chordata; class Amphibia; order Anura; family Alytidae; genus Discoglossus; species Discoglossus pictus. The sequence continues at coordinate 241,706,767 of CM050167.1, forward strand.
ATGTTTGAATTGTTTGAGTGCCTTGTTTTATTTTATATCTTTGTCACTAATGAATGAATGACATGCATGACAACAGTCTTCTGTTTAAAACTGAAATATTGGACCACACTTCCATACAGCTGGCATCTTTCTGTACTGTGTAGTAACAAGCAGAGTTTAATTTACTTTGACTGTGGTTCATGGCAAAGCAGCAGAGAAATGTGTTCCACACTCACACATTTTGTAAAAGGTGGTAGGAGCTCCATTATAAATAAAAGGCTATTTTCAGGGCAACATTTTAGATTATTATAAATTTAAAATAAGTTTATACCAATGCTTAATATTTAACAATTAAAGTTATGAATTCTGGACAATTACTGTGACCTTTTAATATCACATTTAACTGCTGTTTATACATTTGTCTGTGGCAAATCCTGGAACATATAGGATGTCCTCCCAAGTTCCTCAATGTGATCATCCAGCTACATGACGACCAGCGTGGCCAAGTCAGGCACAGCATCTACCTGTCAGAACCCTTCACAATAAGTAATGGCGTGAAGCAGGGCTGTGCCCTTGTACTGACCATAATCGTCTCTACATCTGATATCTCACAACTGCAGTCTGTTCAACCTGAGGTGACTAAAGGCCTCCACCAAGACATCAAGACAGTGGAATGATTTGTCATTGAAGCTATGCTGTTGAAACTGCACTGGACAGGACACATCTCTAGGTTGGAGGATAATCGGCTGCCAAAGATTGTGCTATATGGTCATCTCACACTGGTCATAGTGACAGAGGAGGACAGAAGAAGAGGTATAAGGGCTCTCTGAAACAGTCCCTTGATGCTTGTCACACTGACCATTATCAATGGTTGGTTTTAGCTTTAGACCACAAGGCCTGGAGAAGTACCATTCACCAGGCTGTCTCCTCTTTCAAGAACATGCGCAGGGCTGGTCTTGAGGACAAAAGGAGGAGGAAAAATCATGTCACTGCAGCACCCAACCCAGAGGAAACTTTACCTTGCAACTATTGCAGTCAGATCTGCCAGACGCAGATGTGGACATAATCTCTCTTAAATCTTCATTTGCGAAGCCAAGCCAATGATACATAGATGATTAAAAGCATGTCAAGTAATTATATTTTCAACTCAACTCATTTTAGACCAATAACAAATCACCACTTGTACCTCTAAACATAAATTAAATATAAAAATATTCTCAAAGGCTTATTAAATAAATTTATGTTACACAGAAAACATATTTTTATGCATGTAAAACTAATGTGTTATCTGGAGTGATAAGTTAATCTTTGGTACAGATTCTGGCATTGTCATAAAGTCAGATGACTGTATACATGAAGGTTCACAATGGAGGACTGTGAAAATGTGCTGGTGGGGAAAGTATTCCTACATTATATGGTACATACTAATATAAATCAGTAGCAAATGGATAATACCTAATTATATTTGTTATTCATCCTGTCAATTAAAGTTTGGGAGAAAGGGAAATTAAATTTTTAATCCCATATAAAGTTGTGAGCATCACGGGCTGTTGCTAAGCATAGCGATCCCTCCGCAACTGCTTCCCTTGAGAAGCGAGGGCCACAGTTGCTGGCAAGGAGCACCAAAGGCGCTCCTTGCGCTGGTGGAGATGAGCACCGTAGGCATTCATCCTTATGACCCCATACCACTTAGGCAGGGAGCGCCGAAGGCGCTCACTGCGCTGGTGGAGTTGAGCGCCAAAGGCGTTCAACATAAATCTACGAGCCACGGTACTACACTTTAACAAAAACATTCATTAACCAATTCACCAATTCACATTGCAAGACCAGTAGCAGTTTGGAAAAAAAATGAAAAATTACGACCTGTTACACTTTACGAAGGAAAGCACGGACTTAGAAAAAATAAATACGACCCTCGGGACTTAGAAAAAAAAATACGAGGTCTAAAAAATATGAACTTAATGGCTGAACATGGCTGCACATCCAAAAACACAAAATAACACAAAATACAAAAAATGTTTTTTAAAAATATCGCACATACCATGGTGGGAGAGGCAGGACATCTGTCAGTGGGGTTGGTTGCAAACTTAACTTGAATTTTATCAACTTCGAGATTGAAAAATCGCCTAAGTGACAGAAAAAATGGTGGCCAAAAAAAAACGAAAATGAGGCTAAACACGTAAAATTACAACACCTACTCGGAACACTTACCCTCTGTCATTTATACACAACTAGAAATTGAACACTACAGAAAGTATAAGAAGTAAAAAAAAACAAAAAAGAAGAAATCCTGTTTGGTGTGCGCCAATGTAAAAATGCACTGTAACCTAACTAACCCTCTAAGCCTAACCCCGTACATACAAAATTGAAGAATATATCCTGTTTTATATGCTCTTACTTAAAAAAATGTACATGTTATTTTAACACTTCCATCTCTCTCTTTAATTCTGAATAGACACTGCCTGAAGACTCTCATCATCTCAACAGCAATTTCAACACAACACATTTCAAGAAAAGAGGTACAACAAGTTAAAAAAATAACTAAAAAAAAACAACTGTTGTTTACACATATACAATTGAAGTGCCTTTCCTGTTTTGTGTCTGCCTTTGTACAAACGTACTGCACGCTAATACTCTAACATAACCCCATAACTGTAAACCCCTATTAACAACATTGGCGCATGCAAAACAGGATAGGAAGAAAAAACAAAATAAGCCTTACCCTAAACCCGAATGACAACAGTGATGCACACAAAACAGAAAATGACAATGCACTTAATATATACAAAATGGAAGGATATATCATATTTCTGGTGCAAAACAATCTAAGCCCAACTCCATACACCTAATTACAACAGTAGTGCACAAAAAACCCAACTAAACACATAATAACAACACTGCCACAAACAAAACACGATAACACAAGAAATGCTGTTCTCATATACAAAATAGAAGGAATTATCATATTTGCTGTTCGCCTTTCACAACATACACTGTAACGTAACTAATCTGATAAGTCTAACCTCACAAACTTAACCTCATAATGCAAACAGTGGTGCACACAAAACAGGATATGAGAAAAAAAAGGTTAAAACAAATCAATAAACAAAGGAGCAAATGTACTAATGGACTACTTTTATTTACAAATTATTATGGCAGATACTGACAAGAAACAAGAAAAGACGTCAAACTAGAGAACGTCAAAGAACATGGGCAGATCATCAGACGCCAAAGCAGAAGGAAATTAGACGACAAAAAGAACGGGAGAGACTCGCAAGCAAAAGATTAGCAGCTGACAAACTAACATCCAAGCCCAAGAAGGCTACTAAAAAACAAAAGCCTTTAGAAAATATGGATCAACAATCAGATAAGAATTCTAAAAAGAATTTAGACAGTCACATTGATATAACTTCTCACAATTGTCCTCTACTTAAATCTTTAGCAGTAGAGGTTCATAATTGTGGTAATATGAATATTGTCTGTCAGTTTTTTGGGGCTTATCATTTCCAATAGGAAAGACCCAGAGATGGCCAGTTTGTTAGTTGCTATCAAAAAGGCAAGGCCTATTGTAACTAAATTTGGAAAACTGGATTTATTTATTACATTTACATGTAATCCACAATGACCAGAGATTGTACATAATCTGCTAATTGGACAAACTGCTTCCAATAGACCAGATTTGGTGGCAAGAATCTTCAAAATAAAATTAACTGAATTAATGCATGACATAACCTGGCTTATGTTTATACCATAGAATAAAAAAAAAGAGGCCTTACACATGCACATATGCTTATAATTCTTCATGAAAAATATAAATTGGATACTGGTGATAACGTGGATTCAGTCATCATTGCTGAACTACCAGATCCAGAAATACATGGTAGACTATATGAGATTCCAACTCATCGCATGATTCATGGACCATGTGGGGATATTAATCCATAGTCACCATGTATGGAAAATAAAAAATGCACTAAAGAATTTCCAAAAGATTATACAGACAAAATATAGAAGAAGAGAAGGCCAAACTGTCATTATTCGTGGCAAAGAAGTGGATAACAGTTATGTTGTTCCATACAATCCACATTTACTCATGAAGTATAATGCACACATTAATGTGAAAGCTTGCACTTCTATAAAATCCATTAAATATGTCTACAAATATATTTACAAAGGCTATGAAGCAGTTACTGTAGTGGTCAAAAGTGCAGAAAATCCTGAACATACTGAGTTATTACATGATGAACTTGCGTCTCATGTAGATGCTCGCTATGTAAGTGTGCCAGAAGCAATGTGGCGTCTTCTCAAAATTTGAAACGCATGATCGCTCACATGCTACCCAATACTGTCATTTGTGGCCATAAGTCCGGCGTGCTTGAAGTAACTGGTTTACTTTTTTAAATAATGTTCTTTAATATAAAATAAACTTAATTTTTGTTGAAACTTGCCCTTTAATGAACATTTGCTAAATGTAAGATAAATACCATTGCTGATATTCTGGTATTGTGAATGTAGACCTTTGAATCTTTAAACTACAAGAATAATTGGGAGACAGTGGGAACAGGACAAGACTGATACTGTGTTTTTTATCAGTTAAAGCTTTATATGGAGAAGTGATAAAACCATTAAATAGATGAGAGTAAATTAACTATTCTTTCCATTGGTAACTAAGAAAACAGATAATGCAGACAGGCTGATGTTTTATATTGTCAAAGTCACTTCTTTATTTCCTTCTAACTAAACTTTCTGTTGTAGACTCCATAGAATTTAGCAGATCAGATCCTTAACATTTCAGTGATGCTTGCAAATACAGTACATATAAGCATTAAAATATCAGGAATGGTTTGTGAGGGACAGCTGGGGAAATGAACCAAACGACAGGAGTGAGATGGCTAAACTGAACATTAAACCTAGCAGTGCCAAACATAAGCACAGGATTGTGTCTAACAGTCATACAGGCAACTTACAACACCTGGCAATTTTCCTAACGCAAAATTTATTAGCAGAAATTTTGTATTAAGAATAACATATTACACATCTAGGAGTGAAATATATCCCCATAAGCAGTCACTTCTGTGTCTTTGTTGTAATAGATTAATAATACTCAAAGGCCAAGTCATTATTAAAGCAAAGATAATTCAACAGCTTTGTGTGTAGCAGAAACCCAGATCTTTATTAAAGAATTACTGTACTCTGGAAAATGTGTTTTTTACATTGAATCAAAATGAATCTCTTCTATATGTTTTATATATCTAGTGAAATATATTAACACTGCTTTGGCTTCAGCAAAAAATAAGTAAAAAATAAATTCTTCCTGCCATAAAAGGAAGGAATATGTGTGTTCTTGCTTTATTTTTCTGCTTATATTACTCAGTACTATTTCCTCCTCACATTCTCCCTTCCTGGGGTCTTCCGTTACATCTTTTTTAGTTGCAACTTGCAAAGGAAGTTGCAAATATATGGCACCGTTTGCGAGGGCCGCAGTTGCAGCGTGCTTGCTACGCGAGCCCGCAAACGTTAGCAACAACCAGTATTGCTCACAGCTATATATGTGATTGTACATCACGACACACAACTCCTCCATGAATAAAAACAATTATACTTACATAATGCAAATAAATATAGATGGACTGGGTTCAAAAGTTAATATAATATATATACCTGCTATGTAAATTCAATACATTTACATTATATAAGTATAATTAGTTTATATTTGTGGAAGAGTTGTGTATTACATTTTATTTGTCATGTTTGAAGTGGAAGCTGTTCAACTGTGTGGATGTCTTCACCCCAACAGCAACATCATCTTTGCTGCTAAAAAGGATGAGGATCTCAGAGATATAGTAAGAAGAGGAAATTTCCTGAGCTTATACTGAGCAATATGAGTGGCAAAATAAAACAAATAAAATAAAACAAATTATCTCATATTTTTAAATAAATGCTTATAAAACTTATAAAAGGTATTAGTTTTTATTTAGTGTAACAAAAAGAAACAGTTTTCAGTGGTCCTTTATTGTCAGTAATTATTTTATTCTCACTACAGATTTCAAGCTTATAATATAAATTAGGTTATGATGTGAACATACAAAACTATATTGTGTTTATTCAGTAAGTGTTTTTACATTTTAATGTTTGCTTTACTATTTTTGTCAAAATTGGCTGCCAACACATTATTCTGTTTCAGCTCAATGCCTTTTTTTATAATAAAAACTACAATTTTATGCTATTAAATTTCCTTAGTCAATTGTGCTTTAACACTTAACCTTTCCCCAGATCTATGCATACATTTCACACTCGTAATATGTTATCAGAGTTTGGTATAGATTTCCATTCAAAAGGATAAATGAATGTCAGAAATGTCATAGAATGTTTCTTGGAAGCTCTGAAAAGACAATATTGAAGGTATTTATCAACATTTTACTTGCGATAAAAGACTGAGACATCAATATAGTAGCATCATTAGGAACATGTAAAAAATCAAGGCAATGCTTACAGTAGAAAATAATAACATTGTTGTATATTTAACAAATGTTATACAGAAAAAGTAATACGAGCATAAGGTATTTTGTTGGATATTTACAGCCTTATTAAATTCCAGCCCCGTAGATACGAGGTTTCTACTTAAACATGCTGAAAAGTTATGACGTTATTAAATTAGCCCTGCTGCAATCAACGAGTGAGCTACGCAGCAGGGCCGTCCGTGTCCTGCATTAACTACTTGCTGTAGGGGTCCATAGGGACCCACGCAGCCTCCCACATTAACCCCTTTCAGCAGTGGTCCCCGATCGGCATAGATCAGGCCCCCGCTGCATTTAAACATTAAAGGGCCTGAAGCACACTATTAGCCAATCCTGGCCGTGGCACCTAAAATGAACGCCCCTCTATGCTGGGGGTCCCCATCAGGACCCCCAAAGTGTCCCCACATAACCCTTTTGCTGCAGGGGTCCATAGGGATACAGACCTCATAAGCACTTAATTAGCCCCATAACTCATGGGGGTCAATACAGACCCCCATAAGCCTTAATTGACCCTGTCACTCATGGGGGTCAATAAAGACCCCCATAATCCCTTAATTAACCCTATAACTCATGGGGCTCTATACAGAGCCCCATGAGCCCGTAATTAACCCTGTCACTCATGGGGGTCAATACAGACCCCCACAAGCCTTAATTAACCCTGTCACTCATGGTGGTCAATACAGACCCCCATAATCCCTTAATTAACCCTATAACCCATGGGGCTCTATACAGAGCCCCATGAGCACTTAAGTTAACCCTATGACTCATGGGGCTCTATACAGAGCCCCATGAGATTATTATTACCCGCCTCAGTTCAATACTGATCTATATAGACCCCTATAGGACACTATTTATGCCTAGGCTAACCCTACAAGTGCCATGACGGTCCTCCAGGACCCTAATGACAAAATCTAAGCGCTACACTACACTATTAACCCTAACTATACCCCGTTAACCCATACTAAACCCTATCAAACCCTAACTGTTCCAATGTAACCTTAATTGGGCCTATTTAACCCCATCTAGCCCTATTTAATCCCATTACTTAAGAGGATCTATACAGACCCCGTAAGCCTCTATCTAACCCCATCCATTATGGGGTCTATACAGACCCCACAAGCCTCCATCTAACCCCATCCCTTATGGGGATCTATACAGACCCCCGTAAGCCTCTAGTTTACCCAATCAGTCCCATAAGGGTCTATGAAGACCCTCATAGGACAATTAGAAGCCTATAATTAACTCCATAAGTTCCATGAGGGTCCTCCAGGACCCTCATGACACTAAGTACAAACACTACGCTACACTATCCCCCCCCAATAAACCACTAAATCTAAACTAACCTATGAACCCCTACCTACCTAACACTACCTACCTAACCCCCTATTAAACCCCCCACCATACTAATTAGATACAATTAAAAAAGCTAAGGTACACAAAATAAAAAAACCTAAGATACATAAAATAAAAAACCAAAGGTACACAAAACAAAAAAGGACATTACACCCACCCCCCACTACACAAACCCCCCTCTCTACAAAAAATTAAAAAAACATCACAAACCCTGCCGCACTACATAAAATTCAAAAAACATTACACACCTGCAAAGGAAAAGACATACACAAATACACATAACATTACAGTCATAAATACATTATAAATATACACCTAACTACAATACATTTCCTCCTATCTATACCTTACCCCCAATCTAAACATCACTGTCAATCTTTTTTAAACCAATCAGAAGACACTATTGCTTTCAGCCAATCACAATGGGATACACCCCCACGGGGTGATTGGCTGAAGGCATCTGTTGTTCTTATATTTTAAATACTGCGCTTGCTTAGTTTTGTACAGTGGCCTAAATTTATCAAATGGTGATATTTTATTTAAAGAGAAAAACACATGGGCCCTCATTCTATTGCGATTTGGCCAATTGAATAGGGCTCTAAATAAGCACATAGCATATTAATTTTAAAGAAGTTTTTAGTTAGTGAAAAACTTGCTTTTGGATAGATGTTTATTAACTAAAAACTCCTTTTAAAAAAATATGCTATGTGCTTATTTAGAGACCTATTCAATTGGCCAAATCGCAATTGAATAAGGGCCAGTGTCCTTTTTACATCAACCACAGGATAAAATATTGCTGTGCAATAAAAAAAAAAATATATATATATATATATATCACATATATAGTTGTGAGCATACGGGCCGTTGCTCACGCTTGCGGGCTCGCATAGCGAGCCCGCGGCCCTCAGTTGCTGGGAGATGTGATCTAGACACGGGGACCCGTGCCAGGCCCACAACCCACCACACAGGAGTCCACCAGCCACCCGGACAGGCCTCCGACACCCACGGAGGAGGCTGGGAACCCCGCCCCCAGGGACAGGGCCGAGCCTGACATCCACGGCCCCCAGGACACGGTGAGCCTGCGGCCCTCGCATAGCGAGGGCAAGGGCCTCAGTTGCTGGGATGGAGCGCCCCATGCCAGCAACTGAGGCACACACTGGCTGATTATTCCCACCGTCCGTGTACTTGCAGTGATTCCCCAGTGTGACATATGTGTAAGCCGGGCAGGAGAACAGCAGCTCCCTGAGTCTGAAGCTGCGCTGCCCTTGCCTCTGAAATTGCTCCATGCCCTCTGGGGGTCCCATGCTGCAGGTATAAGGGGCTGGAGAGAGGCCTGTACTGTCAGAGTGCCTATGAATCATGCACCAGCAGCCGGCTCCAAGCCACGCCCCTCTGGAATAACCATGCCCACCTTTCCATTTAAGGTGGATTAGCAGAGTTACACTTAGAATTACCATTGATAAACTAATTGTTTTACTTATACACTGATCATTTACACCATTCTTATCCAGTGATATATAAAAACAATATTCAATATTACTTTTATATATATATATATATATATATATATATATATATATATATATATAAATAATGTGTGTGTGTATATTGTGTGTGTATATATATTATGTGCGTGTAACGGCCCGTATGCTCACAACTATATATGTGAGATATATATATATATATATATATATATATATATATATATATTTATATATATATATATATATATATATATATAAATAATGTGTGTGTGTGTATATTGTGTGTGTATATATATTATGTGCGTGTAACGGCCCGTATGCTCACAACTATATATGTGATATATATATATATATATATATATATATATATATATATAAATAATGTGTGTGTATATTGTGTGTGTATATATATTATGTGCGTGTATAAATATAATGTGTGTGTATATTGTGTGTGTGTGTATATTGTGTGTGTGTGTGTGTATATTGTGTGTGTGTGTGTATATTGTGTGTGTGTGTGTATATTGTGTGTGTGTGTATATATAATGTGTGTGTATATTGTGTGTGTGTGTATATATAATGTGTGTGTATATTGTGTGTGTGTGTATATTGTGTGTGTGTGTATATATAATGTGTGTGTGTACATAATGTGTGTGTATATTGTGTGTGTATATTGTGTGTGTGTATATATATAATGTGTGTGTATATTGTGCGTGTGTGTATATATAATGTGTGTGTGTACATAATGTGTGTGTATATTGTGTGTGTATATTGTGTGTGTGTGTATATATAATGTGTGTGTGTGTATATAATGTGTGTGTACATAATGTGTGTGTATATTGTGTGTGTATATTGTGTGTGTGTGTATATATAATGTGTGTGTATATTGTGTGTGTATATTGTGTGTGTGTGTGTATATAATGTGTGTGTATATTGTGTGTGTGTGTATATATAATGTGTGTGTATATTGTGTGTGTGTATATATATATAATGTGCGTGTGTGTATCACATATATAGTTGTGAGCATGCGAGCCCGCTCGAGTCGTTGCTCATGCTTGCGGGCAAAGCGAGGGCCGCAGTTGCTGGCATGGAGCGGCGAAGGCGCTCCTTGCCAGCAACTGCGGCCCTCGCAAAGCAACTGCAACCCTTGCAAACTTTACATCGCAACGCAAACAACATACGAGACACGTTAACACACATTACGGACTCGCAAAAATCGTCCGCAACACGCGGACATGAAAAAATGAAAAACACAATAAATACACACAGCACTTACATAAAAAGCTTACCTACAGCAAGAGGGAGCAACCAGGACCTCAAAAAAACAACTTACACCTTTATTTAACTCAAAATAAAAGAGTTTAGACACTAAAAAATTCTCTAAGCGAGAGAAAAAATGTCGGCCGAACAAAACGAAAACAAGGCTACAGCACTCTAAACACGTAAAACACCACAAGAAACTCGCAAAACACCACAAAACACCTACGGATATTCCGCTACAGACGTATACCACACATTACCCACCATTTTAGAACAATGCAGAAGTACAAAACTTTGCTAACGGTTTGGTCTTGCGCACGCACACTATTACAGTGCACACATTCAGCACGCTTACACAGCAGCTCCACACCACTAATGCTGCAGCAACATCAAAACAGATTGCCAGCTCTTCAACACAATGCTTCAAAATAGGTAAAGTATATTCATTTATTAATTGTATTATATATATATATTTCATTATTACACACCAAACAGCATTAGCTCACTTACAATTTGATTGCCGTCATTTTTTGACGGGCAATTCGCTAGTATATATATATGACTAAGGAAAATTAAGCAGAAATAAAGGAATAAAGCTAATTTTTAATTAGAATTTTTTTTTTAATGTGTGTGTAAAGCCTTCTCTGGATATCAATGGTTCCATTCTTTAAAACAAGGTTCTGCTTTTGGGCCAGCGAGAGGGAATGGGTGTGGTGTCAATTTCAATCTCATCCAGTGATCAAACAATAGCTCTGGACTTCTGCCTGTTCCCTACTCCCCCAACCCCCCCTCCACAGATAATTACAAACACACACACACACGTTATCCAGTTCTTATGATATGATGTAACAAATAACTTTAATTGCTGTTTCCAGTGTGCTTCATAGCTCTACCATAGGTTATATTTCTGGCTTTGAAGATATTTATTTTAGTTTTCAGTTTGGGTATTAAAAGAAATTAATCTTATAGTTTTTATAAATATTATATTCTTTTGGGCAGGTGAATAATCAGGCAGACAAATAAGGTATAATTAAAAAGATATATTGTATATAAATCAAAATACTGGTATACAATGAGATTAGGCAAATAGATAATAGACAATAGGGATAAAAACGATATTTACAAAAAGGAAACATATGAATAGCTACATTGCTATATAAAGATACATTTTCATATAATATTGCTAAATACTACACCACCAACAGTCAGCATCTGCTTCATGGTCATTTTCCCTTGGCCTCTGCTCACTTGACAGGACTGGATTTCTCTTCTGGCATTCCACAGCACTTCTCCTTGGACATCTTTGAGTAAAAAATGCTTTGGAAAACAATTGCTGCTATGAGATGGTAGTTTCAGCAGAGCTGCTGGTGATGGCAACGGTCAGTTGCAAAAATGCCATTAAAGAAATAAGATTACAATCTACTATAAGGTCTCTTGGATTTTACAATGCAGACTGGTTAGTATGGCCCATACTGATTATAGGCCCAGCAGGTCATCCCTCCTGTATAGTATCTTGAGAACTGCTTTAGTTTAGACCTTATCACAGTCAACACAAAAAGTAAATTGGTATACAAACAAAATATGTATTACTTCACTTTCACCATCCTCTATCCATGATAGTGTCCCAGGGTTCATTAAGACATTTATTACAATACTAGCGACGATGTAAATGTTGTGAAATTTTTTTGCAACACAATATGAGTCTGCTACATTTGTCCCCCTTTTTTTATCTAAAAATAAATACACCATTTTTTTTAAACTTTTTTTTTAACTTTCAACTTATATTTAACCAACATGTTTCAAGCTTTTTATTCAATCTTCAGTCTTTTAATTGTGATATATATAATAACAATATAATAATGTGTTCATTTTTCATGCATACATATTGTAAAGTCTAACATGAAAGTTTGTAACATGCAACTTGTATATTAAACAATCTTTAAACATTTTTTTAACAATACTAACACTTTTTAATTGATATTTATCGATGAGTAACTGCGGACTATATTAACTTAGAGTAACTAAATTGTTTTAACAATAACATGCTTTTTATCATTTTTTACATTTTTGTTAAACTCTTGTTAAACTAAATTAGCATTGAATCCAGAGGAAGGCAAACAATAAAACCCCCCATTGAAACTTGGCCAATTGTATCAAAGAGGGAAAAAAATAATTCCTTCCTGACCCCATTAACTGGCGATTGGATTGCTCCCTGAATCATTACTCTGTCTTTAAATGATACAGTTCAAATTATTATGAAATGCTGCAACTTTATAATAATATACATGTTTGACTATACCACATATATATATTTAACTAACTGTCCAAAACATTTCAAATACACATATTTAACATATGAAATCGTAACATCAAACAATAACATTTAACTCTTGGAAGTCACGAAAATGTCAGATAATTGTTTTGTGTGGCCAATCATGTTAATATGAAACTTTTAACCCATTCCAATATGTTTAAGGATGTTTTATTGTTTTTGTTGTCGTTTCTTTTTTTTTTGTTTTGTTCTGTTTGTCCTTTGTGCAAATGTCACATAGAGTTTCATAAGTGAAATAGTGGTGCTATATTTAAAGAGTCCCAGAGTACTTAAATTGTGTACTGGAAGTAAAACCACTGTTCTCTATGTTTTTTTGTCCATTCTGTAGAGTTTGTTCTTGAAATATTGTTTTTGTGCAATCATATTGAGTACCATAAAATGTTGTCATGGAAATGAAACCACTGTCCTCTATCTTTCCAACACCTCATAGTAGACAATGTTTTTGGTGTAAACGCATCCATCGTCCAATAAATGACCCTGACTTTCGTTTTCTTCAACATGCACTTTAATTTCTTTTGGATTCGTGCACCTTAAAAAAGCAACACAGAGTTGTCCATGTGCAAAAACAGGTTCCTTTAAAAAAATCCCAACAGACTTAAAAGTTTGTCCTTGGGATTTATTGATGGTCATGGCAAATGCCATGATAACTGGAAATTGTCTCCTTTGAAGGACAAAAGGTAAACCTCTCTCACTTGGAGCTAAATCAATTCTTGGTATAAAAACTCGTTCACCTTTATGGGTCCCAGTTATAATTTCTGCATGTATAAAATGATCTTTTAACTCATGCACAATTAATCTGGTCCCATTAAAGTCCTTTTTGTGGATTCATATTTCGCAATAACATGACAATTGCACCTTTTTTCAATTGTAAAATATGTGGTGGCATTTCAGATGGTGTTAACGAATTAAAAAATTCGATACTAAAATTCGATTCACTGTCTTTATCATCAGACAGAACTGAATCTGCACTTAATAATTCTTTTGTGGTTCATTGATGTATTTAAAAATTTCGTTATTTACATTCAAGGCATCGATATTTTTTGAGGTTAATATCACTTTGTTTGCAATGTCTGAGTAATCCTAGTTATTAAGAGTGTTTAGAAATATGGCTGATATGAGTGATTCATTGCAAACCATTTCTGATGGAATTTCAATGGTATCATTTGGTAAATGCTGTATTTCTGGATGTTTTCCTTCTCCAACTTTAATGATCCAATCATTGAATTCATTTTGGCCTTCAGATCTCATATTTAATTCTAATTTGACATGTGTAAATATTTGCCACAGTTTACTGGTCTTGAAACATGTTTCAATGATCTCTGTTCTATTTCCGTGTGGCACAACAGGTAATGTTTGCCTAAAATCTCCTCCTAACAGCATCAGCTTTCCAACAAATGGCAACTAATTAATCATCGCTTCTTTTAAGAATCTGTCAATACATTGCAGTGCATGACATAACATCATGATAATTAGTTTAGTTTGATTATATTTTTTTGCTTGTAAGGAATTCAGTTGAATACCTGACACTGATGTTTCCAAAATGGGAACTGGCAGTTTAAATCCACTATGCACAGTTCTACCACCATCTAACAAAAGTGCAGCAATTCCAGTTGTTGCAAATGGCATAGCTATCTGACCCTGTGATCGAATATAACTCATCAAACAATTGTACAGATAAGTTTTTCCTGATCCACCTGGTCCGTCTAGATAGAAATACCGGTCTTTGACCATTTCATCATCTATAGCATTTGTGATGGCATGAAATGCTTCTAACTGTAAAGTATTTAAAGTTGCCAGTTTTTCTTTGTTTTTTTGTTTTTGTAGCTCAGTGTTATAATCATAAAAATTGATGTCATCTATAAGTCCTGGATCTGGCAAATTAAAACTTGCACAATTTAATCCATGAGCCAACAATATTTCTTGTATTTCCATCAATGTTTTTAACAGTGCTATTGGTTCTCTGTAACGTTTCAAGAAGTCTTCTGACATATTTAATTTAAATGTTTCCCACAAAGTGAAAGCATCAAGTACATTGCAAAAATATGCAAATTAATGCAAATTGTTGTCTCATTTGCTTTGGCATTTGACATAGTGCTGCTTCTTCCAGACACCTCTCCCATTCTGTATCATCAGCTATGAAGTTTTGATGTCTTGTAGCTAATAGACATGTCTCATAAACTATGTCATTCACTGTACATAAATGCTCAAAACTCTGTGCACCGGGAACATGTAGCAGAAGTAATTTTAAGCTGAAACTTTCAATGTCCCTTGGACTGACGGTATAAATGCGTTGTATAATTTTATGTGCATCTCTTCTTCGTTGTCGCCATAGACCATTTACAAATACATAGTGATATGTATAAAAATTGTCTGGCCTGCGTATCCTGGCAGTTTAATTTAAACCATGCAGTAAGTGTGGTATCTCTGTGTTCACTTTGATCTAATGCAGTTCTTTAATTTCCTGCAGTAAAGCAAACCAACTGCCTTTGAGGCAAATGTACAGCTAAACGATAGATAGCATGTGACCGATCATGCATCTCAAATTTCAAAAGGCGCCACATTGCTTCAGGAGCACTCACATATCGAGCATCTAAATAACTTGATAGTTCATCATGTAAAATTGGATTTTCGTTTTCGTTTGCAGCACCTTGCACAACAACAGTAGCTGCGTCATATCCTTTGTATATATATTTATACACATACTTAATTGATTTAATCGAAAGTGCAAGCTTCCACATTGATGTGTGCATTGTACTTGATGAGCAAATGTGGATTGTATGGAGCGACAAATCTATTATCAACCTTTTGCTCATGGATAATAGCTGTTTGTCCTTGTGTTCTTTTATACAAAGGGTATCCATCACAATTTTTGCATAAGTTTGCATTTGAAATTGTTTTGGAAATTCTTTAGTACATTTTTTATTTTCCATACATGGTGAATTAGGATTCATCTCTCCACATGGGCCATGAATCATTCTATGTGTAACAATCTCCCAAAGTTTGTTATATTTTTCTTGGTCTGGCAATTCTGCGGAAATTACTGAATCCACTCTCTCTGCAGTATTCAACTTATCTTTTTCCTGCAGTATTAAAAGTATGTGAGCATGTGGCAGTCCCCTTTTTTGAAATTCAATGGTGTAAACAAAAGCCACACATTGTCCACATAAGTGTGCTTTAGTGATATCATGTATTAATGAATTGAGTTTGATTTTGAATACTCTTGCCACTAAATCTGGTCGGTCAGAAGTAGTTTGTCCCAGATTCAAATTTTCCTTGATCTCTGGCTATTGTGGATTACATGTGAATGTAATAAATAAATCTGGTTTTCCAAATTTTGTGACAATAGCCATGGCATCATTATACCTTTCTCGCATATTGCGAGGAGATCCTTGGAAAGTGGATGGCAAAATAATTGCTGGAATGTCTCTGTTGGAATCTAATTCTGCAACATAATCCATTAATCCACAATACTGTTCTACTCTTAATTTATTTTGTTGAAATGTAATGAAATTTAGATTATTGGCTTCAACTTGTAGATATGAATCAATAATCCATTGTTGAGTGAGGTTGCCTCCATGTAAAATTGGATTAAAACAATCCCGGATAGCAGTTTGTGCCACTTTATATTCCAGCATCAAAATATTAGATCTAAGATGAAGTTTAGTATTGGGATAACTTTCCAGTTGTAATTTTGGTTCCCATCCAGGTTCCCCATTTGGAAAGAAAATGGGATATGTCATTGGATCTAAATTACAGCTTAATATATTTATGTTTATAAATGGTTGTTCTTCATTGCGTGGATATATTCTAATATCACGCTGAAAAGGTGGTAAATGATATCTTCTTTGATCAGTATTGCAATCTCTTTTTAACACCATATTTACTCTTGGTGTGGGCAATTGATGTCTTTGGGCATGTTCCTGTTGTTCTTTTTCAAGCTGTGCTAATTGTTTGTATGCTTGACTGTATGGGTTTTTTGCCATAATTTTATCCAGCTGTTCAAAGACTATGCGCAAACACTGTTTATTTTCTGGAAGCGTCATTCTTTGTTCCACAGCTTACATTGTATCTAAGACATATAACTGTGCAAATTTCCTTTGCTCTCCTTCTTGTGGCTGTAAATGTGAAGTTCGGTGGTAAATTTGACCTTGAACTCTAAAACAGTAAGGACCATGTTCTGGTACATTTTCTGCTAATGTTGCACCCATTGAAACAAATGAAATTGCACTGTTATAAGACCTTATGTTTTTTTTGAATTAGTATAATTTGGAAATGTTGGATCGCTCATAATGCTTTCTAAATATTCTGGAAATGGGTGTCTTAGTAGAAGTCTTACCTTTCCTTTCTGACAGCAACTAATGAAATTTCCGTCAGTAGGTCTTTCCTTTAGAAAATGATAGGCCCTACAAAACTGACAAACCATATTAAGTAATCCACAATAATGAGTGTCTACTTGTAGTGTAGTACTAAACACATTGTCATGCATTTTTTCCACATAGATATCAGACCCACTTTCTATATGTACATTGGTGTCATGTGTCTCTACATTTAAGTCAGGCAATATAGAATCATTGGACAATGGTTCACAGACATGTTTTTGTTTACTTTTTCATTTCTTGGAAGCCCCAACACACTCACTTGCTTCTTTCTTACTCATCTTTCTTTTATTTAAAAGTCTCTGTCTATCTTCTTCTCTCAAGCGTTGTAAAGTTTCCGGTGTCTTAGCATCTCTCCACCTTTGCTTCCTTTCCTTTGACATTCTTCTTTTGCGTTCGATTTTGTCTTCTCCATTATCCGTCATTTTAATCTGTAATTGTAAATAGAGATGTAATTATTGTTTGTTGTTTGTTTTGTGTACATATTTTTTTTTGCTTTTTGTACTGTTACATTAAAGTTGATGAATGAACTAATCAAGCATTTTAAAATCTTGTACTTTTTTAAAATGAAATAAATGAAACCATTTTTCTAAGTTTTTTATTGACATATATTAAATAGGAAAGAGCTGCACATATATATATATATATATATATATATATATATATATATATATATATTATTAATCCTTCAATTCCATTCATTCTTGATTGACTTCACTACATACATTGAATTACTTCTTTTAGCAAGTGTTCTAACCTTCTTTTTTTTTTTTTTTATATTATTAATTATTATTCTCTTTTCAACTTTACATAAGTGCATGCTAAAAATTGTTATTAACTGATGACTAATTATTATACGATAATGAATCAATAAGTACTCTCCATTTTCACAAAATATAATATAGCCTTTTTTGTTCCATCACTACAGAATTAAATGTTATACCTGTGAAGATGATCTTGATGTTGTTCAAAGGCTGCAAACGTCACGCTGTGTGTTGATTCAGTTGCAGATCCGATTAAACTGTTAAATAAAAATGAGAATCTTTTTAATATTTTGCTTCATCCGTATCATTCAATCAGCAGCAACAGACATATATTTGGATAGATTAAAAACCTAAAAGCATTTTCCTGAATATCTTGCTGTAGTAATATAATAAAATTCTGTACCTGTCAAGATTATCCTTATGATGTTCAATGGGTCCAAACGTCACTGTCTCTGTTCATTCAGCTACAGCTCCACTGCAAGTATACAAAATTGTAAAATTAATGTATAATATGTTGCTTCATCCGTATCAATCAATCAGGCTGAACAGAGATATTTTTGCATAGATTAAAAACATGAAATTAATATATCAATCAATCAGCATGAACACAGATATGTTAGCATAGCTTAAAAACATACAATCAATATTCCTGTTAGTCTTTAAATAAGACTCAATTAATATGCATTAATCTTAAATTAATGTCTGACTAAATATAACGTCAAGATGTAAGCATGAGTCTATTCCCTTTTTGTTTTTTTGGGGATATTTTATAATGAGTATGTTACAACTGAATTATTAAAATACTGTACATTACTAATGAAATAAGAATTCATTAATGTTAATTAATATTAAAGTAATGTCTGACTAAATGTAACGTCAAGATGTAAGCATGAGTATACATGTTTTTTTTTTTTTACTAATGATTAATTAATTAATTAAAGTACATTATGAATGTTATTTACAATTCTTTCAAACAGGTAAGCACAATATATAACAACTTAATTATTAAAATAATGTACATTAATAATTAATGAATTAATGTATTCCTTTTTTTATACATATTCTTAAACGTTAACCATTTATGATATTAATGATTAGTAATGATTAATTAATTAAAGTACATTATGAATGCTATTTACAATTCTTTCACACAGGTAAGCACAATATTATTTTTCAATTAAATACATTTCCTCAATTTTTTTTATTTATTTAATAATTAATTAATTAATAATTTAATAATTTATGATTATTAATGATATTTACCTTTTTTAATGTAATATTGCTGAAGCAGTATCCTGAAAAGCTAACAATCTCTTGAGATTTTCCGGCATCAGAAAATGTCCAGTCAGACTGTCATCACCTGAGGAGAAAGTGTCAGTTATGTGTGAAGTGTGCACTATATATAGCCTTTGTGCGCAAGACAAATGCGTTGTTTTAGGCGGGAAATCCGCTGTGCCGCGAGACAAATGTGTTGTTTTAGGCGGGACATCCGAGGTGCCGTGAGACAAAGGCGGGAAATGTGTGTTAATGCCTAAATGTGTGATTTCATTTTGGAAAATGTAGTCGCTAGTGTCTTTTTTACGCATTGCGCGGTTATTGAGCATCCTTGGTATCTGTATTTTTCGAGCACATACGTCTCTGGCAGTGTTTTACGCAGTTCGTAGTAGTGTAGCCTCGTTTTCATTTTTTTCGCCGCCCATTTTTTTCTCACTTAGCCGATTTTGGATCTTTATAAATCGTCTAAATCAATATAAATTGGAGTTCCACCTCGTTCCCAGACGTCCTGCCTGGTTCTCCATGCTGTAAGTGACCTTTTTGTTATTTTTTTGTGTGTATTTAGTGTTTTGTAATTGTTTTGGTTCCGCCGCTTATCTCGTAATTTTTTTCATCTCATATTTTTTTTATAAGTCCCGCGTCTTGTGTAAAAGTGCTACGGTTTAACGGCTTTCCTCGCTACGCGAGTCTTGCCTGCAATGAGCGCCTGTGGTGCTCATTGCCAAAGTGCTACGGTTTATCGGCTCGCCTCGCCTAATGAGCACCTGCGGCGCTCATCGCTAAGTCGTACGTACTACTCAAATAGCGTGACGACGAATCGTAGTTGGACAATTATAATATGTGATGTATATTTGTGTCCTTTCCTTGGTACTATGCCGTGACTGCTTCACGTTAGGAAATGTCTTCAAGGTTGCAACATAGTTAATGATTCCATCCACTTTGAATTGTATATTTAACTTATAATAGTGATAGCTCAAGATTCAATGCAGTAACTGCCTCTTGCATCCTTAGTTGAGCAATTAAGGGTTTTGATTAGTGATAATTATGAAGTACTTGCCAGGATAGATATGGGAATAGCTTGAGTAAAACCTGATGCAGGTCACAACATTTCTTTACAGTAAATCACTGCATACCACATTTCTCAATTTGAAACATAGAAACATGATTTGATGGCAGATA
The DNA here is from genome assembly GCA_027410445.1 of Discoglossus pictus. Lineage (NCBI taxonomy): Eukaryota > Metazoa > Chordata > Amphibia > Anura > Alytidae > Discoglossus > Discoglossus pictus. Next base: position 241,727,284 of record CM050167.1, read on the forward strand.
AGAAACAAAAAGGTCCATCTAGTCTGCCCATGCAGTACTTGAAGACTGCCCAGAATAATGTAAAAACACATATGGTGGCAAGATACGTGTAGCTGTCCCTTTGAATTTTTCTCAAATCCTATCCCGATCACAGATAATGGTCTCCAAGCAAGTTACTGAATGCATATAGGACCTTACATGAGTACATTTTCCTTTACAATCCTTTGTATACTTCATACAATTGTAAAAGTTTATAAAATACCATGATGAGAGCCCTGAAAGGAATTTAAAGAGACAGTACTGTAAACAAATATTTACTAAATATAAGTGAAGTTCGCAATAACTATTATATTAAATATTCTCATAGGCACATATGTTGCATACTAGCCACAAAATAGCCTAGTATGATTTATGAGTCTGCATAAATCTGTAAATATCAGCTATTGTCAATAATACACACATATACACATATATCAACTGCAATGGCAACAAAGACTCGAGTACACAAGAGGTTAATACATATCAGAAAAGTTGCGTGGCCTACAACAGGTGCTGTAATACATTGCCTATGAAAGGACTAGCCATACACAAACACTAGTAATTGCCAGCATGGATCCAGAGTTCATGACAGTACTGAGAGCGATTATGAACATTTATGGGAAGGTATGTCATGTATATAAGACTGTTTAACATGTATGAGAATTGACAGCCTAAGGCGAACCTCTTCAGGCAAGTGTCTATATAGCTAAGGCCTTGCACTTGATTAAGTTAGAGGAACAAGTAAGGTACATATTGTTAGGGCACAAGGATGTGGGGATATAGAGCCAAATGCTGACAAGAAGAATTGCATTGATTTGGATATAGCTATTGAGAAAGTCCAGCAAGAGCCCAAGGTTGTGGAGAAACAGTAGGAGCCCCAAGATCCATCAACGATAATCCCGTGTACACCTATCCTGTTAAGTCCCTATCATTGCTGTTGTACATGTGAGAATATGTATACATATAATAAATATGTTAATTTCAATTAAGTGCATCTGTATAAACATATTGTGAAAATAACATGTGATTTATTAAAAAGCTCTTCAGCGTAATAGTGATACTGAACAGTGTTATGATATAATGATTTAGTAGTATTAACTTCGTACATAATGTAGAAATCAGTACTAACAACGCTTAAAATACTGCATGGACACTCTTTGCTCACACTAATTCATGCAACATCTGAACAAACATGAATATGATCATATGAAAATATCTTTCATAGAAAATAAGTAGGTAATTTACGACAACAATCATTTAATTTATGGTGGGCAAAAGAGCAATATAAGCCTTCCACCATACAGTAGTACAGTATAAAAATAGAACATTTGTCTTCACATTTGAATGTCTAAAACAAGTAAAAAAAACTTGTTTCCTGCTCAGAATTCCATTCTGGGATCCTGGGCAGGGACATGAAAATGTGCTCACAAAGGCTTTGCTCCTGTGATTGATAACAATTTTAAACATGGCTTCCCTTAAGCATATGCCATCTGTATTACACAGCTTTGGGCAAAGCTCAGAATGGATTGTACACAAGCCCAGAATCCTACCCAAATACAGCTGTTTCAAGGTTACTGACTCTCATCAGCATGAGACTGGAACCTAGTTTGTGTAGTAGATTTTATGAGGCGGTAGTTTAACATAACAATCATTTAATTTACGCTGTGCAAAAGAGATAGAAGCCCTCCACCATACAGTAGTATAGTATATAAATGGTACATTTGTGTTCAGATTTGAATGTCTAAAACTTGTTTAAAATACTTTTTTCTATCCCGGAATTCTTAGAAATACAGTTATTACACTGCATTCTAAGAGCCTGAAATGGTAAATATTTTACTTTGTAGTTTAGGTGTTGTTTGCACCAATATGTAATTTGATGTTAAATAAGGTGAATGACAACTTGGCCATAACAACATTTTAATTTCTAATTAATATAACATTATTGACATGAAAACAAAGATTACAGTAATCAAATGCATGAAGACAAAGAGGGTTCAGACATATTTTACCATCATCCATAATTGATATATTGATATGATTAAGTTGTTATCCAAAATGTATTAATCTCTTCATGTAGATGATTTCTGAATATATGACATATACACATCCGCTATACCTTAACACAGGGTGGGAATACTGAAATTTGAAAAGGATCCACAAATCAGATCAATACTTAAATGTAATAAATGTATCACAAATCAGTGACCATTAGTAACTCACAGACACATAGATTAAGGTATAGTAAGAATAACACTTTATTATATCCACAGAGCACAGTCTTAAATGTAGCATACCATGCATTAATATCCTTGGTGTAGTACAAACACTACCCAAAAGGATCAGAGGTTGTGTGATTAGGAAAAGTTTGAAACAGTATGACACCTCTGTGAAAAACTGTGTGTCTGATCATATTCCAAAAATCTGAGGCAAAATCTATACATCCAGTATAGTTAATTGTTACTGACAAACCAACTTACCTGATGTTCATCTACAAGCCTTGCAAATTATGTTGTACCTGTCATGAGAAATCACATCATGGCCATTGCAGATATTTATCAATGATGTGGTAACTCACAAGGAATGCGTAGCTGTGACCACAATCAGAAAGCCAAGTGTACAATCACTATCTCTATATGATATAGTTTAGCCATATTGATATCACATCAAAGGTTAAAGGTATTATTAAATGAAAACTGTTTTGTTATGATATCATGACATTAGTGTAGGACTATGCTATTCCACAACCATATGTTCATTGGTACATATTAAACGTCACATTGTGTTTATTATATATATATATATATATATATATATATATATATATATATATATATATATATATTTATATTTATTGTGTGTGAGATCATTCTGCATAGGGTATGTCATTAAAACCACTATAAATAGTTTACTTACATTATTTGGCAGCACAGTGTGCAGATGAACAAAATGCCTTATTGGATGTAAAGTTTGCCTAAAATAAAATGAAAAGAACAGGTTAACCAGTAAATAGATGAAAATATTAAATAGGGACTACATCTCTTCACAACTGTTTTCCTCAAGGACCATCAGTTAGTGGAATATTAACCATAACCTTACGTGTCAACAGATAAGACGATTGTGGACAATGTGATTGTGTTGGCTTGCCACATGAATACTATATATCACCAGTACATAGGCATGGTGATCATGTACTCTGTAGACAAGCATGACTAAGTTAATATTTTGACCAATAGATTTTTACTGATGAATGTATTTGAGAGTATTAAATGAGATGCATCCGCTACCTCCTCCTCTTTCTGGTCTTAGGAGATGCTGGTGGAGACATAGCTGATTGTGCAGAGATAGCTGATGGTGGAGGCATTGCTGATGGTGGAGTTGAAGGCATTGAAAAAGGGGGTGATTGGCCAGGCTGTTGGTGGCTTAGGAACTGCTGAGGAGTGCTCAAAATTGATTTCTGATGCATGCCCAGAATAATATGCATGATTGCAGTCTGATTATTCTGATTTTGAATCAGTCTGGTCATGTATGCCTCTATCTTGATGTGCTACTTCCTCATCTCAATGTACATCTTCCGCTGGGTACATGACCTAGCCTGTACACTAGTGAGGAGGCCAGATTCAATGGCCTCCTGCTGTCTATAAAATACTTTAAGGTCTGAGATGTGTTCCTCCACTGGTGTGGAAGACCCTGGAAGCGAAGAACTGGTGACTGTCTGTGGTGGCTGCTTAGGGGGTTGTGAACTCTGGTAGCTGCTGGGTTTGCAGTTTCTTCCACTGGCCACATAAACCGATTCTTCTCCTCATAAGCTGGGACCTCCTCTGGCCGATATTCCTCCCCTGGTACTGCTGCTCCTCCTTTGCATGTGGCTCCTCCTCCTCATACCAGGGATCCTGCTTTAGCTTTGACTTATAATCAGTCTCAGTCTGCTGCTCAGGCTTGGCCTCAGTCTCAGCCTCCTCCATTGACACATCTGATGTCCTAAAATGAAATATCAGTAGCATATCTGAAAACAACACTGGATTATTGTAACAACCCTCTTGAAAGGGTCACTAGACTAATCCTATCTGCAGGATGTTTAGGTTCTGTAATCCCACACACAGGACGGTTTAACCGGAGGCAAGGATATGTTGCCATTTCTTGGACCAAATTGGCAAGTTTCAGAACAAGTTAGTGGGAGCAGGTCAAGTTGCAGAAATTAATTTCTGATTTAAAAAAACAATAAATGAAATCCCTCTGAAAGAAACACACCATGAATATGTGTCACAAACAGAAAATAAACTTTATTTTGCTTTATACATTTTTATCCCAGGGGTGCACAATCACCAATGGGCCATCTACCATAGTAAGCACAAGTTTGGCACCTTTTGAACTACCCCGCGTGGGTCAGGTCTATCTCCAAGGACCTGGTGCCATCCTGTCTCCTTTCCCACCTAGGTGCAGAGGAGTCTATGTCTCCAGCTATCAGCTACCTTCGGCCAGGAACTGGGCATAGCAGGGGTTGAGTAGGTAGTGTGACTGCTGGAGACAGAGTGTCTGAGTGATGGGTCTGGGTTTAACCCTCATGGGGAACTATATACCTGGGGACAGGCTCTTAGCTATTCGGGGAACCCAGCGGAGGATAGTAGGGCTTGTTAGTGGCTTGTGGTACTTCATGAGCTGGGAGGGGATAGTGGTAAAGCCTGATAAAGCCATGGGCTGATAAATTCTTTAAATATTCTTAACAAAGCTGTCAAAACAGCAATTGAAACACTTTGTTTCAACAGAGCAGGGTCAAGATACCCCTTTGATCCTTTGCCTTGTGGTTAACCATAACTTAGGAAGTACTTGACCTTAGTCATTGTTCATGACCTCCCATGCCAATCTAATAGGGAGCTTGAATTGCAAAAATTGTTCAAAAAGCAAAAGTCGGCCTTTAAGTGTGGACACAACCGGGAGCTGCTCCTACCTCTATAGCCCACTCCCCTCTGACTAAATGGAAGTACAGCCATTCAAGCATAGGTTGGCTTTGAAGTGGTTAGATCCACCTCCAAGCCCCCCTGAACACACCATAAAATGCATTAGATCATCTTTTTTAGTCCGTGTGAGTTTCATGATATGTATTAACCCCTTGAGTCCCAGGAACGATATTACTCACAAATAACATTTGAAATAAAATGGGGTTGAGACTGTTGTGCAATTAATTCTAATATTTTTCGATTCCTTCTGCTTTTAAAGTAAAGTATTGTGTTTTTAATTGGTGTTACAACTATAATAATAGTTTGAAAAAGCATTTGCGAATCCTATTTAGTACTCGTATTGATTTTGACAGAAACCTGGTACTTTTTTTCAGTTGTTGGTTAGACTTTATTTGCGAGCTAGAGCTACGGGTATAATAGAATAACAAATTTGTGTAACTTTAATTATTTAGAGCTCATAATATTCAAGCTGTGATAAATCCATAGGAATTTTAAGTCCAGTTTTGTGGATTTGGCTGACCCTTAGTGATTTTGGGCGGGTAACTAAACAATATCTGTGGTAATATTAAGAGCAGTTTTAAGTGAGTATAAATTTACGTATTGGGCAGTAAAATAGGGCCCATAGTGTTTTCAATTGTCCGTATGGCCTTTATAACAGCCCTTCAGTCAGGTAGCCACCTGGCTAGTATTCATCTAAGTCCATCTAGTGTCCCTCTTCTAGTCGGTGGAGCCTAATGGATGATCCTGTTGGATGGTCCCCCAAGCTACACCTCTTACTTGCGCTCGGGTTAGAACACTATGCTTCAGCTAAGCAGCCGTCAGTTGTCCCCATCCATCAGGGACAACCAACACAAAAAAGTTGTGGTCGGTGACCACTGTAATCTCTCTTCCATACAGGTACTGCTATAGCTTTTTGAGGACCCAAACCACCGCTAGATACTCCTTCCACAGCAGCATAGGCTATCTCCAGAAGGAAGAGCTTTCAACTAAGGTAGACCATTGGGGTGCTGGCAACCATGCTCATCTTTCTGGCTAAGAAATTAATAATTACTGACCAAAAATTCCCTGGTGCCTAACACCTATGTACACATATAACTTTGTTAGATATGAATATTATTATAGAAAAAAAATATATAAAAAGGATGATTGTGATGTTAATAATAGTGCTCAGCCTAATAAAGACTATTTAGTAATACGGACATATGGTCCTACTCAATAACCTGGTGCATTGACCAGACTAAAATGGTGCTTATATAGAAGGAAACATATCCATATAACTTCTATAGTGTATCTATACATCCATATACATAATAAGATGAACTACAAAGTTATATGCAATATATTGCTAATCCTAAGATTACAATTTAGATGCAGCACTAGTATGAAACATAAATCAAAGCAGAAAAATGTGCAAGGATACATGATCCCCTCACCATAGGAGGAGGTTATAATATATATATACCACAATTTTTGATCTAAATAGCTATAATCAAACTATGGCTGCCAATAAATTGTTGTTGTTGTTCTTTAGTCGATCAGTCACGTCCGACTCTCCGTGACTCTATGGACCACAGCACGCTAGGTGCATCTCTCAGTCACTGCCCCTCTGAGCTCCATTAAGTTCATGTTCATTGGGAGTTAAATATTAAATTAATTAAAGCTGATAGAGAAAATAAAAAGAACCCTAGTACATCAAATATGGAACAGATCAAAAATATTCAAAAGCAGATCCGGACCATAGACCAATTGAAAATAGATAACTCTAGATGGGCGCTCCATAAACGTCTACATCATTTGGGTAATAAAGCAACTAAATTACTGGCAAGTAAATATAGAATTAATACCACCAATAAAAGAATTGATCAAATCCGATACAAAGGAAAAATTACTTCTAATCCAAATAAAATAGCAGAAGTATTTGCGGCATATTATTCCGTCTTATACAATTTGGCTGAGAGAGAAGATAATAAACCGAAAGAAATTGAATTGAAATTGAATTCTTGGATAAAATACACATGTTAAGAATTTCCCCCGGAAAAACTGGAAGCTTTGAATGAACCTATATCTGAAAAATATATTATAGGAGGTAATTTCTAAATTAAAGATCGCTTCCGCACCAGGTCCGGATGGATATACTAATTCTTTTTATAAGATATATCAAAAAGAAATTTTAGCCGACTTAACTAGTTCATTTAATGAAATCAAAAAGACAGGTATCACCCCAAAAGAAATGCTTCAGACATACATTACAACTATACCTAAAAAAAGAGAAAGAATGTATAGAGTGTAAAGATTTTCGTCCAATCTCTCTTATTAATAATGATATTAAAATATATGCCAAAATCCTTGCAAACAGATTGAATATGGAAATTCAGACCCTGGTAGATAAAGATCAAAATGGCTTTATAATAAATAGACAAGGGACTGACAATGTTAAAAGACTAGTTAATCTTGTTTCTTACGCCAAAAATGAATAAGAGGTCAATGGTATTTCTTTACCTGGATGCGGGAAAGGCCTTCGACAGAGTAGGATGGGACTATATGGACCATGTCCTAGCCAAGTTCGTTCTAGGCGAATTTAGTTCTAGCTCTATTAAGGCTCTTTATGAGGTCACTTCCACCTCTGTCGTGGGCCTTGGGTATAAGTTGAAGGCATTTAACACCTCTAATGGAACTAGACAGGGTTGTCCCCTGCCTCCCCTTATCTTTGCTCTCATAATGGAACCATTGGCAATTTCCATTAGAGAAAACAAAGACATCCAGGGTATAGAACATAAAATAGCAATGTTTGCAGATGATGTCGTCCTCTCTCTCGAAGATCCTGTTAGATCTATTGAAAAACTCCAACAAATTATGAAAGTGAATTTAGTAAGATTGCATATTATAAATTACATACAACTAAATCAGAAGCATTTATGATAAATCAAAAATCAGAAGATGATAGATATTTAAAGACCCATTTTTCATACACATGGCAAAAGAATATAAAACATATGGGCATATAAATATATTCAAGGTTTAAAAAAAATTATAGAGAAAAAATTTAAGCTGACTATGTCAAATTTGAAAGCCTCCATAGAAAGATGGAGAAATTGACTCGTGGTCAGGAAGAATTATAGCAGCAAAAATGTTCTCAGTCCCCAAAATAACATATTTAATGAGAAGTATACCCTATCATTTTTCAATAGGTCACATAAAATGTTTTGAAAAGATTATTCACAAAGGTAAAAAAATGAGAATCAAATCAATAAATTTAATTAATACATTTCAAAAAGGGGGTATGGCTTACCCCTTTATCCAGAATTTTCAAGATGCAATATCTTTAGCTCATATAATTAGATGGAGTGGCCAAAAGGAATCCAGGCACTGGTTCCAAATTGAAAACGAAATGATGGTTAAAAAAGAGCTACAAAGTATAATTTTACAAAAAAAAAAAAATATCGACCTTCATTAAATTAGAATCTATGGGGGAATCACTAAGAAATAACTTTAATTATTGGGATAAATTACATTTAAAATATACCTTAATTCCTTTTTCAAGTCCAATAACCCTACTGGATAATATGGCTCGGGAGTTGGATATTCCTCTATTGGCAATTTTAGCTAAAAATGGGGTGGTACGCCTTAGAGATCTCTTTCAAAATGGTTCCTTTAGGTCCTTTAATGATTTAGAGATTAAATATAAACTACATAACTCATTGTGGCTTGAATATTTCCGAATGTGCGAACAGTTCTAGTCTTTGGGGATTAATATAGAAAATAGAAGAAATCTGACCGATTGTGAAAAATTAATACTAGAAAAAGACAAATGCCACTTAATGACTAAGGCCCTCATTCTATTGTCGGCCGTAAATCGGCCGCAAAGCTGCGATTCCTTGCGGGGCTCCCGTTACCTTGCTCCGCAAGGCTATCCCCTTACGGCCGGCCGTATATCTTGCAACCTGCCGTAAGCTCAGAAATCTTTAAATGCAAAAATAAATTCAAGACGGCACTGTAAAGCTCTGTAAATGCTAGGGATCATAATGGGGACATGAGGATTAATAGCAACCCCCTCTCAAGCTTGCACATCAGCCCAAATCCGAGATTACATTAACTGTTTATTTTCCGGCCGCAGCGTGGGTGGGTCTGAGGTGCTCCAAGCCCTCTGGACTTTTTACATGGATATGTGACATAAATTAAAAACATATTTTATTTACGGATTTAAGTGTAGGGGAATGTTGTGCTATTAATGCTAACACCTACAATCACTTTATAGTCTCCTCAGAGTGCAGGATTGCTTTATTATGGCTTTATAATGTGCTTATTTGTGTGCCTGCGGGACCTTTGTGCTGCAAGTAAGCTGCGGCTCGGTTTTAGCCTTGCAGACAGGGTTACCGGAGCAATTGAATAGCAACCAGGATTTTCTTGCGGCCAAAACTCTTGCGGCCGTTTAAGATCAAAGGCTTTCCTCCGGCGCGTGCGGCCGCAAGGATAGCAAGGCGCCGGCCGCAAGCCTGCCGGAATCCCGGGCCGGAAGGGAATAGAATAGGCAAATAGCATGCGGCCGGTCCTTGCGGCCCCGCATCTCCTACGGCCGATAATAGAATGAGGGCCTAAGTGTCATAATATAATAAAAAAAGCAGACCCTTATTAAAACATCTAGTCATAAAATGTGGGAAAAGGAGGTGAAAGAATGGCCTATAGAGACATGGGCTTCCGATTTTGTATTACAAATACATTTTTGCAAAATGCATCCCATAAAGAAACTTATTTTAAAATCATAAATAGGTGGTACTATGTACCGATTAGAGTTTCTCAGATCAATAAAAACAATGAAGCCAAATTCTGCTGGCGTAATTGTGGACAAAAAAGGAACACATATTTATATGTGGTGGGAATGTCCAATACTACAAAACTGGTGGACAGAATGCTTTTCTCAAATAAAAATAACTTTTGGGATAGATCTTCCCTTTAAGATAGAAATACCAATATTTCATATTTTTCCAAAGGTCACAATGGAATCTAAAGCTCTTTTAATTCAGATCTTCATGGCAGCAAAAAACTCTATTGCTTCATACTGGAAACAAGAAAAAGTTCCCAAGTGGTCCGAAATGTTGACAAAAATTAATAAAACGAGATTACTAGAAAGAAACATAGAGGAATTCGGGATTTCCCGTCTTCCGATAAAAAAGTGGACAATATGGGATAAGAAGTAAGATTGATGGGGGTCACTCTCTTTCTGGGGTTTGTAATTATAGATAATTCTTCCCTCTGCCCAACCCTATCTTCCTTTAGCACTTTCTGGACAGGTAATTTTCTGTTCTTTTTTTATTCTTTTGTTATTCCTTATTTTTTATTTTTTGGGGATTGGACTTGATTATTATTTCTGGATCCTAGTATTTTAAGTCCCAAATGAATAGCCTCAAGTTTGGCTAGATTAACAACAGTAAGAGGATCTTCAAAAGGTCTTAAAGGAGTAAAATATTTTAATATAACGCTCAATTGGGAATAATGAATAATGTTGGCTATAAAGGGATCTTTGACTTGGTCAAGAAAGAAATGGTCTTTATTAACTACTAGTATAGATAATTAATGCTAACTTTATCACCCAATTTAAATATGAATTTGTGGTTAACTGATACTTAATACTTATTGGAACCGTATTGTATAATCAAGTGACAAATGTGAATGATTGTATTTAATTACTGTTAATTTTTGTATTGTCTGAAAACTTAAAACAAAAAAAAAAAAGTTTATGTTCATTGTTTCAATGACGTCATCTATCCATCTCCTCCTCTGTCATCCCCTTCTTCTTGTGCCTTCAATCTTCCCAGAATCAGGGTCTTTTCTAGGGAATCTTGCCATCTCATAATATGGCCAAAATATTTGAGCTTCAGCCTCATGATTATACCTTCTAGGGAACTGTTTGTACTGATTTCCTGAAGTATTGATTTATTGGATCTTCTTGCAGTCCAAGGGACTCTAAACAGTCTTCTTCAACACCACAATTCAAAGGCGTCAATTGTACATCGCTCAGAATTCTTATCCGTATGTTACTACTGGGAATACCATAGTTCGAACTATGCAGACCTTTGTTGATAGTTTAATAACTGTACTCTTTACAAGTTTGTCCAAGCTTGCTATAGCTTTCCTTCCCAGAAGCAAACGTATTTTAATTTAATGACTACAGTCAGCATCTGCAGAATCTTGGGTCCAAGGAAAATAAAATCTGTCACTGCCTCCACTTCTTCCCCATCTATTTGCCAGGAAGTGAGATTGCCATTTGCCATGAACGTTGTCTTTTTAACGTTGAACAGCAGGCCAACTTTTGCACTCTCTTCTTTTACCCTCATCAATAAGTCCTTTAGTTCCTATCAGAGTAGTATCATCAGCGTATCTGAGGTTGTTTATATTCCTTCCAGCAATATTGATTCCGGCTTTGGATTCATCCAGTCCAGCCTTATGCATAATGTATTCTGCATATAAGTTGAATAAATAAGGTGACAATATACAACCTTGTCACACTCCTTTTAGAACCATTCTATTGTCCCATGTTCGGTTCTGACTGTGGCTTCTTGGTCGACATACAGATTCTTTAGGAGGAGGATGCGATGATCTGGTACTCCCATCTCTCTAAGGACATGCCACATTTTGTTGTGATCCACACAGTCAAAGGCTTTAGAATAGTCTATGAAGCAGAAGTAAATATTTTTTTGTAACTCTCTTGCTTTCTCTATCATCCAGTGGATATTGGCAATTTAATCTCTTGTGCCTCTTCCTCTGTGGAACCTGGCTTGCACATTTGGTAGTTCATGGTCCATATATTGTTGGAGTCGAGCTTGTAGAATCTTAAGCATTACCTTGCTGGAATGTGAAATGAGTGCAATTGTTCGATAATTGGAGTACTCTTTGGCACTGCCTTTTTTGGGATTGTGATGTAGACTGACCTTCTCCAGTTTATTGGCCATTGTTGAGTTTTCCAAATGTGTTGGCATAGGGCAAGTGACATTTTTACAGCATCATCCTGTAGAATTTTAAATAGTTCATTTGGGATTATATCATAAACATAATACTTGCAGTTTCTTTATTGCAGCCCCAATACCTTGGTTACTAAATAACATAAAAAAATAGTTAAATCCTCTCCTCAACCTGGGGACATCCTTGCACACTGAAAAAAACAATGATTCATAAGGTCTGTTTCTTCCCCTCATGGGCTACCATTACTAGTATTTTGCGGGCTTTTAAAGTCCTTGCCTTTCGGTTTTGGATACAATACGTTATTATGTCACCACGTGATTGCGCAACCACGCTGCCACATACCTACCATGGGACGCTAGCGTCATCATGTCAAAACAAACAAATGCTCCTCCACTGACGTCCGGCACGTTTCAATGCCAATGTGCCTCCATTGGCATCAAGCACACTCCAATCCACAGTACACATGACTATAAAGCCAATCATGTAATCCCAAACATTGTCGTTACCTACATATATACAAAAGAGAAGAGAGAAGAGATCCTCAAATTACAATGAATTAGATAAACATATTTGTCCATCTGCCTAGATATCGCCCATATTAAGTAACTATTATATCAAATTGAAATTTAATATTAGATCATTAATTATCTCAATAATTTTGTTTTATATATATGTATCTAATAGGACTTCTTTATTTGTTTGTTTATTTGTCTATATTAAGCTATGTATACAATGATATAGTGCTGCTATATAATAGATTGTGAATTAAATGTATAATAAATTTAATTATAGATAAAAATAAAAAATATATATTCAAAAAAGTGTATTATAATAATAATAATAATAATAATAATAATAATAATAATAATAATAATAATAATAATAATAATGTCCAATTAACTGTGAGTGTACAAATCTATATAATTTCTTTACCTGTTTTATTTCATATTTATTAATAAATTGAATAATATTTAAAATTATAAAACCCATAATTGTATTTATTAATTGTAATATATATTTATATAAAGTGCATGTGCATAATAAAGTGCCTAATATGTAAAATATTAACTATTGAATTTACATGTTTAAAAACAAAGAGAAATATAAATTACTCTATTGATTATTTGTGCTCATAAGTACTACACATAATAAAAAATAACACAATGCTTAATTTTTATCCTTTTTAACGAATTTCTCAAAAACTCCTAAAAAAATCTCTTTAAAAACTTTAAAATGAGCGTGCATTGCCAATTTTACTCTATAAATATGAATGTGCTTAAACATTGGAGACATAACTAATGATATCAATTAATTTCCCATTAATAATACTTTTATAGTTTGAGCTAAAGTAGAGTAAACTAAAGTCTAAAAAATAAATTTGAACAAATTTCCTTATATGAATATAAATATGATACAACTAAAATGTGTGGTATAAATATAAAATCCTAAATATGAATAGAATCTCAGGTATGGACTTAATTTATAAGTTTTCAGGAAAAACTTAAAAATCTCTCATTTAAGCCTTTTAGATATTGTAAAATCAACATAAAAATCCATTTGCTTTCCGACTGTAGGAGCTGTTTATCCAAATCTCCCCCTTGAGGGCCTGCAATTATTCTGTCAATAACGTAGAATTTCATAGTTTCTAGCATGTTGCCATTAAATAATTTGATGCGTATAGAAGCAGGAGTATCAAGTCCCTTGACTACAGAATAAACATGCTCTTAAACTCTTCTATGTAGCTGCCGTACGGTTTTTCCAACGTAGAGTTTTGGACATGGACACATCATAACATAAACTAAATGAGTGGAAATGCAATTTATGAAAGTTTTTACTGGAAATTTTATTTTTGTAATTGGATCTACAAACTCATGGTTTGGTTGTATATAATTGCAGGCCCTACAATGTCCACATTTATATAGGCCCAATGTGGGTTTCAACCAGGTTGTTGTTTTTTCTGATGATTGGTAGAGACTCTTAACCAATCTATCTCTGAAGCTTCTGTTTTTAGGATACGTAATAGATGCCTCTTTAGGTAAATATTCTTTCAGTGTAGAATCATCTATGAGAATATGCCAATGTTTATTTAATATAATGTTTACTTCTCTCCAGCTGCTACCATAGGAAATCACGCACCTGATTTGTTGATCAGTTTTCCTTTCTCTTTGTTCATAGAGTAATTGTCGTCTGTCTGATTCCAAAGCTCTTTTATCAGCTCTTTTAGGAATTCAGTTAGGATAATCAGGGCTTTTGAATCTTGACCTTAGCTTATCTGCTTGTTTCTTAAATTTGGTCAGATTATCACAATTTCTTTTGAGCCATAGGTACTGACTTATTGCAAATCCAGACTTTAAAGGCCAGAGGATTTTGACTCGACCATTTTAATAATGAATTAGAGGCTGTAGGTTTTCTATATGTTGATGTATGTATCTTGCCTCCATCATATTTATTCAACCTAAGATTTGGAAATTTAATTTGGTACTCATCAATAGTATAGGTAAACTTTAGGCCTAAATAATTCTTATTGAGAGTACTCATAAATTACTCAAAATCTTGTCTAGTGCCTGCTCAAAGTAAAGGAACGTCATCTATGTAACGTTGCCATGATAAAATATTGTCTGAAAATTCGGCCATTTGTTCTAAAAATACACAAGTATTCTCCCAATAGCTCAGATATAAATTGGCGTAATTTGGGGTGCATGATGTGCCCATAGCAGTTCCTCATATTTGATGATACCAACATTTGTCAAACAAAAAGAAGTTCCTTGTAAGGATAAATCTGAGCAGCCTGATGATAAATTGGTTAAATTCAACATAGTCATTTCCCTTCATACTTAATGCTCAACGGCCATTATTCCTTCATCATGTGGAAATCTGGAATAAAGTTGTTGGACACAAGTAGTGCATCTTGAGGAATGGGAAATTACATTTATCCTTGCACATGTTTGTGCTTTTAGTTATGCTTTATACTAGTTCTGCATCTAAATAGTAAACCTATGATTAGCAATTTATTGCATATGAGGATTACTTTGTAGTTCATCTTATTATGTATATTGATGTATAGATACACTATAGATGTTCTATGGATAGATTTCCTTCTATACAGACAACTTTTTAGTCTGGTCAATGCACCAAGATATTGAGTAAGACCATATGTCCATATTCTATAATAATGTTTTTTAGGCTCAGTACTATTTTTAACATCACAATCAGCGTATTTTTGTTTTTTTAATAACATTCCTATCTAATATATTTCTGTCTAAGAACAACCCCAGATCATAGGTAGAAGCATTGGACTGCATGATGAAGGGACACTGGTAGTCAGGAGCAGCCAGAACAGGAGAGCAGATGAGGACAGATTTTAGAGCCCAGAATGCAAGCTTACAGGTGGGTGTCCAATCCACCATCTTGAGGGTAAGGTTTATGAGGGGCTTGGCAATGACATTGTAAGATGGAAGAGATTTGCGGTAATACCCTGCAGTGCCCAGGAAAGCAATCACCTGCTTTTTAGTTTGGGGTTGATCCAGTCATCTGTCCCTTCTACCTTTTCTGGCTCTGGTCTAACCTGTACACAAACTACCCAGTGCCCTTCTGACCTAGCCCACTGACACTCATGGTGGCAGATAGTTAGCCTAGCTCCCCTGACTGCATCTAAAATTACCCTGACATACTAGAGGTGGTCCTACCAGGAGGTACTGAAAATAGCTCATAGTCATCCAAATGACTAGCTGTCTCTTTATTTCCCTGGAATTCCGCCACCTGACTAGAGGTAACCTGGTGCAAAGACCCTGGTCTGATCCATACATGCCCAGTAAGTCCCTTGTTCTGAGTAGCATTCTGCCTAACCCCCACTAGGGTTCTATCCTGCACTAGCTTGGCTCTTAGCTCTTTCCCACTAGCTCATTGGAATGCTTGCCACCCAGCAAGTAACGGACTTACCACAATTTCATCTAGGATGGTTCTGCTCTTGTGCTCCAGCTTCCCCACGTCTACTTGCTCTTGGGACATGATGTTAAGGTACTTACGCTCCATGTACCCCAGTCCACCAACAGTATCCACGCTGGTAAGCCAACTATCACCCCACCTCCCTGGTGTCATTTTTGGGTCCCCAGTCTATGTACACCCAAACTACCAGGATGGTGTATCACTTTCCTCTGACCACCATCAAATCCATTTCCTTATTTAGAACTACAGAGCTGCTCACCAAGTCTGTATGAATCCTTCTACCACAACAATGCTGGCACCTGATGTCATCTGGGATGAGCTGTACAGTATAAATGGTGGTATACGTCTCCCACTCCACAGGGGCAGCCGTGAAACTGTTCCCGTTCCTCTACCTGTGCTGAGACCCAAATGACCCACCAAAAAAATTAGGTTGCGCTAGTGCAGATTCCGTTCTTTTGGGTTGGTTAGGGAAATCCCTTCTCAGATGGCTCCCATAGCACAGCTGGTGGCACACATAGTACTGCAGCTCAAAGCATGGTTTCTGGGTACCAGGTGGAGGACCAGCAGGGACTGGTAGTGGGGTGGATACTCTGGCTTTGGCTCGTGGCTTGATTTCCCAGTTAGGCACAGGATTAGTTGGTTGCAGAGGCAGTGGTTATTCTCTGGCCAGGAGTGGACGGACTGTCCCCTGGGGTGCTAAGCTGCTAAGGTAGGCTGTTGACAGGGCACACAGAGTAAAACTACTCCAGCAGCATGACATGCTTTACCTCATCCATGATACAAATGTTCCGGCCGTTCCACTAGCTCTCATAGGCATGGCTCATCTGGCACGTCATTTACACATAGGCGTCTGATCACTTGACCAGGGTGTGGAACTGCTTTTGCTACATTTCAGGAGTGATGGCGTATTGGTCAGCCAGCACCTGGTGCACCGCCTCATAGTCCGCAGCTTTGTCCCAGAGGAAAGTTCAGTAGCATGTGCTGGCTCATCTGCTGAGCCGGTTGAGAAAGGCCTTTACCCATTTGATTGGAGAGATCTGGTGGAGCTTTGCCTGCCTCTCACAGACTTGTAGAAACCCACAAATGGCATTCCTGCCCTAATCAAAGTGTTTTCAGCTGCTGTAGGCAGCTTTAAGCTGGGCTAAGAGGGTTCCTTGGTTGCATGGCAAAATTAACAAGTGTCCAATCTCCATTCTTATCTTCTGTGGACCTCTTGGCTGATATGCTCCCTTGTAGCTATCACCTGATCAGCAGTCATGTCCTCAGGGATCATGGCACTCCATACCCGGTATCTCATCATCACCTCTTCCTCCCAGACAGTCTGAACATCAGGTGTATCTTCTGCTGAGGTGGGAACGCGAGGAGAGAGGTCTACTTTGGCCAGCCCTTTTCCTGGATAAGTAAGCATGTGATTCCCACTGAGCTCCTCAATAACTGTTGGAGGGTCTGATGTCCAGGCATCTGAATACCTCTTGTCTTGATCTCCTTATGATGTGCAGCGGCAGACATGTCTTCATAATCCACCTCTCTGGTATCGGGTCTCGGGATTGCCACAACCCGATCCTTCATTGAGCTTAACAGGTACTCTAGACTGATCCTACCCATAGGTTATTTAGGTTCTGTATTGCTTCACACAGGAAGGTTTCAGGACAAGTTACCAAGTGTATGACAAGTTGCAGATATTTTATTTTGTTTTTAAAAAACACTCCATGCTTGTCCTAAACCGAACTGGATTTGGGCACAGCAGGGGCTGATTAGATAATGTGATTGCTGGAGACAGAGGATCTGATTCAATTGCAAGCCTGCAACTCTATCGTTGTAGGCCGTTTGTCTGAGGGTAAGTTGTGGGCTCTGGTTCGTCTCTGATTACAATGCTATTCAATTGAGCAAGGGTGAGAGTTATGGGCTGAAGCCTCAAACCTGTAAATCCCTCCTTCGGCCGCAAAGTGTTAAGGGGCTGGCCGAGATGCGATCAGCCGTTATGATCCAAACGCAATATAAAGTAGTGCGACACAGGCCACTCAGTCAATAGAAAGCAGTCTAGCCGCAAATGATTGAAAGAGGGAGATTATAAAGTTGCGTTCCACCCGCCCATGCGTTGACTGTGTTGTATTTTCTGATGGAGTAACATGCAGGTCCCGGAGTTGGAGATTTTTCAGTGAGAGCGAGTAGGAGTATTTTGAGAACAGTGAGGCTAAGGGCAAGCACAGGGCCCACAATCACATGCACTGTGGTCCTCCTTGGTGCCATTTGTGGATGCCTCGTGATCCTTGCAGGGGGAGGGAAGTTAGGGCAGGGCCTAGGGCTCAGGTATGGAAGGAGGTAGCGGCTGAGGTTACAGCAGTGGGCACAGTGCCAAGGGATGTGAGGTCTGTCAAGCACAGTTTTGACAATATCAGGGCCAAGGTGAGGGGGATGGTGGCCAAGGAGGCGAAGAACATGACTGTGGACTATAATGAGTGGGAGAGGGTCACCAAGGACCTTCTGAGTCAGGTGCCTGCTGCTGGAGCTTCAAGCCTGGTGGCCAAGTAGGACCCAGCCTCCATGTCAAGTGAATATCACATACACCAACATGCCACCACATGTACATCACACACACACTACACACAGGGATAGATGGATGCGTCATTAAATCCATTAAGCTGTCAAATCACTGTCCTTCCTGGGCACAACAAGAGTAATCAAGCAATAGAGAGTCAATGTATTGGTGTGCCCACTGCAGCCTATGCAGTTACAGACAGCAGCCGGAATCAAGATAGCGTTAGAAGCCAAGGACGATCAAGACCAAGAACCAAAGAATACATCATATCCAGCAAATGATAGCTAATCTGAGTTGCAATTAGAAGAATCATCCAGGTTTAAGCCTAGATGTCAGATACTTAGGAATGAACACAAAAACAATGTATGGTTTATCATACTAATAACATAGTATTCTGATTGTGCTGTGTATGAAATAAAGCTTGGTTATACAGTTTTCACTGTGTTTTCAATGGTTGGAGTTATGGGACATCCACATACATCACATTTGTGTCACATTCCTATATAAGTAAACTAATGAGCCTTAAATACTATGCAATAGATTAATACATATAATAATAATAATAGTAATAATAGCATTAGACATCATATAATAATATATATCATATATAATAATAATAATAAAGGGTAAATACACATGCAAAGTCCAATTTATGATACTGTGGAGTATCAACATTTCCCTGAGGGCTTGATAACAATATGACAGATGATACTGGAGTGGGTATCCAGTTCCTTCTCTAGTGGACCGTGATTTGTTTGACCTCTCTGCTATGACCTGCTCACCTAGAGTGACCCTACAATGTATAGCTCACAGCTTAATTGAAGTACACAAGCCCCTTCACCAACACCACTTAGCAATCCACAAGGGGACCAGGGGAATATACACCCCATTAATCTACTCTAACACATCAGGAGGGGCCCCAAAAACTGTGCCCATTTTTTTTTGCCCATTCCTCTTTGCAAAACTGCTCCAGCTCCTTCAAGTTGGATGGTTTGCGCTTGTGAACAGCAATCTTTAAGTCTGACAACAGATTTTCTATTGGATTGGGGTCTGGGCTTTGACTAGGCCATTCCAACACATTTACATGTTTCCCCTTAAACCACCCAAGTGTTGCTTTAGCAGTGTGTTTGGGGTAATTGTCCTGCTGGAAGGTGAACCTACGTCCTAGCCTTAAATCACACACAGAGTGGTACAGGTTTTGCTCAAGAATATCCCTGTATTTAACCATCCATCTTTCCCTCAACTCTGACCAGTTTCCCAGTCCCAGCTGCTGAAAAATGGTGTTCTTTGGGTAATGTGATCTGTTGGGTTTGTGCCAGACATAGCGTTTTCTTTGATGGCTGAAAATTTCAATGTTAGTCTCATCAGACCAGAGCACCTTCCTCCATACATTTTGAGAGTCTCCCACGTGGCTTTTCACAAACTCAAAACTTACCATTTTGTTTTTTGCTCAAAGTAATGGCTTTCTTCTGGCCACTCTGTCATAAAGCCCAACTCTATGGAGCGTACGGCTTATTGTCGTCCTATGTACAGATACTCCAGTCTCTGCTTTGGAACTCTGCAGCTCCTGCAGGGTTACCTTAGATCTCTGTGCTGCCTCTCTGATGAATGCCCTCTTTACCCGGTCCATGAGTTTCGGTGGGTGGCTGTCTCTTGGCAGGTTTGCTGTTGTGCCATGTTCTTTCCATTTGGTTAAGATAGATTTGATGGTGCTCCTGGGGATTATCAAAGATTTGGATTTTTTTTTATTATAACCCAACCCTGACTTGTACTTTTCAAACAACATTGTCCCTTACTTGTTTGGAGAGTTCCTTGGTCTCCATGGCAGTGTTTGTTTAGTGGTGCCTCTTGCTCAGGTGTTGCAGCCTCTGGGGTCTTTCAAAAAAGGTGTGTATATGTAATGACAGATCATGTGATACTTAGATTGCACACAGGTGGACATCATTTCACTAATTATGTGACTTCCGAAGGTAAGTGGTTGCACCAGAGCTTTTTATGGGCTTCATAAAAAAAGGGGGTGAATACATTCGCACATGTGAATTTTCTGTTTTCTATTTCTAAAAAATAGTTTTATGTATTTATTTTTCTCATTTCACTTCACCAACTTAGACTATTGTGTTCTGATCCATCACATGAAATTCAGATTAACAAAATATTGAACTTAAGGCTGTAATGTAACAAAATAGGTAAAAAGTGAAGGGGGTTGATTACTTTTGCAAGGGACTGTAGTTTTTTAAAACCCCCTTTGGACATTACAATAGCCCATGGTCCATCTAAGGCCAGTTGCTATTTCAAAAAAGTTCAGGGGGGTCATGATAATGATAATGATCATATGGTCTCTGTGTGTTACAGTATACCTGTCTTCATGATGTGTTGATCCTCTATGTTATTAAAATTAAATCCAATTGTAAGGCGTTTTCACGGAGGACGGTGCTCGATAATACAATGTATGGGAGGATAAAGTGAAGCTCACGTCCATCTCCATCTTGTTGGGGCGACAAAGTCCATTTAATTGTATGTATGTAACTATTCTGCATTTTACTACTCATTTAATATACCTGTGTATATATTTACATTTATGTAGTTTGTTTTATTAAATGTTAATGATCTCTGTTTTTACTGCTTCATATCAAACCAATATCCCCTGGGGTTTGCCCTCTGCAGCTCATGAAGACACATACGCTTCTGCACTTGCTATGTTTTGTTTAACACTAACCAATCAGTAACCATCTGTCAACAACATTCTGCAACATGCTGCTTGAGACGGGGTCCCTAATAAACTTGACACTTTACTGCACATTCAGCCCTATAGGTACTATATATTTGATGTTTAATCAGTTAAATATGATTTTTTTATTGATTCTCAATTAATCAAGGTTCATCAAAGAAAATAGACACACAGTTTTATTATATACCTAGTAAAATCCAGGAACCTTACATATCCCTTTAAATGATGCTCTGCACTTACATTGGATGTGTGTTATCCATAAGTGTAGTATATATATTTAAATATGTGACAGTATGGTAAGTGTTTATGATGATCCCCTGGCCTGGTCCCTCACTGCAAAGTGTCCACCAAACCCGGTAGTCAGACAATCATTGAGGGCTCAATCTAATCCCCCAGCATCCTCTCCTACTCATTGAAGTGAACTGTAGTGGAGGGGCCACCACCAGTTGCCCTGGCACTTACGGTCTCTTCAGACATCTTCCTCCTCACCTATCACAGACAGTCAGCATACCGGTGCGTGACCGACCTCACATCCCTCACATAAACCCCTAGGGCATTGACTTTCCTGGCTAACTCCTTACACATAGGGGTTCTCTGGTCCATCCTCACATCTCTACAGCCATGGGGTATACTTGAGAAAGCACAATGAATCAAAGGTGCACTATGAATTCCTTATGGGCATAATTATGGGGGCTATGTTTTGGAACATCCTCCTGTCCTCCTCACTGTACCAGGGTTGGTTTAACTACCGGATCTACACTTAAGGCCTGGCCCTTCCCAGCTGTCAACCCACCACTGGGTCCAGGCTCATTCCCTTCTGCCCCTGCTCTATGTTTGATTACATCTGAGGCATACCTCCATCCACTCCTCTTCTCCCCCTCATTAAACCTCCACTACTTCAACTGCTCCCACTTCTCCTCACCTTCTCATTCCCCCTTTCCCCTCTTCTCACAGTTCCTGTCCATGTCTCCACACCTCTCTCTCTCTTCATTTCCCTCCCTTCTCATGTCCCTCCTGATGTAACTGGGGCACCATACCTCCCCTCCTTCCCACTTCACTTCTCCCTCCCTACTCTTACCAGTTATAATAATAATAATAATAATAATAATAATAATAATATATACATATATAAGAAATGTAATATAATGTAATATATGTAAGTGTAAAAAAGAAACAATGTACAGTAAGTACTATGTGTAAATTTATAAGGTGAGAGTATAGGGTAATGGTATGTGGTGATTGTGATGTGGCCTAAGTGTAATATATGTAGCTATATAATAATGCATTAAACTACAAGCTGTACGAGTTTATACTTACTTGCCATTTAGATATATAATGTTAAACACAATCTGTCAAATCAAATGAAAATGCTAGAAATAATTCTGTAGTTCTACAGGCAATTCTAGATGTAATATTGCACATTTTCAAACTGAGATTTTACTCCCAACAATTGAACTGTTCGCATGTGGCTTAGACAACGAGTATGTAAATTAAACATTTTATTGACCAGTAACGCATAAAAAAAATGCACAAAGAGTAGAAATGCGTAAATGAGAAGTTGAAATAAACACAGCAACGTGAGTCTTACTCATATTTTTTCTGTCCGGTGACCTGGTAGCCCTAGGATCATCCTCCACACTCACCAAATATATGAGAAGGAACATAGATGATTAAACCTTTAAACATTTATTTGTATGTCTCTATGACAGTCACCATGCACAGAGGCTCAAGTAATATGCAGAACTATTCTCTCTACAATATATTAAACTTACCACATGTCTAAAGTTTACCTATTACAAACAAGTGTAAATAACACTGATCAAAAGTTGCTTGGTGGCTTTGGACAAAATCTGCATTGGCTGACCTTCCCAAGTTCTTTGAAAACAATATAATAGAAAGGTTTAGACACAGGGTGATTGTTCGAGTAGCTATACCACTGCATAACATTGGAGAGATGTAGTTACAGCACAGTTTTGATTTATCCTTTGTACTTCTCAAGTCTTTTTTAATTAAAAAGGCTAAGTAAATCAATTGTTTATTTAATTGCACTGACTTCAAATGTGTTTTAAAGAAACATCTTTCTGTTAGGTAAGCTGATGTTAATGAAAATAAATACATTTTACTCAATTATTCTTTGTCAACAGTTACTTTTTACAGAACACTACAAAAGAAGCCGAATCCAGTCTGATCATATTGTATAACTTAAAGAAAAGGTATCAACATATCTATTGTCTCTAGGCTACAGTAAATTTGATACTGACAAGCCTTCAGGAGTCAGGACTTAACTCACTTCTGTATTGAGCTCAGATATGCAAGGTACATACTGATTTTTCTTCTATTTGGTTAAACAAACAAATACAAGAAAATGGATAACAGGTGCTGAAATATCGTACTGTTTTTTTACTTACATTGTGACAATGAAGTGGTAGTCTGGTATATATTCTTATTAGTAAATTAACATTATACAGTGAACCAACCCTTAGTATATTGGCAATGAAGAATGTATGTATGCAAATACATATATATATATATATATATATATATATATATATATATATATCAGGTGGACACCTGAAATTGTGGGAGGGTCCCTCTCCCCACTCCAACCTATTTAAACCCCACTCACCTGTCTTCATCAAGCACGCTGACCGTCAATTTGTTTGGGGATCCTCTGCCGGTCCGCTCACTCGTTGCCGCCTGTCCTCCCTGCGAATCCTCGTGCTTCTCTGGCTCAGTAAGTCCCTGCACCCCCATCTACCTGCCTTTCCTCCCTCTACTACCCAGTCTCATCTCGCTCCCACTGCCCACCTCTTCTCCCGGCAGCTGTCCACTCGCCCTCACCCTCAATGTGTCCCCTCAAACGGCCCCTGTGTGTGTGTGTATGTACACATATACATTCCCTCCATATAACTCTGCTGGTGACATTATACCCACAATGTGTCCCCTCACATGATCCCTGTGTGTGTGTGTGTATGTGCACATATACATTCCCTCCATGTCCCTCTGCTGGTGAAACTATACCCTCAATGTGTCCCCTCACAAAGCCCCTGTGTGTGTGTATGTGCACATATACATTCCCTCCATGTCACTCTTCTGGCGACATGATACCCTCAATGTGTCTCCTCACACGGTCCCTGTGTGTGTGTGTGTGTGTGTATGTACACATATACATTCCCTGCATGTCACACCACTGATGACATTATACCCTCAATGTTTTTTTGAAAGTGGATTTTTCTTTTTACAAGTAAAGGCTGATAATCTGCAAAATGCACTAATTGTGCCCATGTGAGAAGGCAGCAGTTAATATAAAAAGGAGAAGGGGTGAACTTGCCGACATTTCCAGTATAAGTGCAATTCTAGTTAAAGTGTAGGAGTTTAAATAAAAGAAGGGAGTTCAAAGAAAAGAGGGGGGAGATTTTTTTAAAATTTATACTGATATAGTATTATTTTTATTCTTGTTTATTTTTCCCACTAACTTTTTGTAGACAATAATAATTATGAGTCAGTCCAGTGGCAACCTCACTCAGTGTACATACTGTCATATGTAGGCAATACTGGAACAGATGATCCATGGTCCATACCTCTGCAGCAGGTGTGAGCATGTTGCCTCTCTGGAAACTCAAATTGGAGAATTGGAGAGGAGACTTGCAGCACTTAGTGATATTGCTCCACTGGAAAGGGAGTTGGGGCTCACTGAGCACTGTTTAGCTTAGCCTAGCATGTAGGGTGGAGCTGGGGCTAGTGAGGATGTCCAGGGAGGTAACTGGGTTACAGTTAGAAGGGGAATCAGGGGGAACAGGAGGAGGCAGGCCAGTTCTGAGTTGGCAAACACCAACAGATTTGCCAGATTGAGTGAAACTGTTGGGGATGTAAATTCAGGAATGGCAATGCCAGATAGAGCTGTTCCCTCTAACAGCCAGGAGAACAGTTCTACTAGAAGAGTGGGAGGGCAGAATAGGCAGAGCAACAGACAGGGTTTGATGGTAGGGGACTCTATTATTAGGAAGGTAGACAGGGTGATTTGTCACCCAGATCCCAGCAATCGCACAGTTTGCTGTCTCCTGGGTGCTCGGGTTCGGCATGTTGTGGATCGGGTAGATAAAATATTTGGAGGGGCTGGAAATGAACCGGCGGTCTTTGTACACATTGGTACCAATGATAAAGTTAGTGGAAGATAGAGTGTCCTAAAGAATGATTTTAGAGAACTAGGTAATAATCTGAAGGCAAGGACCTCCAAGGTAGTATTTTCTGAGATACTACTAGTGCCACATGCTAGCCCAGGGAGGCAGAAGGAGCTTAGGGAAGTTAATGCATGGCTAAAGATGTGGTACACTAAGGAGGGGTTTAGGTTTTTAGAGCACTGGGCTGACTTCTCGCTTCGGTACAATCTCTACAGCAGGGATGGATTGCACCTTAATGATGAGGGAGCTTTTGTGCTAGGGCCTCCCTCAACCTCCCTCCTCAACCTCAACCCCCTCATCCTCAACCCCCTCATCCTCAACCCCCTCATCCTCAACCCCCCATCCTCAATCTCAAAACCCTCTTCAACCTCAACCCCCTCCTCAAACTCAACCCCCCTCCTCATCCTCAACCCTCATCCTCAACCTCCCTCCTCATCCTCAACCCCCTCCTCAACCTCCCTTCTCAACCTCCCTCCTCATCCTCAACCTCCCTCCTCATCCTCAACCTCCCTCCTCATCCTCAACCTCCCACCTCATCCTCAACCCCCTCCTCAACCCAACTTCTTATCCACAACCCCCTCCTCATCCTCAACCCCCTCCTCATCATCAGCCCCATCTTCATCATCAGCCCCCCTCCTCATCTTTAGCCCCCTCCTCATCCTCAGTCCATCCTCAACCTCCCTCCTCATCCTTAGCCTCCCTCCTCAACCTCAACCCCCCATCCTCAACCCCCTTCTCAACCTCAACCCCAACCCCTCATCCTTAGCCCCCCTCCTCATCCTCAGCCCCCTCCTCAACCTCCCTCCTCAACCTTAACCCCCCCATCCTCAACCCCCTTCTCACCCTCAACCCCAACCCCCCATCCTCAACCCCTCCTCAACCCCCCTCCTCATCCTCAACCCCCTCATCCTCAACCCCCATCCTCAACCTCACAACCCTCCTCAACCTCAACCCCCCTCCTCAACCTCAACCCCCTCCTCATACTCAACCCCCTCCTCAACCTCCCTCCTCATCCTCAACCCCCTCCTCATCCTCAACCTCCCTCCTCATCCTCAACCTCCCTCCTCATCCTCAACCTCCCTTCTCATCCTCAACCCCCTCCTCAACCCCCCTCCTCATCCTCAACCCCCTGCTCATCCTCAACCCCCTCCTCATCCTAAACCTCCCTCCTCATCATCAGCCCCCCTCCTCATCATCAGCCCCCCTCCTCATCATCAGCCCCCCTCCTCATCCTTAGCCCCCCTCCTCATCCTTAGCCCCCCTCCTCATCCTCAGCCCCCTCCTCAACCTCCCTCCTCATCCTCAGCCCCCCTCCTCATCCTCAGCCCCCTCCCTCCTCAACCTCAACCCCCCATCCTCAACCCCCTTCTCAACCTCAATCCCAAACCCCCATCCTCAACCCCCTCATCCTCAACCTCACAACCCTCCTCAACCTCAACCCCCCTCCTCAACCTCAACCCCCCTCCTCATCCTCAACCCCCTCCTCAACCTCCCTCCTCATCCTCAACCCCCTCCTCATCCTCAACCTCCCTCCTCATCCTCAACCTCCCTCCTCATCCTCAACCCCCTCCTCAACCCCCCTCCTCATCC
Organism: Discoglossus pictus; assembly: GCA_027410445.1. NCBI lineage: Eukaryota > Metazoa > Chordata > Amphibia > Anura > Alytidae > Discoglossus > Discoglossus pictus. The sequence goes on from CM050167.1 coordinate 241,754,197, forward strand.
TCAACCTCCCTCCTCATCCTCAACCTCCCTCCTCATCCTAAACCTCCCTCCTCATCCTCAGCCCCCTCCTCATCCTCAGCCCCCTCCTCATCATCAGTCCCCCTCCTCATCCTTAGCCCCCCTCCTCATCCTCAGCCTCCTCCTCAACCTCCCTTCTCATCCTTAGCCCCCCTCCTCATCCTCAGCCCCCTCCTCAACCCCCCATCCTCAACCCCCTTTTCAACCTTAACCCCAACCCCCCATCCTCAACCCCCTCCTCAACCTCCCTCCTCAACCTCAACCCCCCCTCCTCATTCTAAACCCCCCCTCACACTACCCCTCTAAATACAGGCACCTGGTATATGCTAATGACGTGGCGCGCATGTGACGTCACATGCGCGCCACATCAAGACCAGGAAGGAGCAGAGGCCGGAGCAGGTAAGTCAGGGGGGGGGTTTAGAATGAGGGGGGGTTGAGGATGAGGAGGGGGGAGGGAAAGAGACACAGGGGGATAGAGAGACACAAGGGGGGGTAGAGACACACAAGGGGGTAGAGAGACACAGGGGGTAGAGAGGCACAAGGGGGGGGGGGGGTTAGAGAGACACTGGGGGGGGGGGGAGAGTGACTCCAGTATAAGCCGAGGGGGCCCTTTTTAGCCTTAAAAAAAGGGCTGAAAAACTCAGCTTATACGGTATATTTAAAAAGTGAGCAAATCCAGTGAATTATAGACCAGTGAGCCTCACTTCTTTAGTGGGAAAGCTTTTAGAAGGGTTAATAAATGATAATATACAAGAATATGTCTATTTGAAATGGATTATAAGTAGGAGTCAACATGGATTTATGAGGGATAGGTCATGTCAAACAAATCAAATTAGTTTCTATGAGGAGGTTAGTAGGAACTTGGATCAAGGCAACTGAGTGATTGTAGTCTATTTGGATTTTGCAAAGGCTTTTGATACAGTGCCACATGAGAGACTATTGAGCAATCTAAGGGATACATGAATTGCAGTAAATATCTGCTTATGGATTGAGAGTTGGCTAAAAGACAGGAACGAAAGGGTTGTTGTAAATGGAACATACTCCGATTGGACTAATGTGGTAAGTTGGGTTCCTCGGGGTTCAGTATTAGGTCCTCTCCTTTTTAACATATTTATTAATGACTTAGACATGGGACTGGAAAGTATTGTCTCCATTTTCGCTGATGACACAGTTTTGCACAAGTAATTAAATCAGACAATAATGTGCTTTCCCTTCAAAGGGATTTACATAAAATTGAAGAATGGGCATCTAAATGGCAGATGAGATTTAATACAAATAAATGTAAAGTTATGCATCTGGGAAGGAAAAACAGGCATGCAATTTATAATCTTAATGGAGCAAATCTAGGGGTATCTGATATTGAAAGGGATTTGGGAGTGCTTGTGGACAACCATCTAGGGAACAGTGCTCAAAGCCAAGCAGCAGCTGCAAAGGCAAATAAAATATTACCATGTATTAGGAAAGGTATAAAAGCAAGGGAAGCAAATTTTGCCACTATACAAGTCTCTAGTACACCCTCATTTGGAAAATGGAGTAAAATTTTGGGCATCACTTCATAAAAAGGACATTTTAGAGCTGGAAAAGGTACAAAGGAGGGCAACAAAACTAATTAAGGGAATTGAGTGGCTAAGTTATGAAGAAAGACTAACCAAATTATGCTTATTTTCTCTATAAAAAAGGTGTCTAAGAGGAGATTTGATTACATTATATAAATACATCTAGGGTCAGTATAAAGAATTTTCAAGAGAGCTTTTTGTGCCAAGAGGTTTTCAACTGACAAGAGGACACCCCTTGAGATTAAAAGTAAAAAGAAAGAAAAAAGTTCTTCACAGTAAGGGTGATTAATCTGTGCAATTCTCTACCACAGGAGGTGGTGACAGCGGATTCGATAGATAACTTTAAAAGGGGACTGGATTTATTTCTAATTAAGAAGGTAATTCAGGGTTATCCTGGATAATTAGTGAGAGTGTATTGATCCAGAAATCCGATAGCCAGTATCTTGGGTCAGGAAGGAAGTAAAAAAAAAAATTCCCTCTGAGATGATTGGCTAAGTTTCACTTGTTTTTTTTTTCTGTTTGCCTTCCTCTGGATGAATTAATTAATAATAAAAAAATAAACAATAAATAGTTGATTAATAATTAACAATTAACATCTAATTAATTAATAACTAATCCTCATATTGCAGATCAGAGGAGATCTTAAAAGGTTGAACGTGATGAACTGAAAGTCTTTTTTCAACCGTAATTACTATGTAACTATGTAATGTGTCCCCTCACACGGCACCTGTGTGTGTATGTACACATATATATTCCCTCCATGTCACTCTGCTGGTGACATTATACCCTCAATGTGTCCCCTCACACGGCCCCTGCGTGTACTTCCCAGCCCTGGTAGAGCAGCCATTGCTGGGTCTGTGACAGGCAGTGGGCGGGTCCGGCCGTCAAGAAGGGGGCAGGTCGAAGTTGTGGCGTGGGACACGAGGACACACACACTGTGAGTGCTCTGCAATGTCAGGCCTGTGTGTATTGGGCATATCTGTACCTTATATTATGTGGCGTCTCTACGTGCTTCCTTTCCTCTATTTCTTTATCCCACCTATGGCGGTGATGCTGCATGTCATGTGAGGGTCCCAAATGTGTTACCCTCTGCTCATCTTCAGACATTGTGCCCTACTGTGGACTGATGTAACACACCAGGGCCTCTCCATGCTCCCAGCTTATACTCCAAACCCTCCTTCTATATCCAGGTCCTGGAAGGTGCATCCTGCATATATATATATATATATCTGGTATACATCTACCAGTGTGTCTGCTCTATTCCTCACCCTCGGTCTCCCTGCATGGGTACAGTTTCCCAGCTTTGTTCATAAACCTCTTGTCTTTGTTCCCAGCCTCTAGAGCTGCCAGTGCTGCTACATTTACACAGCACAGAGCATGGCCCCAGACTCCTCTCCTCCCCCTGTCCCTGCTCAACTTTGTTACATGCAGCCGGTTTCACACAGGTAGTCTCTGAGCTCTACAGGTCCTGAAAGGACTATAAAGGTTCAATGCTGTGAAAATGCATACGAGACAATTAAATCCTAATAATTTTCAGCTGCTTCCCCCTTTTCTGCCTCTGCATATTTCCCCTTTCTTTATCTACCTCTAAAAAAATAAAAATAATTTATATATATATATATATATATATATATATATATATATATATATAGTGTGTGTATATATATATATATATATATATATATATATATATATGTGTATACATACATACACACATATACACATACATATACACACACAACCTTGCATTGTGTGTATATATATATATATATATATATATATATATATATATATATACAGTTGCAAGCATAAGTATGTGAACCCTTTGGAGTGATATGGATTTCTGCACAAATTGGTCAAAAAATGTGATCTGATCTTTGTCACAACAATAGACAATCACAGTCGGCTTAAACAAATAACACACAAAGTATTAAATGTTGCCATGTTTTTATTCAACACACCATGTAAACATTCACAGTGCAGGTGGAAAAAGTATGTGACCCCTTGGATTTTATAACTGGTTGAACCTCCTTTGGCAGCATTAACTACAACCAAACGTTTCCTGTAGTTGCAGATCAGATGTGCACAACGGTCAGGAGTAATTCTTGACCATTTCTCTTTACAGAACTTTTTCAGTTCAGCAATATTCTTGGGATGTCTGGTGTGAATCGCTTTCTTGAGGTCATGCCACAACATTTCAATCGGGTTGAGGTCAGGACTCTGACTGGGCCACTTCAGAAGGCGTATTTTCTTCTGTTTAACCCATTCTGTTGTTGATTTACTTCTATGCTTTGGGTCGTTGTCCTGTTGTAACACCCATCTTCTGTTGAGCTTCAGCTGGTGGACAGATGGCCTTAAGTTCTCCTGCAAAATGTCTTCATAAACTTGGGAATTCATTTTTCCTTCGATGATAGCAATCCGTCCAGGCCCTGACGCAGCAAAGCAGCCCCAAACCATGATGCCCCCACCACCATACTTCACAGTTGGGATGAGGTTTTGATGTTTGTGTGCTGTGCCTCTTTTTTTCTCCACACATAGTGTTGTGTGTTTCTTCCAAACAACTCAACTTTAGTTTCATCTGTCCACAGAATATTTTGCCAGTACTGCTGTGGAACATCTAGGTGCTCTTGTGCAAACTGTAAACGTGCAGCAATGTTTTGCTTGGATAGCAGTGGCTTCCTCTGTGGTATCCTCCCATGACATCCATTCTTGTTTAGTGTTTTACATATTGTAGATTCGCTAACAGGGATGTTAGCATATGCCAGAGACTTTTGTAAGTCTTTAGCTGACACTCTAGGATTCTTCTTCACCTCATTGAGCAGTCTGCGCTGTGCTCTTGCAGTCATCTTTACAGGATGGCCACTCCTAGGGAGAGTAGCAGCAGTGCTGAACTTTCTCCATTTATAAACAATTTGTCTTACCATGGACTGATGAACAGCAAGGCTTTTGGAGATACTTTTATAACCCTTTCCAGCTTTATGCAAGTCAACAATTCTTAATTTTAGGTCTTCTGAGAGCTCTTTTGTGTGTCGCATTATTTACATCAGGCAATGCCTCTTGTGAAAAGCAAACCCAGAACTGGTGTGTGTTTTTTATAGGACAGGGCAGCTGTAACCAACACCTCCAATCTCATCTCATTTATTGGACTCCAGTTGGCTGACACCTCACTCCAATTAGCTTTTGGAGATGTCATTAGTCTAGTGGTTCACATACTTTTTCCACCTGCACTGTGAATGTTTACATGGTGTGTTCAATAACAACATGGTAACATTTAATTCTTTGTGTGTTATTAGTTTAAGCAGAGTGTGATTGTCTATTGTTGTGACATAGATGAAGATCAGATCAAATTTTATGACCAATTTGTGCAGAAATCCATATCATTCCAAAGGGTTCACATACTTTTGCTTGCAACTATATATATATATATATATATATATATATATATATATATATATATATATATTGTATATGTCCCTGCCCAGATTCCCAGAGTGCAGTGCATTAACTGTATTCCTTTGAATTCTAAGCAGGAAATAAAATATTTTTCTTTCCAGATGCTCAGTCTCTACGCTCTCTCTGCGCCCTACCCAGTCGCTTTAACCAGATTCTCAGTCTCGATGCTCTCTTGGTGCTCTATCCAGGCGTCCAGTCTCTCCGCTCTATCCAGGCGCCCAATCTTAGTGCTCTATCCAGGGAGGCCAGTCTCTGCGCTCTATCCAGGGCGCCCAGTCTCTGCACTCTATCCAGGGCGCCCAGTCTCGGCGCTCTATCCATGGCGCCCAGTCTCGGTGCTCTATCCATGGCGCCCAGTCTCGGCGCTCTATCCATGGCACCAAGTCTCGGCGCTCTATCCAGGGCACCCAGTCTTGGCACTCTATTCAGTCTCTCTATCAAGGCACCCAGTCTTGGTGCTCTATCCAGTTGCTCTATCCAGGCACACAATCCCTGCACTCCATCCAGTCGCTCCAACCAGATGCTCAGTCTTGGGGCTCTTCGTCTGTGCCTTACCACTCTCTCTAACCAGTTGCTCAGTCTTGGCAGTTGGCCTTGGCCCCCTACCAGTCGCTCTAACCAGATGCTCAGTCTCTGTGCTCAGTTTCTGCTCTCTCGGCACGCGCTCTCAGCGTGCGCTCTCTTCAAGCACTCCATCCAGGAGCCCAGTCTCGGCACCCTACCCAGTCACCCAGTCTCGGCACTCTGCCCAGATGCTCAGTCTCAGGCGCCCTAACCAGTCGCTCTACACCAGTCGTTCAGGCCCTCTGCGCCCTACCCAGTCACCCTACACCAGTCGCTCATGCCATCGTTCACCTCATTCATGTACTCACCACGTTTTTTGGCCTTTGCAGCCCCCTAAATCACCCTACACCTCCAACCATTCACAATTAAAACCTATCCCACAGGAGCCCTATTCCACCTCCCCTCCTATCCTCTCCCCAGTCAAACTCTCAAGGCCTCACAAGAACCTCCGAAACTACCAAAACCCACACTTCTCACCAGAGATAGCTACCTTTCCAAGTAAATCATTACCTACCTTTCACCAAACCCATTCGGCAACATCATATCCCTTACTATCTCAGCCTCCTCAATAATGGCCTTTTTTGGATTCCTCTTTCCAAAAATGAATGCACCACATCCCAATCTCAATCTGTATAACTTACCAAACAGGATAAAGACATCAAAAACACATGCCAAATCACCCTATCATTCACTAACACCAGCCGCACTCCAGTAACCATAACCTACTATCCTAGCGCAGACCCACGGTGCCTAGTCACCACTCTTTACCATCTCCATTTACTATTTCACCACAAACCAAGCCATCACCCATTACTAAGCATCTCAAGCCAGCTACTATATACACCCACACTCACCCACTACATCAGACCAGTCCTCGCCCACCTAAGCCAGAACCCCTGTAACTACTCGGGCCACTCCTTTAGAAACAGAGCAGCCTAATCAGCTTCATGTAATAAAACACCTGTCCATATCGTAAAATCCTTTGGACGGTGGAAAACCAACTGCTATGCCAAATACATATCTGACCCAAACTTGTGCTAAGAAAAGCTTTAAATGGCTTACTCAATAAATGTCTAGACAATTTTTGTCCCTATTTTCAGTAGCTTTGGCCAAACACCAGCTACCAGGTGATAGGGTCCCTATTACAAATAATCAGGTGAACACCTGAAATTGTGGGAGGGTCCGTTTCCCCACCCCAACCTATTTAAAACACACTCACCTGTCTTCATCAAGCACGCTGACAGTTAACCCACCCACCTCTCTGCTTATTTCACAACACTCCGTTTTATGGCCTGTCCCTTCAGGACAAGATGACGCAGCCCCAAAGCATGATGCTGGCCCCACCATGCTTCAATGTGGATATGGTGTTCTTTTGGTGATCTGCAGTGTTGTTTTTGCGCCAAACATATCTTTTGGAATTATGGCCAAAAAGTTCAACCTTGGTTTCATCAGACCATAACACCTTTTCCCACATGCTTTTGGGAGACTTCAGATGTGTTTTTGCAAAATGTAGCCTAGCTTGGATTTTTTTCTTTGTAAGAAAAGGCTTTCGTCTTGCCACTCTACCCCATAGCCCAGACATATGAAGAATACAGGAGATTGTTGTCACATGTACCACACAGCCAGTACTTGCCAGATATTCCTGCAGCATATTTAATGTTGCTGAAGGCCTCTTGGTAGCCTCCCAGACCAGTTTTCTTCTCGTCTTTTCATCAATTTTGGAGCTGAGTTCCAGTTCTTTGTAATATCAGTGTTGTGCCATATTTTCTCCACTTGATGATGACTTCACTGTGTTCCATGGTATATCTAATGCCTTGGAAATTCTTTTGTAATCTTCTCCTGACTGATACTTTTTAACAATGAGATCCCTCTGATGCTTTGGAAGCTCTCTGTGGACCATGGCTTTTGCTGTGGGATGCGACTAAGAAAATTTTAGGAAAGACGAACTTGAGCAGCTGAAATTTATTTGGGGTTAATCAGAGGCATTTTAAATGATGGCAGGTGTATGCTGACTTCTATTTAACATGATTTGGAATGTGATTGCTTAATTCTGAACACAGCTACATCCCCAGTTATAAGAGGGTGTGCAGACTTATGCAACCACATTATTATTTTTTTCTCCCCTCCACCTAAAAGATTTCAGTTTGTTTTTCAATTGAGTTGTACAGTTTATAGGTCACATTAAAGGTGGAAAAAGTTCTGAAATGATTTATCTTTGTCTCATTTTTTTACAGCACAGAACCTGACATTTTAACAGGGGTGTGTAGACTTTTTATATCCACTGTAAATAATAAAATAATACATTAGTAAGCTTATTTGCATATCTAAAAGGACATGCAAATGAGAATACAATGTACCTCACTCTTTCAATCAAAAAATAGCAATTTTATACATTGCTCCCACTGTGTTAAACCGCTTTTAAGCAAAGCACCGAGTTGGATTTTGCACAAACCAAGAATATATATATATATATATATATATATATATATATATATATATATACATATATATATATATATATATTTTTTAAATGTATTTATTTATTTTTTATCTCCTCCTCTGTCATCCACTTCTTCTTGTGCATTCAATCTTTCCCAGCATCAGAGTCTTTTCTAGGGAATCCTGCTGTCTCATAATATGGCCAAAATATTTGAGCTTCAGTCTCATGATCATACCTTTTAGTGAGCAGTTTGTCTCGATTTCCTGAAGTATTGATTTATTGGATCTTCTTGGGACTCTAAGCAGTCTTCTCCAACACCAATTCAAAGGCGTCAATTCTATGGCGCACAGATTTCTTTATGGTTCAGCTTTCACATCCAAATGTTACTACTGGGAATACCATAGTTTGAACTATGCGGACCTTTGTTGATAGTTTAATATTGTTACTTTTTACTAAATTGTCCAAGCTTGCCATAGATTTCCTTCCCAGAAGCAAACGTTTTTTAAATTTCATGACTACAGTCACCAGCTGCAGAGATCTTGGATCCAAGGAAAATAAAATCTGTCACTGCCTCCACTTCTTCCCTGTCTATTTGCCAGGAAGTGAGATTGCCATTTGCCATGATCTTTGTCTATTTAACGTTGAGCAGCAGGCCAACGTTTGCACTCTCTTCTTTTACCCTCAACAATAAGTCCTTTAGTTCCTCCTCACTTTCAGCAATCAGAGTAGTATCATCGGCGTGTCTGAGGTTGTTGATATTCCTTCCAGCAATATTGATTTCAGCTTTGGATTCATCCAGGCCAGCCTTACGCATGATTTATTCTGCATATAAGTATAATAAATAAGGTGACAATACACAACATTTTTGCACTCTTTTTCCGATCTTGAACCATTCTATTGTCCCATGTTCAGTTCTGGCCGTGGCTTCTAGGTCGACATACAGATTCTTTAGGAGGAGGCTGAGATGATCTGGTACTCCCAACTCTTTAAGGACATGCCACATTTTGTTGTGATCCACACAGTCAAAGGCTTTAGAATAGTCTATGAAGCAGAAGTAAAAGTTTTTTTTTGGAACTCTCTTGCTTTCTCTATTATCCATCGGATATTGGCAATTTGATCTCTTGTGCCTCTTCCTCTGCAGAACCCAGTTTGCACCTTAGGTAGTTCCTGGTCCATATATTGTCGAGCTTGTAGAATCTTAAGCATTACCTTGCTGGCATGTGAAATTAGTGCAATTGTTCGATAATTGCAGCACTTTTTGGCATTGCCTTTTTGGGGGAATGGGTTGTAGACTGACCATTTCCAGTCTATTGGTCACTGTTGAGTTTTCCAAAATGTGTTGGCATAAGGCAAGTAACACTTTTACAGCATCATCCTGAAGAATTTTGAATAGTTCTTTTGGGATTCCATCACCTCCTGCAGCCTTATTATCAGCAAGACATCCTAGGGCCCATCTTACTTCACTCTCCAAGATGTCTGGCTCCAATTCATTAGAAAAATGATTGAGGTCATCACTACTGTTCAGATCCTTCCTGTATAGATCTTCAGTGTATTCCTGCCACCTCTTTATCTGATTTTTTTCCATTTTTGTTTTATAACACGCACTTTTGCATGAAAGGTGCCTTTTAGGTTCCCAATCTTTTTGAAGAGATCTCTTTTTTTTTTACCCATGTGGGCTATCTTCTTCAATCTCTTTACATCACTCATTGTAGAATGTCTCCTTGTCGCTTCTTGCTGTCCTCTGGAATTCTGCATTCAGTTGGACAAATCTTTTCTTCTCTCTTTTCCTTCTTTCTTGGGCTACTTTCAAAGCCTCATCAGACAGCCAGTTTGCCTTCTTTCTTTTCTGGATATTCTTTGTTGCTGTTTCCTGGACTATGTTGTAAACTGTGGTCGAAAGATCTTTAGGCATTCTATCTTCCATACCTAGTTCCTTAAATCTATTTTTTACTTCCACTGCATATTCACAAGGGATATTTTTTTATTTCGTATCTGCTTGGTCGTGGGCATGTATGGTTGCCAATGGAACTGGTTCTCTTGTATTTATTGCTAATGTGAAGGCTGACAAAAGCAGCAGGATGAATTCTGAAGTTTTTCCGGCAATATTATCTGCTCATATTCAGCAAAATGCTTCAGAACTCATTGGACGGCGCTTCACAGTGCAGATGGACAATGACCCGAAGCATACTGCAAAATCAACCAAAGAGTTTTTTAAGGGAAATAAGTGGAATATTGTGTAATGGCCAAGTCAATCACCTGACCTGAATCCGATTGAGCATGCATTTCACTTGCTGAAGAAAAAACTGAAGGGAAAATGCCCCAAGAACAAACAGGAACTGAAGACAGTTGCAATAGAGGTCTGGCAGAGCATCACCAGGGATGAAACCCAGCGTCTGGTGATGTCTATGCGTTCCAGACTTCAGGCTGTAATTGACTGTAATTGCTGATTTGCAACCACGTATTAAAAAGTGAAAGTTTGATTTATGACTGTTAATCTGTCCCATTACTTTTGGTCAATTAAAAAGTGGGAGGTACATATACAAACTGTTGTAATTCCTACACCGTTCACCTGATATGGATGTAAATACCCTCAAATTAAAGCTGAAAGTCTGCAGTTAAAGCACATGTTGTTTGTTTCATTTCATTGTGGTGGTGTATAGAGCCAAAAAGATTAGAATTGTGTCGAGATCCCAATATTTATGGACCTGACTGTATATATATTTATATATGTATATATATATATATACACACACTAACACATTTTGGAGATTATTGTTTTGCTTGCAGTCCCACAGTGTATTATCAACTATTTTTACATTGAAAGTTTTTTGTTCCCTTTATCCTGTGATGTTATTCCCATTTACCAGGTATTTATGTGCAACAGTACTTTTGTCAGTAATAGTAATGTCACCAGTCTTGTGTTGTCACTGGCAGACTTGATTATAAGGTTAATGTGGTAACCAAAGAGAGAGAAGATATTGGAGTTCAAGGGAGGAGAAAGAGTGATAACAGAGAGTACATAATATTGTAAATAAAGGGAACTTTTTATTATATACACACACCTCTTGTGTATGACATAATTTTGAATAGGCATGTCAAATTAATTAAAAACAAACACTCGTAAATAGTGTCACTTATACTCCAGTATTACAAAACTTTCCTTCCCCATAAGAGCTTTTGTCAGAAATTGAAATATGACAAAAGATTTTCTGATCATATATTTTTCATAAAATTGAGTGTCATAGTAACCAGCAACACTACAAATACCTCTTAGGGACAAAACAAACACTTCTACTACACATTTGTACTCACTCTTCACTAGTTTTAAGTAGACAAATCACTCAATGCAAAAGAGAATTGAAATAAACTGCTTGGGTAATATATGGAAATAATCAAGAAATGTCAATGTCAAGAAAAATAGGAGAGATGTATTATAGTTACCGTATTTTTCAACGTATAAGACGCACTTTTTGTTTCTCAAAACTGGGGGAAGAAAGTTGGTGCGTCTTATATGACGAATATACATTTAAAACTGCCTCTTTTTGCCCTCTTTTTTTTTTTTTTTGCCATCTTGATCCTCTCCCCCTCCTGATTCTCCCCTTCGACCCCTCTGATCCTTCCCTTGCCCCCCTTTAGATCCCCACTCCTGATCCCCCCCCCCCATTGGCGCTTCCTACAGCACCAGCAGCATGCCTCTAAACTGCATCGCGTCAGCCGGTGCATCCTAGTGACGTCACACACGCGACGCAAGGGAAGGCTGCAGTACAGGAGGAGTGCTGGTAGGAAGCGCTGCATGATGGGGTGAGATCAAGATGGGCCAAGGGATGATCACGGATGGGCAGAGGGGAGAAGAAAGGTGAGGATCAGGAGGGTCAGGGAGGGTCAAGAGCTCCTGGAGGCTCCCAAATGCTCCAAAATGCGTATGTGTATGTGTGTATGTGTGTATGTATGTATATGTTTGTGTATGTGAATGTGTGTATGTATATGTGTATGTATACTGTATGTGTGTTTGTATGTATATGTGTATGTATATGTGTATGTATGTATGTATCTGTATGTATATGTGTATGTGTGTATGTAATGTGTATGTATGTAATATATTTGTGTGTGATGTAGGTGTGTATATGTATGTGAAGTGTATTTGTGTTTGATTCAGAATTTTTTTTTCTTGTTTTACTCTACTAGGTGCGTCTTATGTGCAGGTGCGTCTTATATGGCGAAAAATACTATATCAAAATCCTTAAGGTAGACTAGTTATTTATATACTACAATATTATTGAAAACTAAAGTGTATGTTTCCAAGGGGCTTCAAATTATTATCTGTCATAGATGTAAAACTGATTAAATGCATTTGAGACAATATATTTATTTGCCTGCATGTATCCTCTAAAATATGGCATCCATTATTTTTAATACATTAAGGACCCTATTTACTGGAGCCGTAACGTAGCCTGTAAACAAATTTGCTATTTAATTGGCGTTTTTTCACTATGACCTGCGGGTTACAGGCCGAAAATCCCTGCTGTTAAAATCGTAACTCTGACCCAGCTAAGCCTTTGATATTTCAAGCCTGTAAATGTTACAATCTCAAATTGCTATTCAATTGATACATTTCAACAAGCCCGCAAATGTTCTTAGACATGTAAATGGCAAGTGGAGAAGAAAATCCTATGGGTAACAGATAGGACTCGCAAAGGTGTTAAAAACCTTATCATTGCACTGTAAATGGAAATAAATAATTAATAATGCACTTTAAAAGATGGCGATATCCTTGAAAGACATTAGACTTAATTGCACAACAGTCTCAAGTTCTCAAATCTGCAATAAAAAAAAAAATTCAGTTTTATTTGCATGATATATCAATCTCTGGAATAAAGTAGTAAATACTCACGGACTAGAACAGTATCATCATTCATTTTTATTATTTTGTACATTGCTGGATTGCGAGTCCCATTGCATATCGGACTTCTAAACGCGAATTGTTTGACGTTTAAATAACAAACGTACTCCTGCAGGTCAGTCTCTGTCTTCTGTTTATTTTGGTGCCCTTCTAAACGCTAATTGTTTGACGTTTAAATAACAAACGTACTCCTGCAGGTCAGTCTCTGTCTTCTGTTTATTTTGGTGCCCTTATGTAGATGATAAAAATAGGCATGCTGTCATACTTCTACATGTGGTAGATGATTTTATGTAGGAATCTATAGGACCTATCACACTACTAGACCCCTTAGACTTTCACCTTTCTAATAGCACAGAATTGTTTTAATGTTTACAGATCCCAAGTAGGCAAGGATCCATCTGAAATTGCTAATGCATTGGCAGCCCACAGGCAACTCTTGGGGAACCTCCACCCATGCATGGATCAGCAAGAAACTACTTTAAACACTTTAAACACTTTGAACACGTTGAGCCTCATTCAATTGAGCAATTGTAAGTTACTGGAGCTCGTAATGGAGCCTGTAAACTAATTTGCTATTCAATTGGCGTCTTTTTGCGAGCTGAAAACGATCTACGGGTTTCAGGCTAAAAATCCCTGCCGTTGTTACAACCGGAACTTACACCCCATCTAAGTTACAATCGCTAAAATTGTAAATCGCTATTCAATTACTACAATTCTGTAAGCCCGCAAATTTTTTCACACTCGTAAACAGCAAATGTAGAAGAAAATCCTACGAGTACCAGATAGGGCTCACAAGGGGGTTTAACCCCTGTCTGTAGCACTGTAAATGCAAATAAAAAATCAATACTGCACTGTAAATGATGGGAAAGCGATGATAGACATTAGAATTAATTGCACAACAGTCTCAAGCTCACAAATCGGCAATAAAAAATTATATATTTTTTCATTTGCTGGTTATATCGATCTCAGTAATCAATGAGTTAATACATATCAGGCCACCTACAGTACATGGACTAGAACAGTAGTGGCATTCAATTTTATTATTTTGGATTTTGTGGTTTTGCGAGTCTGATCGCATATCGAACCTCTAAACGCTTATTGATTGACATGTAACCTTCATGTTTTATGGACATAATGATGACAGTCTCATTTTCAATGAGCTGTTTCTAAATTGGGAGTTACGGCCTTGCTTAACTGATCATGTTCACGCTCTGAAATGCTACATATGATTGTATGGTTTACGTTTTTGGCATTCAGGCCGTAACTTGCGGGCTTGATCAATTGAATAGCAACGGTTCTGGCCTTCAAATTGAATGAGGGTCTTTAACTGTAATTGTGAGAGCATCTATAAACCATATTGAAGTACATCCCCCAGCTGCCTCTGCTCCTCCTGTAGCTATTCCTTCTTCCAGTTCTACTATCAGAATTAGGACCAAACTTCAACTACATGCATCTCTACATTTTAGAAGAGAATCTGGGGGATGTAGATGACTACTTAATCACAGCTCTATTCAATGCTAGCTACAACTGTCATTGTTCCAGATGACAGATCCCAAATGTATTTTATAATATTTCTGTAAATTGAAAAGATTCAGGCCTGGGCCTCTCCGATCTGGTAGAGCCAATGCCCACTTACCTGCAACCGCCGATCCCTCCTTAAAGATTTTTGGTGTGATCATCGCTCATGCGTATCAAACAGGATAATAGTTTAGTGGGAGAGTTCAGAACCTGGGCGGCAGAAATTAACTCATATGAGGCCTCACTCTCCTCAGATTTTCTGGTGAGCCAATCAGAGAAACTTCAGGAGGAACTCCCTTACCAGGACCTACTTGTCTCTTTTCATGAGCTAATCTCTCTGAGCATTTGCATATATCTGAAGGTATGTGAAAGGCAGATGGTTAGGAAGTGAGATTATGAGCATGCTCACAAAAATCCCTCGTATAGATGTGCACCATATTTCCTACCCTTAAGGTCCATCTGTCCCGAGGAATGTGAAAAATCCACGCAGCTGGGTTCTTCTAAACTTCCTATTTAAGAGGGAAAATAATTAATCCGCATGCGACTATTGTCCAATTCCATGGTCCCTATGAACCCCAATGGCATCCCACCTAATACCATAGGGGTCCTTATGGACCTCAATTAAGCTTGTCAGGGGTAGTGACAAGGTAAATTAAATACAAAAAAAAATTAAAAAAATGTAAAAATAAAAAAAGAATTACTGAAAAAAAGTTACAAATAAAATAAAAAAAAGAATAAACAAATTGAAATAAAAACATAGATTACCAGAAAAAAATACTCCTGTAGGTGAGAAAATTCTACTTAACCTGCCTTTGATGACCGTCCATTGACAATCACCAATGCCCTGGTCCTCAATCTTTAGCCCTGGATAAGAGGACACATCCATCTTGTTAGAAGTAATTGGTCCTTTTCTATCTTGATTGAAGACTCTCAACAACTAATCTTCGGCTCATGGAAAGGGCCTCTGCCTAAAAATATACTGCATTCTAAGAAAATAACAAAAACTCCTCTGAGGAACTCCCCCATTGACTGTACTCTCTCCTTATATACTCATTTTTCTGGCTTCTGATTTGACAAAATATTTGTCAATCCTATTTCAGCCAATCAAAACTTGGTATTTCAAAATAAGAAAGCTGTTTTTTTTACTCAGTAACTAATCATAGAAAGTTACCATAACTTTTCTGATTTGGTAAGATTTAAACTAGTTGGAATTCTTGGATTCACATCTGTTTAACAGTTAATTATAGGTGTCATCAAAGGGGTCCATAAGGACCCTATTATTATACTTTAGATTACTATGGGGTTCTGTAGGGACCCCCATACTATAGTGGTTAATATTAGATACCATGGTGGTAAGATTTGGACCAGCCAGAATGGGTGGATTGAATTCTGTATAGGAGTTAATTATAGCTGTAATGGGGATCCTATGGGTATGTTTTAGACAGGCTGTGAGCACACATTAGAGCTAGAGAAACTTCCTCACCAAGGCCAGAAATATCCCCTGTCTATATGTACAAATTCTGGAAATCACTACCTGGAAATCACCTGGTACTTATAGTATTCATAGAATGGGATTATTCCTCTGTCTCAGCTGTAGCCTTTAATGATACAGGGCAGGAAGAAATTATATTGATACCTAGGCCAAACACTTGGGTATACCCATCAAAAGACCATTGGATCCACTCTATTTACTAAACTTGATCTTAGAGGAACATATACTTTAGTCCACATAAAATAAGGGGATGAGTAGAAAAATTATTTTAATACCCATTCATGGCACTGTGAGTACGGTGTAAATGCCTTTTGGTCTTTGTAATGCCCCTGCAGTCTTCTAACATGTTATAGTATACTGCAGTTTTCGATCATGTTATAGTATACTTAGATGAAAAAAAGAAGGTCCCCTGTACCAAACTAAAAGTGGGAGATAGATGGCCCTATTAAAATTGTTGATTTTGAGTTCCCTTAGCCCTTAAAAGAGCCCTCAAAAGTTATGTATTTTAAGTTGGACTCTTAACTACCCGTAAATGAACTGCAGGTTACAGGCAGAAGAACCTTACGAGCTGTCAAAATGTGAACACTCACCAAGATAAGCCTTTGATCTTTCAATCCTGTAAATGTTACAATCGCAAATCGCTATTAAATTGCTACAAGTTCTCAAGCCCGCAACTGTTTTCACACCTGTTAAAGGCAAATGTAGCCAAAAATCGCACAGGTACTAGAGAGGACCTGCAAGGGCACTAAACTTCTGTCCGTAGCACTGTAAAAGCAAATAAACACACTACTGTATTTTAAATTATAGGGAAAGAGATGAAAGGTATTAAAATGAATAGCACACTAAGATCACAAATGTGCAATAAAGATAGTTTTAATTTCTGTATTTTATCGATCCCTGCAATCAATGTTTTAATACATATAATAGAACTCACATTGACTAGAATATTATATCTATTGATTCTTTCAGATCTAATTTTTTCTGGAATGCGAGTCCAATCGCAACTCGGACTTCAAAACCTCCATGTTTTAGTGACGTAATGATGATGGTTTCTTTTAGTATTGGCTCCATCTAAACCCCTAACTATGGGTTTGACTAATGTATTATGTTCATGCCCAGAAATGCTACGTGTGGAAGCATGGTTTACAGATTTGGTTTCTGGCCATGCCATTGCATCCTTTTCTAATTCATTCGCTCTGTAACTCCAGCAAATTCAGTAGGGTTGTCCACTGAGAACCTAACATAACATCAGCCTTCTCATAAACTGGGTCCTGCTAAATTTGTCCGAAAAAGATTACTACCTGTGTTAACCCTACTACCTACCTAGTGGACTTAACATCTTCCATGAAGACTAATTTATTCTTCTCAGACCCCTCACCAGGAATTAGTATACAGCATTTCCTACTACTCCTCCTACTGTTGATATTCAAGGACAAGAAAAATTTAAGGTTCTAGATTTTACTACTGTGGAAGATGATTCCTGGACCTTGTCTAGGAACCTTCATTCTCCAGCTCTAAGAAGGCGATACCCTGACAAGTCATCTTTGAGACTGCATCTAAGGGAATGGGGACCCACAGTGTGTATCTTCTCTCAGCATTTGTTGCAGTACCAGTCTGTTGTTGGTATCCCTGTCTAAGCAGGATTCTTTAAGGTTCAGCCAACTCTGTATTCCTGTGATCAAGGCTCCCTGATCCTGCTCCTCGAGTTCCTGTCAGTACTAGTTCACTAAAATCCACAATGGCCAAATTGTCACAAAAATATAGATTTTACCTCTCTCCTTAATTACATATGCACCTTCATCCATTTGTCAATGTATTTATTTTTAATAGCAGCTCAAAAATTAAATATATATGACTCCCTTATTTATTATATATCTTATATTTATTACTTTTAATAAAAGGGATTTATTTCATCCAGTTGCTCTACACCCAGAGCCCAGTGAATTTTGGAATCTGCATGATGTTTATCCAGTACTCTGATCACTGCTTTATACAGTATCTGACAGCCAGTAGCTGGTAAAAATAATACATTTGTATTGTCTCCTCTGCCATGCTGTACAAATTCTTTGCCTCCAAAAAAACAAAAACTTTTTCCTCACACAAAGGCAGAATTCAATTCTAGCTGTGGATTATTTTAATTTTACCAAATTGCTACAGTATTACAATGGAACGATCAAAATTCTTGAACGATTTAGAAAAAAGCAACGTGTCTAATAATGATGACTAAAATGTGTAAAAAATATTACTTTGAAGAATCTAATATTTTCCTAAATTACATAATTAATTAGACAATATAAAAAAAAACTCCAAGAGCATTTTTTAGTTTAATAAACATTCTAGGTTGCTTATTGTTTTGCAGTGTCCAACTTGTCAGAATATTGTTTGTTATTGATAATCATTTGTAGAAATATTCTCAGCATTAAATGCTTAGGTTAAATATATTACACACAATTTTGCTACTGGATGCTATTATCAAACTTGAGTTGAACATATAATGTTTCAATTTAATTTAAGTTAACGGGCCACTGAAGTTTCCATAAGTGCTCCTCATGGTGTGAAAAAGCACAGTATGTTAAAGTGTTCTATATTTTTTTAATTACACTAATAAAAGTTAAAAACTCCTTACCTTTTGATTTTTTTACATGCAGTTTATACTGCCCACAGGCTGTTGCATTAAGAACTAGCAGAGTACCACATGGAGCTTTATGGGAGAAGGCTGTGGCTAATAGCACAATTTCCCCTTGGTCTCAGGTTCAGTTAACCCATAGCAGCGATTTCCTGTTTTAGGTGAGTACCTGTTTTCCATGCCTGCACAGATAAATGTGGTAAGGGTTACATTTTTGTTGGGATCAATGCAGGGAGCCATAAACCTGCTGCTGGTTCAGTGATTTATTATCTCAAATTAGATAACTGAGCTGTCTGGAAACATAGTTCAGGTTCCAAAGTGGCAAGAATGCAGAACATTAACTTTTTGCCAGTAAGAAAAAACACCAATTCTCTTGCTCTTACAGACGCCATTTTAACTTTACTTGGTCTTTACTCTCCTGGAAACTCAGGAATGCTGAAAACACTGCACACCCACTGGACAAGTCATTTTAAAATTTACCAGGCACTTGCTCTCCTAGAAACTCAGAAATACAGAAGATGCTGCTAACTATCTGGAGGTATTTACAGACACATATTATGCCATCACTATAGTCATTATCACCTTAATTATGATTATTATTAGTATACATGTATCTTTGTTGTTATAATTAAGCAGATTGGAATTTTCTCTTGTTAAATTGTGTACCAATAACATATTCATGTATCCAACCCCCTATATTTTTTTCCTTTACTCCAAACCCTGGTTTCTTGCCACTTTATCTCTGTTCTCACTATGGCACTCCTTTTTCAATCTTCTCTCTTCTCTCTCCTCCTTACACCAATCTTCTTGCTCTTGCAGCATCCATTGTATTTTTACTTAGCTATTGCTTTCCTGGAAACTCAGAGCACTCACTCATAATTTAATATCCATTACTTATTCATAAACCATTGGATTTGCCCTCTGGAATTTCATGTTCCATTTGCAATAAACCCACTTTCATTTATGACCTATTTATTCCAAATCCATTCATCTATTAGCTATCACAGAAACTTGTCTCACTCCATCAGACACTCCTCCTCGGTTTCATTCTTATATGCTGACTTTTAATTCAGTTAAATGCCTAGACCTGGGAAAAGCAAGGCCAGAGGTATGCGAGTATTACTTCTTCTAGCTGCATCTTTCACTGCATACCCCCAGTTACTTCCCTCCAATTCTCATCTTTTCACACTATCTGCCTCTTCGCACCCATCTCCTTGTGAGTTGCTGTGATCACCCTCCTTTACTACCCTTTCAATGTTTGGATAATTTTGCCACCCGGCTCCCTCCTTTTCTGCCCTCCAACGTACCTTCGCTTGTTCTTGTGATTTCAATGTAGCCACTGACACACCCGCCTCTCCATACAGCCACAACATTTCTTTCACTTTCCTCTTCCCTCACAATAGACAGATTCCCCAATTCCCTGTTAATGAACACTCATTTGACCTTATTCTTTACCAATCTGTGCATAATCTCCAACCTTGTCAATCCCTCTATCTGACCACCACCTCCTAAATTGCAAACACATCACACTGTCCACTTACTGCACTTCTTCAATCTCTGCCTCCATAACCCACAGAAACCTGCAAGCACTTGACTTAACAACTTTCCTATGTTTCTAAAACCCCTTTTTAGCCTCCTCACCTGCCCTGACATTGCCACCACAGTACAATCTGACTCTAACTTCAACCCTTATCCCCCTTGCTCCCATAACCACAGACAGACGCCCTCGCTCGGAACCACAACCATGGCACACTACATAAACATTTTACATGCAGAGGTGCTCCCGCATGGCTATGGAGGAACTCTCACACTACAGTAGACTTTCTTCATTACAAGTTTATTTTGCGCTTCTACTTCTCTGCCTTTAATCCTGCCAAACAGCATGACTTCTCATCTTTAATATCAAATTTGTTTTCCAACGCCAAATGTTTGTTTGCTACATTCAGCACTCTCTGCCCACCCCCAACTCCTTCCTCTTCTTGTCTCACAGCTGAAGCCTTTGCCAGCTACTTTAAAAATGAATTGAAAACATCTGATTTGAAACAAACTCTCCTTTCAACTTGCCTGAAACACACCCTCTTCTCAGGTTCTACCCTTCCTCAATCCCACATACACTATTGATTCATCTGACCCTGTGACTGAGGATGAAGTCTTTACTATCAACCTCTCTCCTTACAACATGTCCACAAGATCTTATTTCATCAAACTAATCCCTCTGTACCACACTTATCCCAGATATCACAAATATGTTAAATATTTCCCTAATTAATGGTAAGTTTCAGCATCTTAAAAAACATGCCATAATTATACTCATTCTTAAGGAACTCTCATTTGAGTTTCTTCATCGTACTATTGCCCTATCTCTCTACTTCCCCTGTCTTCAAAACTGCTCGAGCGACTCATCTACAATCACCTTAGCCAATTTATTTCCTCCAACTCCCTTCTTGACCCCTTCCAAACTTGCTTCTGGACCCAACACTCCACCGAGACATCTCTCACAAAAGTCACTAGTGGATTTCTCATAACCTAGCCAAAGGGTCGATTCTCTATCAGGGACCCTAAGTGAACATTTTCTGACATACTATGTATATAAATATACACTTATATACTAATTATTCAATATTTAATATTTGTAGTTATCTTAGGATGAGAACATAGCAAGGTGGGAGAGCAGTAATTGGAGCATGGGGGGGGGGGGGCACACTGATCTGAATAAAACAGAAACGAAATATCCCCATGTAGAAATGCACATATAATCACAGTTTACATTAAATATTTCTAGCAACCTGAGTATATGTAAACAGAATAACATGACAAAAATATACCCCTTTCAAACACATTTAATGACTGTAAACAGATTTTTAAACTTTTAATTATTTACCTATTTTTAATATTACAATATAATCTTCTTTGATTAGAATTTGTGCTCACACAGTAGAATACACGTTTTTCCTCTTTACCTTCTGGAGAACCATGCAGAAGTTCTTTTTATCACATGTTTAATATCCCATGACTGACAGTGAACAGCAGATGGATAAAAGAAGCCTGTGTCTTCTGCCATTATAGGGATCATTAAGCAGTGCTTCCGAAATATTTTTCACAAGTTACATGAAAATCTTTAGATCAAAGGTAGACCTTTATAATAAAATATAGGAAGATGTAATATATAGTAATATAGATTCATTTACAGATGATTTGTTTTCAATACATCTATTTAGAAGTGAGTAAAATATTTGTACGCTTCAGATATGTGATAGTATTAGTTATTTTAAAATTAAACTAATGTTTTCTATTTTGATACTAATATTTGCTAAAATACATGTATATTAAAGCATCTATGCTGTTATTTAAATGCATGTTGAACTAAACATTTTTTCATATAGAGTACATTTACTGTCTATCAAATGTTGAGAATTAGCAATAATAATACTTTTTACTGTTCATTTCTTTCCTTTTTTTCTTCATAACAATAGCTACCCATGTAGTTGATTAAACTTTCAAAATGTACTTTCCTCTTTCTCCCGAAAAATGGGATATTGTTATGAAACCGTTCATGCTAAGCTGGGGAACAGCTCCTGTTTATGGCCTCTATTCTATGGTTTCCATAAAAACTCTCAGACGGCTGAATCACAGATACAGAAGTTTTGAAAGGCAAACTTTGGGACCTATTCTATGGCTCCTGCAAAAATGTATCACATATAATGTACTGACTTGCACTCATGGGGGTTTGCTCTAAGCTATCTAACTCTAATGTGTGCTAATCTGATGTGTGTTCGTAATGGACTCTAACACATTGTGTGTGTGTGTTTAGTTTTGTCAGACTCTACGTGACCCCATGGACCGCAGTACACCAACCACATCTTATGTCTGGTAGTGCTTATCCATAAGGTTTTCATGGCAAAGATGGAGTGCGTTGCCAGTTCCTTCTCCTGTGGACTGCAATTTGTCTGACCTTTCTGCTATGATCTGCCTATCTTGGGTGACACTACATGGTATAGCTCACAGCTTTATTGAAGTACACAAGCACCTTCACCTTGAAAAGGAATCGATCCAAAAGGGGGACACATTACACTAGCCCTAACATTTTCCTTTTCCATGGGATGGATTTTATAAAGGTAGATATATAGGTAGGATAGAGAACAGTTTATATAATAATAAAAAGTAATGCAGATGAGTTATGACCCCTCTGCCAATGATCCGCTAGGTGCTGGATAAACCCATGGATTCCCATTAATATCTATTTCCCTCTTTGAGCCCTGGTATCACACAGGTTTCCTCCTTAATGCTCTGGGTATTCCTTGCAATTCCTCCTTAAGATTAGTTAACACTTGTGATCTTGGGTACCCACCAGGAATCTCCCTTAGTACCCTCTTTGCTCTATGAGCTCTGTATCTCTTGGCTTTCCCTCATTATAGCCTCTAACCCCTATGAAGTTGTGTATTCCCCAGGTTTCCCCCAACTAAAGTATAACCATCCTTATGGACCTCCATGCCGCCAAATATTAACCCTTTACCCTAAGGATCACATGGTAATCTAAAGTATAACCACATGTTATCTATGGACCCCCATGGTACCTTATATTAACCCCTATACCTTGAGAGTCTACTAAACTAAGACCATGGTAGAGCTCATGGTCCTCAAATTTACCTCTATACTATGTCTGTCCTTTTGGACTCCTGTCTTAGTTAATATTAACCTCTATGCCAGAGGCAGGCAAGTTCAGTCCTCGAGAGTCATTCACAGGTTAGGATATCCTGCTGCGTACAGGTGGAACTATCGCTTCTTCAGTCATACAGAATTGCACAAAAAGGAAATGCTCAATCCAGGCCTGTGTGTGGCTCTCACAGACAAAACATGTATACCCTTGCCCTATACAGACCCCCATGGTATACTAAGCTATGATCATGGCATCAAAATCAAGTATTTTAATTACTCTCAACCTACATCTGATTGGTTAAAAATCCAACCAATCAGAGTACACAGACTTTGATCCATGCATTCTGACTTTTTAGAGCTTTAACAAATCAAAGATGGTGCAAAAGTAACTCAAATATTTTTTTCTTATTAATCAAAACATGATTGACACATTTTTCACAAAAAAATTGTATATTTTGCAAAGTTGCAGTAAAAAAAAAATATTAGTCTGAGTTTCTCGGAGGAGGAGCACAGTTAGATTCCTTTTTTTTTTTTTTAAGTAGAGTGGCAGGTTTTTAATTCGGAGGACCTTATTCATGGGCTAAAGATGAGGAACAAGGGCTTCAATTAAGAAAGATGAGGACAAAATCTTTAATCAACATAGAGGTGCCCATTTATCCAGGGCTAAAGAGTGTGGAACCTGGGCATCGATGAAAGGCATCTGAAGGATAGGTAATAAATGTTTCCCCACTTGCAGTTCTAAAATGTTATGTTATGTATAGGTATACACCCATTTAAAGCTACCCTTTTTAGTGATAATTATATATAGCTCTTTTTTCTGTAATTACGCTGCTATCACACTGGTTTTTTTTTGGCCATCGATCCCCAATGAGCACTGCTTTACTATAAAAACTGTTTTTTTCCCCTCACCTGACCCCTGAACAGCATCACAGAGTGAAAAGAGACAGGAGAAGAGAAAGACAGAGAAAAAGCAATGTGCCATCCTGGAGAGAGAGACACAAGTGATCCCCAATTCCTACTTCCACCATCCAGAGAGAAGGTACAGAATACTTTCCTTGATCCCTTGTTTCTCATACTTTAGTTGTTAATTATTAATTGTATAAAAAAAATACAAAATCTACATTAATCACATATTATAATTGTCGAACTAAGAGACGTCGTCACGCTTTGCGTGGGGCGTACGGCTTAGGCAATGAGCGCCAAAGGCTCTTATCGGGTTTATGAGCCTCGCGTAGGAAGGTGAGCCGTTAACTCGCAGCACTTAGAGCCTTTAAGGCACTAAAACTCGCAGCACAGCACTTAGGCGATGAGCACCAAAGGCCCTCAGTGCGAGGCTCGCAATGAGCGCCGAAGGTCCTCACAGTACAAAAACAAGGTGTGGCAAACAGCATTCCCATGGCTTCAAATTTTATTGACCGTCATTTTTTGATGGGCAAGTCACTAGTTGTATTATGTTTGTACCGTTTCACAGACATTGATTAAGTGCAAGGAAGATCAGGGAAAATTGAATTGCCAGGGCATTCCTCTGGATGTCAAGATGGGGTTGCTGGACCACTTGGAGGAAGGGAAAAGCCAAGGGAACACTGGAATGGATTTAAAGTTGTCAACCTCCACAATCCGCACCACCCTGGAGAACAAGGAGAAGATCAAAATGTCAGCAACCACCAGCACTGCATCTTCTGCAAAGTAGATTACCCACTCCAGATTCTACGCCCTGGAGGAGATGGGGAAGCTGCTGTTTATCTGGATTGATAATGAGAGAACGCAACATGCCTCTCAGCCAGGCCATCACCATGGAAAAGGCCAGAAGCATCTATGGCCATATCAAAAGCCAAACTCCAGATTTGATGGAAAGCTTCTACAGCAGCAGAGGAGGGACAACCTCTACAACATCAAGATCACTGGAGAAGCGGTGAGAACTGACACTGAAGCTGCTGCAGCCTTTGAAATCCACATTGAAGGACATTGTGGAAAGAGGCAATTATCCACCAGAACTGGTCTTCAATGTCAATGAGACAGGATTGTTCTGGAAGAGAATTCCAAGTTGCACCTTCATATCCCTGAGCAGAATCGAGCACTGGGGTTAACACTTACTTTGAATAGGAATGCCAGTGGCAACTCCGAGATCAAGCCACTGCTGGTGTACTACCCTAAATCTGCTTTGTCATTTGGAATTTCAACCGTAAAGCTTAGATCACAATGGACATGTTCAAGAACTGGTTCAGCAAGCATTTCTGTCTATCAGTGCAATGCTTAGCAGGCATAAAGGGAGTGAGGCCTAAGCACTGCTGTTAATGGACAATGTTCCAAGTCACCATATAAACTTGTCTGAGCACCATTGCTGCATCCCAGTGGAAGTAAATTTTCCTGCCATCCTACACTACTTAATTAAACCAACCAATGGATCAAAAGGTTGTTGCGACCTTCAAGGCCTGTTGTCTTTGACGGACTTTCTGTTAGCTCATTGACTGAACTAACAGCAAAGACAAACGAACCACGATGGATTTCTAGAAAAAGTATGTCATCATGCAGGCCATACCAACTTAGATTTGTACTGGAAGGAGGTGAAAAAGCAATGTATCAAATCTGTGTGGAGGAAGATATGTCCAGAACGGTGTGTGGATTTGCAACTAGAACAGCCCATCATAGCGGAGATAATAGACCTGGTGAATATGGCTGGACTGGAAGATACAGACGCCCAGGACATTAATAATTTGGTGCAAGCTTCAAGGGAGAGCCTGACCAACTAGAACCTCCAAAACTGTAACACAGCATTGAGGAAACCCAGGAAAGCAGTGACTCTGACACAGAGGAAGTAAAAGAACTTTCCACTGATTTCCTCAACAACCGTTTGCGGTCCATCCTTGACCTTATGGATAATTTTGTGGCAAATAATCTGGACACTGTGAGGATCAGAAATGTGAGACACTTCATTCTTGGTGCAGTTTCTTGCTATCAGCATCTGCTAGTTGGCTGAAGAATAAAAGACAGAGGTCTTAAGACAAATTTGTCTAAAAAAAGCCAGGATTTCCCCAGAAAGTGGAGTGCAGCATCGGGCAGGGAAGAACATATTTATATAGCTGTATATATCACATATAATAGTTGTCAAACTGTGAGTCGTAGTCAAAGTGCGAGGGCCGCATTTGCGGAAGGTGGAGGCTCCAACATCAGCTGCAATAAGCCAAAGGCTCATTGCAGGCCGCAAATGCGGCCCCTCGCGAAATTAAGGAGTTTTGGAACTTGAAAAATCTTCTGAATGGAAAAGAAAACATGCCGCCCGAAAAAAAACAAGGCTACACGACCCAAAACCCACAAATAACAGCCAGGCATGTATGACAAGGACATATGAGGTACAAAAGTGCTAAATTACGAGGTCGCAAAAATATGAACCTAATGGCCGAACCGTGCACAGAGAAAAACATGAAAAACACACAAAATACAAACTCAAATAAAAAAAATTAAAAAATTACACACAGCAAGGGGGGACAGCTGGGACGTCTGGAAGTCAGGTTGCACACAAATTTAAGTCCAATTTACAAAGTTTAGTCACTCAAAAATCAAGAGAAAAATGGCACCGAAAAAAACAAAAACGAGGCAACACGACCCTGAAACCGGCAAAACACCGCCAGGCACAAACGACTTTTACACAAACCTGTACGAGCTTCAAAATGCACTATTAGCAAGGACAAAATCATCCACAATCGCCGCCATTTTACAACAATAACTTACAAAATGCGGAATTACACAGCAAAACAAATGGTTTGCCCTCGCGCACGCAGCCTGTTTACACTACACACTTCACACATTCCTGACACTTACACCTCAGCTCAACAACAGTGCAAATCTACATTGTATGCTGCAGCAACATCAAAACAGTTACGTAAAAAAACGTATATTAAGTAAAATTATAAATTATTAAAAAATACATATACAGACCTTACAATGAGCGCAAAAGCGACTCTGATAAAAAATACACCAACCAAGAGGCTCGTAATGGGCGCCCAAGGCACTCACACGACGCAACTTTCTGGGGCAAACAGAATTACCTGCCTTACAATTTTATTGCCCCGTCATTTTTGATGGGCAAGTCACTAGTTATATATATTTTATATACTGTATGAACTGTGTGTGATGAGGTTGGAGGGGGTTCCAAGTGTGCAAAAAAAAAATTGTGCCTAACCAGGTGAGACAGAGGCTGACAACTCACATTGGCGGTATGAAATGGCAGGACAGGAATCAGCAGGTGGGAAATTATAAAGTGTTGCCAACAATTATTGAAGAATGTGCTAAGTAAGTGACTATGACCTGGAACCAAAAATCTTTATTTTTAAATAAATTCTTTATCACAAAGGGTTGTTGTAAAAGCAAAGGGTTGTTGTAAATGGAACATACTCCGATTGGACTAATGTGGTAAGTGGGGTTCCTCAGGGTTCAGTATTAGGTCCTCTCCTTTTTAACATATTTATTAAGGACTTAGAGGTAGGATTGGAGTGTGGTGTCTCCATTTTACATGGAGATGCGTAAAAATGTTTTTTTTATTTTCTGTAGTGCTGGGGGGTGGGGTTGTAATGTATTTTTTTGTTTAATGTAATGTTTTTTTGTGACAGGTATTTTTATTTTCTGTAACTTAGGTTATATTATTTTGTGTAATTATTGGTGTGGGGGGTTTATTAGGGGGTAGGTAGGGAGTATAGATAGGTAGTGTACGTGTTAATAGGTTAGTGTAGTGGGTGGTTAGTTTAGGTTTATTTAGGTACAGTGCAGTGTAGTGTTTGTAGTTAGTGTCATGCGGGTTCTCGAGGACCCTCAAGGCACTTATGGGGTTAATGTTAGGGTGGTAACTGACCCATGAGGTTCTTTATATACCCTTATGGGGCTGATGGGGTTAAATATAGGCTTATGAGGGTCTGTAAAGACCCACATACCAGACAGGGCTAAATAGGCTTAGATGGGTTTAAATAGGAGCAGTTATGGTTACTTAGGTACTGTTAGGGTTCAAAGTGTACTTTTAGGATTAAATAGTTGCAGGGTTGGGTTAATGGGATATAGTTAGGTTTAATAGTGTATGACCCTCATGGCACTTATAGTGTTATTATATGGATTAATTAGTCTCCTATAGGGGTCTATATAGACCCCTATTGGACTGACAGGGTTAATGAATGGATTATGGGGGTCTGTATTGACCCCATGAGTGACAGGGTTAATGAAGGGCTTATGGGGCTCTGTATTGACCCCCATGACTGCGATGGTTATTTAGCGTCTCATGGTGCTCTGTATGTTGCCCCATGAGTGATAGGGTTAAATGTTATTTTTCGCGTGTCCTTTAAGGACCTTTACGGTCCTTTAAGGACTCGCAAGGCGGGAGATTCAAATATTAATTTCAGCTGGGGTCCCCGATCGCATGCAATCGGGGACCCCCACTACTAGGGTTTATATGGGGACCCTCCGGGGGTCCCAATGGAAACCCCCAGCACGGGGGGGGGGGGTTAAGGTTTAGGTGCCGTGGGGGTACTTGCAGCACCCCCGCTGCCGGCCTTAAGGTTTGTGTGCCGCAGGCCTCTTTAGGAGCCGCGACATTGAATTGAAAGGTTTTAAAAATGCAGAGGGAGACACAATCGTGACCCCCACTGCAAGGGTCAATGTGGGGAAATTGCGGGAGTCCCCCATGGAGTCCCCAAGCATGGGCTTAATGTAGACCCCCGCTGCAAGGGGTTTATGTGGGGTCTCAAGCTTATCTCCGATCTCTTGGGAAAGGTTGTACGTGTTTGTCAGTGTATTTCTCAGTCCTGGAGCCTCATTTATTTTTTTATGATTATTGTGTTTTTGTTTGCGTTTTGGTGTTTAGTGGTTTGCAGGTATACGTGTTTGTTTTACGGGTCGTAATTTTGGGTCGCAGGGTAAAGTTTTTTTTTTTTTCTAAGTGCCGCGGGTCATAATTGTAGGTCACAGGCAATGAGGGCCAGAAAGGGAAGAGAGACGCAGGGGGAAGGAGCGGAGAAGGGGGAAGAGGAACACTGGGAAAGCATAGAAGGAGGGGAAGGAGGTCGTTTTGGGGTCATAGGGATCAGAGACTACGGCGCTCATCTCCACCAGCACAAGGAGCGCCTTTGGCGCTCCTTGTCAACAACTGCAGTTGCGTCTGACTCGCTACGCAAGCTCGCAAGCGTTAGCAACAACCCGTATTGCTAAGAACTATATGTGTGATTATATATATATATATATATATATATATAAATATATATAGTGAATATAAAAAGTCTACACACCCCTGTTAAAATGTCAGATTTCTGTGCTGTAAAAAAATGAGACAAAGATAAATCATTTCAGAACTATTTCCACCTTTAATGTGACCTATAAACTGTACAACTCAATTGAAAAACAAACTGAAATCTTTTAGGTAGAGGGAAGAAAAAAAAAAAAAAAAATATGGTTGCATAAGTATGCACACCCTTAAACTAATACTTTGTTGAAGCACCTTTTGATTTTATTACAGCACTCAGTCTTTTTGGGCATGAGTCTATCAGCATGGCACATTTTGACTTGGCAAGATTTGCCCCCTCTGCTTTGCAAAAACACTCCAAATCTGTCAGATTGCGAGGGCATCTCCTGTGCACAGCTCTCTTCAGATCACCCCACAGATTTTCAGTTGGATTCAGGTCTGGGCTCTGGCTGGGCCATTCCAAAACGTTAATCTTCTTCTGGTGAAGCCATTCCTTTGTTGATTTGGATGTATGCTTTGGGTCATTGTCATGTAGAAAGATGAAGTTCCTCTTCATGTTCAGCTTTCTAGCTTGAAGGTTTTGTGCCAATATTGACTGGAATTTGGAACTGTTCATAATTCCCTCTATCTTAACTAAGGCCCCAGTTCCAGCTGAAGAAAAACAGCCCCAATGCATGATGCTGCCACCACCATGCTTCACTGTGGGTATGGTGTTCTTTTGGTGATGTGCAGTGTTGTTTTTGCTCCAAACATATCTTTTGGAATTATGGCCCAAAAGTTCAACCTTAGACCATAATACCTTTTCCCACATGCTTTTGGGAGACTTCACATGTGTTTTTGAAAAATGTAGCCTGGCTTGGATGTTTTTCTTCATAAGAAAAGGCTTTCATCTTGCCACTGTACCCAATAGCCCAGACATATGAAGAATGCGGGAGATTGTTGTCACATGTACAACACAGCCAGTACTTGCCAGATATTCCTGCAGCTCCTTTAATGTTGCTGTAGGCCTCTTGGTAGCCTCCCAGACCAGTTTTCTTCTCGTCTTTTCATCAATTTTGGAGAAAGCTCCAGTTCTTGGTAATGTCACTGTTGTGCCATATTTTCTCCACTTGATGATGACTGTCTTCACTATGTTCCATGGTATATCTAATGCCTTGGAAATTCTTTTGTACCCTTCTCCTGACTGATACCTTTTAACAATGAGATCCCTCTGATACTTTGGAAGCTCTCTGTGGACCATGGCTTTTGCTGTGGGATGCGACTAAGAAAATTTCAGGAAAGACCAACTAGAGCAGCTGAACTTTATTTGGGGTTAATCAGAGGCACTTTAAATGATGGCAGGTGTATGCTGACTCCTATTTAACACGATTTGGAATGTGATTGCCTAATTCTGAACACAGCTACATCCCCAGTTATAAGAGGGTGTGCAGACTTATGCAACCACATTATTTTTATTTTTTATTTTTCTTCCCTCCACTTAAAAGATTTCAGTTTGTTTTTCAATTGAGTTGTACAGTTTATAGGTCACATTAAAGGTGGAAAAATTCTGAAATGATTTATCTTTGTCTCATTTTTTTACAGCACAGAAACCTGACATTTTAACAGGGGTGTGTAGACTTTTTATATCCACTATATATATATATATATATATATATATATATATATATATATATATATATATTTGTGGTCGGCCCCTCTCCTTGTGTAGCTGAGGTGTGCCGGGTGCTGCGTCCTATTCTGGCCTGTGGTGCTGTGGTATGCCTGGTGCTGCAATCTAATCTGGCCAGAAAAAAGGCCAAAAAATGACAGCACATATTGGCTTAATTGAGAATGTGGTGGATGGGAGTTGGTTGCTGTCAAGGGAATTGATGAAGTTTCCAAAAAAAAATGGAGACTGGGCATGTGGAATTGTTGAACGATAGAACATGATTGGGACAGGAGTTGTCCCTGACTTGTTCGAGCATAGGATGATGGAGCAGTGTCTTATTTGAATCATATGTCACGTTTAGTCAAGTAACGGGTTTGGTGAGGTGTAGCGGCTGCTCGAACGGTGAGGGAAGTGTTGACCCGAAAGTGAGATAGGCGACAAGTTGTTTGGATACGTTGCCTGTGATGGGTATCTGGAAGTATTTGGTACGTGGCTTTCCTAGAGAAGGAGAGCGAGACGGGAGCAGAATATGAGGGAAGAAGGCAAGTAGACTTGTTGGAGATGGAGGGAAAAGTTGATGACATGTGAATGTGGTAGGAATATGGAATCTAGAAACGGTAAGATGGACCAAAAGGAATGAATGGTGATGTAATCTATTGAGGCAAGCATAGGAAGAGGAGTAATTGATTATTGAATTGAGGAGACAGGTGGCGAACTTGGTGGTATTGGAATTAGTGATTGAAGATGAATGCGGCACGAATGAATGCAGGAGGTAGCCAATTAGGTTGGGATGCGTAAACGAGAAAATGGATGAGTGGTGATGTTTGTCAAAGGAAATGTCGGGACTAGAAGTGGTGTGGAATGGGGCTGACGTTTGCTGGTCAGATGGACTATTAACGAACGAGTAGATGTTGAGTGGTAACTTAATGTTAGCGGGTGTCATGATTTAATTGTTTAAGGACTCATATTGTCAGTGGTTTGTGAGTATGTCCAAGGGAGCATGACATTGTTACATTGGGATTATGTGTTATTGTGTGGTTATATGTTGCCTGTACATGGTTATTATGTATCCTCCACAGACATAGAGGCACCATAACCCCAGGGGGTCTACAGGGATTTTCACTCAGAGAATCAGGGCAAAGCCCAGAGGGCAGGGAGATGTTTCTCCCTTGAAAGTCAGAGACCAAATGAATTAGGTAGCCACACCTAGTGGGCAGACCTGGGAGGAGTCTCATGGTTCCCACGTAGGCACCCTGCCTGATTGGCCAGAGGCAGTTAGGGGCTGGCTAAAGGTAGCCCCTCCTGGTAATTTTGTATGCATGTTTAAAAGATGGTGTTTTCCAAAATAAAGGGTTGAGAGATAGTTTTCACATAAACAAGGTGTGAGACTATTTCTGTGTGTTGTATCCTGACTTGGGGAGTGGTCTTGCTATGGGCCACTAAGTAACCTGGATCCAGTATCCTCTGCCTGTAGCAGTTGGGCCTTGCCCTCTTCAGAGGCCATCTTTTGTGCCACAGAGAACAGGAACTACATGATTCTGCTGGGGTAGGTTTGAACTAGGTTCATATCAGGCCCCCAAGAAGAAGCAGATCGTGGCATTTGGCTGGCAGCGGTGGGGATCTATGTAGAAAACACAGAAGGATGGCAGCTTATGAAGAGATGTCTGCAGCAGAGGAGGAGGAAGTGTCCAGACGGTATCAAAGATGGATGGAGGTAATGCCTGCAGGTTTTACTAAGGATCAGCAGAGGGAACTCCGGATACAAATCACACAGGAGGTAAAGGGGAACAGGAGAAGGGTAAGCAATGGCCCTGTCTCAGCTCCTGTGGAGGGGAAATGCTTATCCCCAGTAGAGATAGAGAATGTTCTGGTGACTGGAAAGGACTGTAGAGGAATGGGCCTTCTAAATAAATGGATGGCATTCCTGGGACTATGGCCAGGTCACAGGCTAATGGAATGGCTGGAAGAATTGGTATATGAGGAAGTCGCCCTGGAAGATCAATATGCTTATTGGGTTGGACCTGTTGGGATACATCATCATTTTTCATTTGGGCTGGAAAAGGCACTTTGGGACATAGTACATGGGGATCCGGACTGGGGCTTGGGGACAGAGAAAAGAAAGCTGTGTCTGTTTGCCAAGCGCTGTCACATGCTGGGACTGGAGACAGGCTCTCATACAGCTAACTTACTTTGGCCTTTGATCCAACAGGAGCTACAGCTGGAGGTGGATTATATTGGCTTTACTGGATGAAGCATCCCTGGATGGTTGTTGGCCAGCCAGCTGGGAGGGCTCATGCCAGTCAGGCATGGAACAGAACCACCTAACAGGTACTACAGAGACCCAGCTAAATATTGCTGAGGCTGGGTCAGAAAATAAATGTATGGACTGGGGGGAGAATTTCGATATCCATGATTCTCAAAATAACAAGGATGTCGGCATCCATGGGGTTGACTGGGAAGAGGAAGAACTGGTCCCTATCTTTAGGGGGCTAAGCCTCACCCAGTTAGAGGAATGGGGACAGGGGCAAACCACAGCAGTGCCGGGCCCAGGGGAAGAACTGGGGAAAAGCTACTCTGCTCCTAGTGTAAGAGAAGAACCTAATGAGCAGTGGGCCCTACCATTTGACTGTGGAAATTGTAGAGAGGTTCCTTGGATGACCATTGTCCAGGAGCCAGCCACAGACCCTGGAGCAGAAACAGAAAGTAGCCCTGTTCTTCAGCCTGAACAAGAGGCAGTAGCAGCTGCTTCTCAAGGGCTGCCTGTAACTACACACCAGGCAGTCTCAGATGGAGAGAGTCAGGAGGTTCCACCTGAGGATCCAGAGACCAAAGAGCCACAGGGTACCCCAGATTGTGATTTGTCTCCTGGTCTCCCTACAATGACTCACCTGCAGCTGCCCAAAGACACTGGAGGTGTACCTGTAACCCTGGAAAGAAGGGGCCATTGGCCAGGCTTGGTGGGAGAGAGGTTGGCTACTGAGCCACAACAGCTTGTATCAGAACTGCCCATTAATCCAGCATGGATGCCACCAGTCAATGTCACTAGCCCATGTTGCAACTCCAGTATCCCAGTTTATTCAGGAGAAAGCTCAGGCTTGACAAAGGGAACCTTGTACTCTTCAATTTTACCCATGGGACTGAGTGCTGATCCAGAATCAACAGGGCAAGAGGTCCCCCTAGCCTGGAAGGAGAGGGCTTTGCTGGGTACGGATCCTCCCAAGTTTATGCTGGACTTACTGGCTGGGATGTACTGTTTCCCCTGGACTACCTTGAAGGGTCCTCTATGGCAGTTGTCTTATAAGTCTCCCCAAGGGCTTGTGAAGGTGTCTAGGCCACTGGGAAGGAGTGAGTATTCACCCTGGACAGGGGGAGGCAGAGAGCCACTGAGGCTATCACATGGATGGACTTTACAGACAGGAGGACAAGTAAAAGCAGTATAGCTAGAGAATTATCCATTAGGATGATCCTCTATGCAATACTAGAGAGGAAGGGGAATAAGTTGTCATGATTTAATTGTTTAAGGACTTATATTGTCAGTGGTTTGTGAGTATGTCCAAGGGAGCATGACATTGTTACATTGGGATTATGTGTTATTGTGTGGTTATATGTTGCCTGTACATGGTTATTATGTATCCTAGGTATAATATATTCATGGGGAAATATGTTATGGGTTATAATTTGTTAGTATTATATTGTGTATTGTATTATGGAGTGATAGCTATGTTTTGATTAGTCAACCCTCCCCCATTGTATAAACTCTCAGTCAGGAGTTGCCCATATGGCCCTGAAGGTAAACACTTGAATTGATAGTAGTCAGGAACAAAGGGATCTCCACAGACATAGAGGCACCATAACCCCAGGGGGTCTACAGGGATTCTCACTCAGAGAATCAGGGCAAAGCCCAGAGGGCAGGGAGATGTTTCTCCCTTGAAGTCAGAGACCAAATGAATTAGGTAGCCACACCTAGTGGGCAGACCTGGGAGGAGTCTCATGGTTTCCACGTAGGCACCCTGCCTGATTGGCCAGAGGCAGTTAGGGGCTGGCTAAAGGTAGCCCCTCCTGGTAATTTTGTATGCATGTTTAAAAGATGGTGTTTTCCAAAATAAAGGGTTGAGAGATAGTTTTCACATAAACAAGGTGTGAGACTATTTCTGTGTGTTGTATCCTGACTTGGGGAGTGGTCTTGCTATGGGCCACTAAGTAACCTGGATCCAGTATCCTCTGCCTGTAGCGGTTGGGCCTTGCCCTCTTCAGAGGCCATCTTTTGTGCCACAGAGAACAGGAACTACATGATTCTGCTGGGGTAGGTTTGAACTAGGTTCATATCAGGCCCCCAAGAAGAAGCAGATCGTGACAGCGGGTGGCTTCAAAGCCTGGTTGGAAGAAGTGGAATGAGGAGTTGAATAATTTCTGAGGACACTTATGGGATGTGCTTAAATGGTGTTTGGAAAAAGAGCTGGTGGCTGTGGCTGAAATTAGTAGAGATGCTTTAACTACGGTTTGGGACATAGACAATAAAGCGGGGAAGGGTGTTCTACTGAGTGCTTGAGTCATGAGTGAGTGCTGTTGGTATACTGAGGCAAATTGAAAGGGTCAGATGGTGAGCAGACATATGGTGCGTGCTATCTGGTATAGATAGTAAAGCTGCAGAAGGAAGAACGACGGAGTGCAAATTGCTGGGAATATGACGAATAGCAAGTTTGATCCCTATGGATTGGAAGGAATGAAAATCCTAAAGTGGAAATGTTGGAATTGAGTGAAAGGTGAGAAGATAGAGTGATCAAACGGAGGAGATCATAGGGAGTGAATGTGATCATCTACATTAAAGTTGACGTGTCAAGTGGTGGTGGCGGTGCCTAGTGAAGGCGTATTTGGATGTTGCGCGTATGATGAAGCCTAGCGAGGGCAAGTGCGACTAAGAAAGAGTGATTGCGGTGGAGCCTGGAGAAGGCCAATGTGGCTTGCAAGTGTGGTTTAGCCTAGCAAATGGGATTATGAAGGGATGCCTACTGAACGCAGTATTAGACTTATGGAGGCACCGGAAGTGGTAGAGTAGAGTAGAGAGTGTAGGAGGGCAGACGTTTAGCAGATCGGTATCAATGATGAATCCAAATGAGAAATAGCGCATATGTTCATGTAAACGTGTAGGGTTGGTCAGAATAAAGTATGGAATGGATGGATAGAGGCTCCAAAAAGTAATGTGGGATTACCTGAAGAATAACCTCGAAATGGTGGCGGTGGTACCTAGTGAAGGCTGATGAGGGTCTTGCGAGTATGATGAAGCCTAGCGAAGGCAAGTGTGACTATGAAAGCATGATTGAGGTGGAGCCTAGCGAAGGATGATGTGGCTTGCGAATGGGACTTTGAAAGCATGACTGAGGCAGTGCCTAGCAAAGGCAGTATAGGATTTACGGAGGCCTCCGAAGTGGTGCCCAGAGAGGGACGAGTAGAGTGTAACGAGGGTAGACATTTAGTAGATCTGGGCCAGAAACGACATGATTATGGTGTAGGGAAGCCAAAGTGCTACCATGGACGTGTACAAGGGCATAGACAAGTAGGTTCAGTCCCAGATCTATAGTAAGGAAGCGTAAGCAAGACAGGATAACTTACCTTTAAAAGAATCATCGCTCTCCAGAAATGAGAGTGCCCTTTCGGGTGGGGTTGACAACGACGAATGGATGTAGTTACAAAATTATGAGAATGTACTGTAAGTGAGACTGGTAATAGTGTTGTGGACGAAATTCATGAAAATGTATATTATGTCCATGCTGCATTCCTTTCCTTACAATATATCATAAGATAAGGCACTAATTGCTTTTATTCTTTATTTCCTGGGAGTCATAAGATGGCTACTGCTGGGAGTCATAAGATGGCTACTGAACTGTATCCTGGGAGTCATAAGATGGCTACTGCTGGGAGTCATAAGATGGCTACTGAATCATATCCGGGAGCTCCCAGATGACATTCATATCCGTGACCAAATAAGGATATGAGCCCCGCCACCTTCCAGAGCCAATCAGAAGCTTCACATAAACTGACCATAATGACATCAACATCCGAGACCAAATATGGAAGGACCCTTCCTACCCTGTCAACCAATCAATAACTCACTCACTGTCTAACAATGCGTCGTATGATTCTTATATCTGATCAACTTATATTATATAAGTTGCTATGTTGTATTTGGGGGGGTTCGCTCGTTGGTTCGTTCGTTGGGAAGAATACAAGATGTTTTATACCAGAACTCTGTGTTGGTGTAAATTCTTGTCTCTGTGTGCACACATGGCCAACAGACGGATGATTTGGACAGGAACAGATATTACATAATGGGATTATTTTTATCCATCCAAAACAATTGGCGCCCAACGTGGGGCCCTGGGTTGTGACCAACAGATAGCAGACAAGGAAGACTTTGGGACGGTCTGTGGTGGCATAAAGGAGCCTGATCACCTCAACTCAGATATATGGTAAGGTTTAATGTTTTTAAAGTACAGATACATTGCTTGCCCAGGGTCTACCTTGAAGAAATATCTGTACTGAATAATATCTGTCACCTGTGTATGACTGTTGAGAGTGTGGATTGAGATTTCTTAGATATTGTGGTCAAGGACATACATGTTTTGCGTTTGGCAGGTTTCAGGGACGGATTGAGTAGTGTCCGAATAACACTATAGCCCTGAAATAGCCGTACGTACAGACGTACATATGCATACCTTTCTTTAGGAGGGTCTATGCATGTTGGATAGCCGAGTATCTCTTTGGGGTGATTATGTTCGTGCCTTGGTAACGTGATGAACCCGGGAGATATCTATCACACACACTTAGGTGTAAGAGCATGTATGTGGGATGCAGACTTCAGAGACCGATTTATTGTGTCCGGATAACACGATAATTCTCTGAAGGCGTCAATTTTAACACACAACGGTGTGAGATTTTGAACTGCAATATTTTAAGAGTCAGAAATGTTCTGCAGAAATTGATAAATATCACTGTGATCT
Organism: Discoglossus pictus; assembly: GCA_027410445.1. Classification (NCBI taxonomy): domain Eukaryota; kingdom Metazoa; phylum Chordata; class Amphibia; order Anura; family Alytidae; genus Discoglossus; species Discoglossus pictus. The sequence continues at coordinate 241,792,286 of CM050167.1, forward strand.
GTAATTGCTGGTTGTGATGCATGTTTTAATGAGAAATGTAGCTTAGAATTTTAAGCTGAAGCTGAAAGTTGATTTCTGTGTAGCTGTTTGTATGCTTCGACCTTGATCAGTCTGTGAAAAGAATTTACTCCCTCCTCCCATCTCGTTAATTCTTTTAAGGACGTATCTTTCTATTTCAAATGCTTAAGGTCGTATGAAATAACTGTCATGTTTCTGTTCATGTTCTCATGCTTAGTTATTCTTTCTATGCAAATACTTAAGGTCGTATGAATTTTGTACAGTAAGTGAATGTCATGTTTCTGTTCATGTTTTCATGATGTTGTTAGATTTTGCTTACAAGAAATAATGTTTGTGTGAAAATAGGTGTGTCCTGGGAGGAGATTAAAAAAAAAAAAAAAAAAAAAAAGAAAATAGTTCAAGATATATACACTGAGTTAGACTTTGAGACCGCACATCAAATAGATATCTCAAAGGAAACAGTACCTTAGGATTTTAAACGTACAGTATATATATGATGCAGACTGATAATTGGTTGTGTTACAAACACAACAACGTAACAATCATCAGAGGTGTCAATGAACACATCTTAGACAGGTATGTTGGGTTTTCGGATTATTGAACCAAGAAATAATCTCCATAAAACCTACAATGTAATGGGATATTATTTTGTTTGAATACATTGCATGTAACAGTTTGCATATTTCTGTGTATTTGTGAGTATATATTTATATATATGTATATATGTATGTATATGCGTGTATTCTTTTGAAACATTTTGTCTGAAGTTTCTGTGTGTTTGTAACTCGATATTTTACTCTTTGGAGAGTGAGGTGATTAGTCTGCATTTTTAGAAGATGTGTTAGGGGTTTGGCCCACCCCTTCTCACAATTAAGCATAGCAGACTACTCCCCTTTTCTCATCCCACCCTTCTCTGTGTGTGTGTTAGTTTTTTTATGTGGAAAAATGTTTGTCTGTATCATTGAGGGGAAATGAGAAGAAGGGAGGTTGCAGGCAGAAGAATGGTGGCTGGTTCTGGGTGGGAACCAAAAGTTTGCTACAAGATAGTGGTTTGTGGAATGAAACTCTTAACACACAGCCACCGCCCCATCATGGCTCCCAACTTAGAAAAAAAATGGGAGTGGACTATAACTTTAGGACCAACCCCCTTTTAGAACTATGACACGCCCCTATACCCCATCTTAAAGGTAAACAACATCTACTATACCACCGCTGCTGGAGTCAGTGCCCTGTATCCACTACTCCTTGGTAATATTAATCTTTATTAAAAGGAAGGTATAGGAGACATTCAATGTTTTATTAAGCTTTACTATGGAACAAGAAGTATACGAAAGAAAAAGTAAACGCAACGTTACTTTAGGATGTTATTTTTAGATTCTCTGTGAACGCTAGTCTATGCTCATGTAAATTAACTCCTACATGCCTGTCTGCAACGCTGATACAGAATTCTGTGAGTTATTAATAGCATGCGCTCCGGATGAAATAGCAAATCAGGCTATTAATTTGGCAGATATTACACAGGATAAAACAGCCAGTGGTAATATATATCATTGCAGACACGAGTCTCAGATGCTGGGAGCAGCCTTTGTGGAGGGATTGAGAGTATCCATCAGGAAAGATTTATTAACATCTCGTCCTGAGTACAAGGTGTTGCCATTAGAGACTTTGTTATTAGTTGCTAAAAAGGGCGTGAGTTCTCACAAGGTAATGAGAAGTCTACAAACATTATGGTGTCTTCTGAGCAGGAGAAGACAGAACTAACAAGAACAATAAAGTGTTTTAATGGTAACAAAGTTGGACACCTTAGGGTTCCACCAGTTATGGTGAAGTTAAAACCAGTAGCTGAAATAGCACAAGAAACTGGTATCTCATGGCCAGAAAGTCTCCCTATAGTACTGTTAAGGTAATTACACCCCTGGAGGGAAGTTTTCTCTGTCCCCTCACGAGATCTTATTTGGGTCTGCTCCTAGATTAGGGTGTTATTATCCTCAGCAATTGAATTTTAAATCTTATGTATTTGTTGATTATGTGATTGTTTTATCTCAAGCACTGACTAAAATACACGCACAAGTATTTTCTTCTATTCCAGATCCGGAAGTAGACACTGGTACTCATCAACTACTTCCTGGAGATTGGGTCCTGGTCAAGAGATTTGTGAGAAAGAATCCTCTGGAATCCAGATATGATGGTCCTTTCAAGTTCTTCTAATTGCTGCACCGTCAGTTAAACTTGAAGGACGGCCTACTTGGATCCACACATCTCATTGCAAAAATAAAGTTTTCAGCACCAGACCCATAGCAGCCAACATTATGATGATCATAACACATATGCTTTCCTGTCTGTTCTTAACTAAAGTAGAACCTTCTGCATTCATTAGCGAGAAGAAAGATGGTATTACATTTTGGTACAATCCATCTAAAACACATTGTCCTTTGATTATTGTCATGTTGTATGTTGCCAACAGCTAAGCGTGACTCAACAATGTAACTTGTACGAAGACACTCCCAGCACATCTATATACATATGTGTTACAGACCAGCCTTGGGGAAAAGATTGTAGTCATTGGGAAGCTGTAGGATGCAACACTGGGACAGCTTGGGGCTACAGACCACAGAGTGCCTCAGATAGAACAGATCTGAGTGGAAGCCCTTTACTTGAACGTATGACTCCAATAAAGCCAGGCAAATGCTCACCAAATGGCAAGACTGGAGCTAACATGCGACTTACTCTGACTATCAAGAACCCTAGACCCACAGACGCAGGTACATACCTAATGGGTGGCTGGGTTAGAGGAGAAGCAAAAGGACGGATTGGTAAATTTATGTTCAGAGATCTAAATGCACCACTCATATCAGAAGACTATTGCAAGTACAACACACTCAGGCATTACCCAAAATGACTGATATCAGTGAACCTACGTACGAAGGAACCCTAACAAATGAAATTGGGTTCACAGACCTCAATTTATGGCTGGAATGGATGAAATATAACGTAGAGTCACATAATAAGACTAATTGTTATGTTTGTGTAAGTGCCAGACCTCACCTAGGCACTGTTCCACTTATGGTAACTATGAAGGAAGAAAAGTGTTTCTTAAGTCTTTATAAAACTACACAGACTAAAAGATCTAAATTGTGAACAATGGGAAAACAGGTATCCCATTATACCTGACAATCTACATCCAGGTGAAGGTATAACCATATACCCAGGTAATTACACATGCTATACAAGGAGTACACCTCAATGGAGAAACCTAAAGAGGTTTAAGCAAGAGTTCTGCATTATATATTGTATTGGTTTCACAGTTTACAGAATAGACACAAACATTGGGAGACATATATTGGATATGTGTGGACATGAAGCTCAGATCAAGACTAGAGGGTATCTGGTATGGTAAGTGTACCCTGATAAAGGTCATAATGCCAGTGCACATAGTGCCCATACAAACTGATACCTCACCACACACCCTACTGACAACATCTAGACACAAAAGAAAGGTGTCTTCCCCACAAGGTAGCTTTGACCCCCATGTGTACATAGACTCTATTAGAGTCCCAAGGGGGGTGCCTAATGAGTTTAAGGCCCGAAACCAGATAGCAGCAGGATTTGAATCACTGATACCAATGATTGGTGTAAATAAAAATGTTGCTTGACTCAATTATATATTATAACCAACAAAGGTTTGTGAATTACACAAAAGATGCTCTGCAAGGAGTTGCAAAACAATTGAAAGCCACATCACACATGGCCATCCAGAATAGAATGGCACTAGACATGATCCTTGCTAAAAAGAGGGGAGTGTAAAATGCTCCCCGACACTGGCAACTGCTGCACCTACATACCTGATAATATGGGTCCAAACGGTAAGATTACTTTAGCCATTAAAGAACTAAACAACTTGGCACAAGAATTGAAGAAGAGTTCTGGAACCACAGACTATTGGGATAAATGGTTTGGGTGATGAACAACTGGCAGAAGGTATTGTCACAGGTTGGAATTGTCTTTCTTTCAATACTGATAATTCTTGCATTTGTTACCTGTTGTATTATCCCCTGTGTCTTGAATATATATATATTTAAAGAAGTCAGTTACTGGAGTCACACCAACCTTTGTGCACCAAGAAATTTATGAAGATGACTGTAAGAAGTCACATAAGATGTTACAGTCTATTATGTCTAGAAATGAAAGTTCTACATAAACCCCTTGTTCCACATGTTCCTGAAACAAGGGGTCAGGGATAGCATCTGACTCGCCTATGACAGTGGCAAGAGGGGTCATGGACAAGCCATGGCAACTCTAACGTACAAAGAAGAACGGGCGTTCATTGGTGCAGATGTGCTAGGGCTTTCTTACATTCATACATCTCCTCCACAGGGACAGTTGTACACATAGTCTCTAGGGGGGACTGTTACTATTTATATGCTGTTTATATGACTTTATACCTTACTTAATAGGTTTTACTAAGAAGAAACCTATATCTTTACTCAGACATTTTATGTAGTACTCTCTAGAAGAGGAAGATATAATACATCTTACCTGTCATATCTACAAGAATAGAATATAAATGTAGTATGTATCATAATATAGCATTTTAGGGGGGACTGTTGTGGACGAAATTCATGAAAATGTATATTATGTCCATGCTGCATTCCTTTCCTTACAATATATCATAAGATAAGGCACTAATTGCTTTTATTCTTTATTTCCTGGGAGTCATAAGATGGCTACTGCTGGGAGTCATAAGATGGCTACTGAACTGTATCCTGGGAGTCATAAGATGGCTACTGCTGGGAGTCATAAGATGGCTACTGAATCATATCCGGGAGCTCCCAGATGACATTCATATCCGTGACCAAATAAGGATATGAGCCCCGCCACCTTCCAGAGCCAATCAGAAGCTTCACATAAACTGACCATAATGACATCAACATCCGAGACCAAATATGGAAGGACCCTTCCTACCCTGTCAACCAATCAATAACTCACTCACTGTCTAACAATGCGTCGTATGATTCTTATATCTGATCAACTTATATTATATAAGTTGCTATGTTGTATTTGGGGGGGTTCGCTCGTTGGTTCGTTCGTTGGGAAGAATACAAGATGTTTTATACCAGAACTCTGTGTTGGTGTAAATTCTTGTCTCTGTGTGCACACATGGCCAACAGACGGATGATTTGGACAGGAACAGATATTACATAATGGGATTATTTTTATCCATCCAAAACAATTGGCGCTCCAACGTGGGGCCCTGGGTTGTGACCAACAGATAGCAGACAAGGAAGACTTTGGGACGGTCTGTGGTGGCATAAAGGAGCCTGATCAACTCAACTCAGATATATGGTAATGGGTGGCCCAGACCCACAGACGCAGGTACATACCTAATGGGTGGCCCAGACCCACAGACGCAGGTACATACCTAATGGGTGGCCCAGACCCACAGACGCAGGTACATACCTAATGGGTGGCCCAGACCCACAGACGCAGGTACATACCTAATGGGTGGCTGGGTTAGAGGAGAAGCAAAAGGACGGATTGGTAAATTTATGTTCAGAGATCTAAATGCACCACTCATATCAGAAGACTATTGCAAGTACAACACACTCAGGCATTACCCAAAATGACTGATATCAGTGAACCAACGTACGAAGGAACCCTAACAAATGAAATTGGGTTCACAGACCTCAATTTATGGCTGGAATGGATGAAATATAACGTAGAGTCACATAATAAGACTAATTGTTATGTTTGTGTAAGTGCCAGACCTCACCTAGGCACTGTTCCACTTATGGTAACTATGAAGGAAGAAAAGTGTTTCTTAAGTCTTTATAAAACTACACAGACTAAAAGATCTAAATTGTGAACAATGGGAAAACAGGTATCCCATTATACCTGACAATCTACATCCAGGTGAAGGTATAACCATATACCCAGGTAATTACACATGCTATACAAGGAGTACACCTCAATGGAGAAACCTAAAGAGGTTTAAGCAAGAGTTCTGCATTATATATTGTATTGGTTTCACAGTTTACAGAATAGACACAAACATTGGGAGACATATATTGGATATGTGTGGACATGAAGCTCAGATCAAGACTAGAGGGTATCTGGTATGGTAAGTGTACCCTGATAAAGGTCATAATGCCAGTGCACATAGTGCCCATACAAACTGATACCTCACCACACACCCTACTGACAACATCTAGACACAAAAGAAAGGTGTCTTCCCCACAAGGTAGCTTTGACCCCCATGTGTACATAGACTCTATTAGAGTCCCAAGGGGGGTGCCTAATGAGTTTAAGGCCCGAAACCAGATAGCAGCAGGATTTGAATCACTGATACCAATGATTGGTGTAAATAAAAATGTTGCTTGACTCAATTATATATTATAACCAACAAAGGTTTGTGAATTACACAAAAGATGCTCTGCATGGAGTTGCAAAACAATTGAAAGCCACATCACACATGGCCATCCAGAATAGAATGGCACTAGACATGATCCTTGCTAAAAAGAGGGGAGTGTAAAATGCTCCCCGACACTGGCAACTGCTGCACCTACATACCTGATAATATGGGTCCAAACGGTAAGATTACTTTAGCCATTAAAGAACTAAACAACTTGGCACAAGAATTGAAGAAGAGTTCTGGAACCACAGACTATTGGGATAAATGGTTTGGGTGATGAACAACTGGCAGAAGGTATTGTCACAGGTTGGAATTGTCTTTCTTTCAATACTGATAATTCTTGCATTTGTTACCTGTTGTATTATCCCCTGTGTCTGAATATATATATATTTAAAGAAGTCAGTTACTGGAGTCACACCAACCTTTGTGCACCAAGAAATTTATGAAGATGACTGTAAGGAGTCACATAAGATGTTACAGTCTATTATGTCTAGAAATGAAAGTTCTACATAAACCCCTTGTCCCACATGTTCCTGAAACAAGGGGTCAGGGATAGCATCTGACTCGCCTATGACAGTGGCAAGAGGGGTCATGGACAAGCCATGGCAACTCTAACGTACAAAGAAGAACGGGCGTTCATTGGTGCAGATGTGCTAGGGCTTTCTTACATTCATACATCTCCTCCACAGGGACAGTTGTACACATAGTCTCTAGGGGGGACTGTTACTATTTATATGCTGTTTATATGACTTTATACCTTACTTAATAGGTTTTACTAAGAAGAAACCTATATCTTTACTCAGACATTTTATGTAGTACTCTCTAGAAGAGGAAGATATAATACATCTTACCTGTCATATCTACAAGAATAGAATATAAATGTAGTATGTATCATAATATAGCATTTTAGGGGGGACTGTTGTGGACGAAATTCATGAAAATGTATATTATGTCCATGCTGCATTCCTTTCCTTACAATATATCATAAGATAAGGCACTAATTGCTTTTATTCTTTATTTCCTGGGAGTCATAAGATGGCTACTGCTGGGAGTCATAAGATGGCTACTGAACTGTATCCTGGGAGTCATAAGATGGCTACTGCTGGGAGTCATAAGATGGCTACTGAATCATATCCGGGAGCTCCCAGATGACATTCATATCCGTGACCAAATAAGGATATGAGCCCCGCCACCTTCCAGAGCCAATCAGAAGCTTCACATAAACTGACCATAATGACATCAACATCCGAGACCAAATATGGAAGGACCCTTCCTACCCTGTCAACCAATCAATAACTCACTCACTGTCTAACAATGCGTCGTATGATTCTTATATCTGATCAACTTATATTATATAAGTTGCTATGTTGTATTTGGGGGGGTTCGCTCGTTGGTTCGTTCGTTGGGAAGAATACAAGATGTTTTATACCAGAACTCTGTGTTGGTGTAAATTCTTGTCTCTGTGTGCACACATGGCCAACAGACGGATGATTTGGACAGGAACAGATATTACATAATGGGATTATTTTTATCCATCCAAAACAATAGGCCTGGCGTGCAGGCCATATAGATGGTTGAGGGTGGTGTTGAAGCCAGATACGAGAATAAGTCAATCATACCGATAAGACGACAGGTACATGAGGTAGGTGAGGAGAGAGTGAACAAGATTAAGGATGGAGCCTGATGAAATGAAAAGGGCAAAATTCTGTGACAATGACAGCTCTGAGAGAAAAGCTGGTGGAAATAGGAGCATGGATGAGCAGGGAGTGAAGGAAATACGGCTAGGTAATGGGCCATGCTGAGAGAGTGGCAGAAGATGAACAGGCATGAGCATCGAAGTATAGATGAGGCTAGGATGTAGAAGCAGAAAGCAAGGGAAGAAAGGAGCAAGAAAGCAATGGTGAAAGGGAGAGGGGAACACTGGTGAAGGTGGAGTGATATGGCGTGAGCAGTGGAATAAGGGAGATGGCCAGAAGAGAGAACAAGGATAAAGGGATTGATGCCAAAGAAAGGGTATGGGATGAGTTGAGGTATGTAAATAAACTCAGAAAGAAGGAATAAGGTGAGAGAGGAAGGTGAATTAAGCAAATTGAGGAGGAGAGCATTTATGAAGGGCTGCGTAGTGTGAGGTATGTAAAGGAAATAAGGAGAGGGAGAGAAGGGGTTAAGTTTGGGTTTGATGAATACTGAAAGAGCGAAGCAGGGCTGGTTGGTTTGGAAGAAGATCTGGCTGGGGAAGATGTGGCAACAGAAAGGATTGACTCAGTGTCTCATTGCGCAGGGTCTGCCATGATACACCTGGGTAGGACATGGAGATGTGAGAAGGTGGCTAAGGAAAAGTATAAGGACCCCTGATGGGGAAAGGGGAGTTGAGAATAGATAGAAGGCCCCATCAGGTGATGTAAATGAAAAGCCCTTGATGGGCGCCAAGTCAGCGATAACGAAATGAGATTTAACGGCGGCGGGTGAGTTGATTGGAGTGAAAGGAGGGCAATTGCTGATGGGATAGAGAAGCGTGGGTAGCAGATGGGTAATTTAGGCAAAGGTAGACATATAGGTAGAGAGAAGAAGTGATGGCGAAATAAGACTTTTAGGAGCTTATGAATGAAATGGATAGAAGTGTTTAGTGGCAGAGGGATAATGGGAAACCATTTAAAGGGTTAAAATTAAGGATCCGCGTGAAAGGTTGTGAGAAGGTGGAATTTATTAATAAATAATATGGTCGGTGCACTTTAAGGGCATGAGCGGAGTATTTGTTCTAGGTAAATGAAAGTGCAGGGGGATGCAACAGTGTGCTGAAATCTTTCAGCAACTATACTGAATTTAAAGGGACAATTGATATTGCCTACCAGATGCAGGGCTTGAACCTTTGGTGTCTGTTAGAGTGTTTGCAGAGCCTCTGTGGCTCCGCGGGTAAACACACTAAACTCTAATGTTCAGGACTGCAGGTTCAAGCCCTGCATCTGGTAGGCAATATCAATTGTCCCTTTAAATTCAGTATAGTTGCTGAGAGATTTCAGCACACTGAACTTGCAGCCCTGCACATCAGAGCCTAAAACATCTATCCACCGAGCCAGCTGGGTGAGCAGGGAATAGACAATGTAACTAGAGGGCTGAAATCATGCTAAAGAAGTAGAGAGAGCTTAGAGGAAGCACGGAGGAGAGGCAGAGAGGCTGGAGGAGTGTGGGGGAAGCCCAGGAAACAGCCTGACTGCAGAAGGGGCAGACAGCCAGAAGGAGCTGGGAAACAGAAGGAAAAACAGGCAGAAGGTAGGAACAGATGAAATGAGCACTGGGGCAAACAGAAGGAGGAGAGACAGGAAGGGAAGGCAGGAAACAGAGGCACACAGAAGGGAGAGTATTCACAGGCAAAAGTGGGAGACCACAAGGAAGCAGGAGAGGAGAAAGCGCACAGGCAGTGCAGCAGCAGACGTGACAGCACTGAAGAACGTGTGCACAGGTAGGTGTGTGCTTGGTGTTTAAGTAGGGTGGAGGGGGAGGGGACCTTCCCACAAACCCAGGTGTGCTAACCTAATAATATATATATATATATATATATATATATATATATATATTCTGTATATATATATGCATATATATATATGCATGTATGTGTGATATATATCACATATAATAGTTGTCAAACTACAAAACGTTGTCACGCTTTGCAAGCTCGCAAAGCGAGGGATGCAGTTCGGGGCGCAAATGCGGGCCCTCACAAAGCGAGGAGCCACATTTGTGGAAGGTGGAAGGCTATCGCAATAAACACAAAAGTCATTCACTGCACTCCTCACAACGAGCGCCAACGGTGCTCATAGCACACAAACTACACCAGGGGACAGCCTTACAATAAGCGCAAAAAGTAGATCAGTGCCGACCTTACAATGACAGCAAAAGCGCCTCTGATAATAACAAATACAACCAAGAGGCTCGCAATGAGTGAGAAGGATCTCAGACCACCCAAAAAATTCCTGTCTGTGGCAAACAGCATTACCTGCCTTACAATTTTATTGCCCCGTCATTTTTGAAGGGTAAGTCGCTAGTATGTATATAGTCCCAGCAGCGCGGGCTTGCCAGAAGTCTTGCTAACGCAATGTTAAAACCTTGGGCTTGCGCAGCAAGTGCAGCAGTTGCATCCTGAGGGCTGCGGTTTTGGCCAGGCAATTAGCGCCAAAGGCACTTATTGCGCTGGTGGAAATGAGTGCTGTAGGCGCTCATCCCTACGACCCGTACGACTTTCAGGCAGTGAGCGCCGAAGTCACTCATTGCTCTGGTGGAGATGAGCACAGTAGGTGCGCATCCCAGAGACACGCGTGACTTCTTTGTTTAATCTCTCATTGCGCTACTGGAGATAATCCTGAGACCCGCAGGACACTCGCAGAATTACGCATCGTTTGACTCAGTCCTGAATCATGCAAAAAAATATGGATTTAACGGTCAAACCGCCAAAATGGAAAGAGCCAAAAAAACACACAAATATGCCGCAAATAAACTTATACTCACACACACCACAGGGGGAGAGTCAGGGGTAGCCTGGGAGTGAGGTTGCCAGTTAATTTGAGCCACATTTTCCATTTTTTAATGCTTGAAATTTGCCTATGCGAGAAACAAAATGACGGAAGAAACAAACAAAAAAACACGATAACGAGGAGCAAGCACGTAAAAACAATTACCGAACTCACAACACTTACCCAAAGCCAGTAACACATCACGAGTCACATTGCACATAGAACCTTGATGCCATTTTCTATGTACCAAGCACATAAGTTGCACGAAATGGAGGCTACAACGCTTTAACGTTTTAACAGTTTCTACTGGAGCTGTCAGTCTATAAATACTGGAGACTTTCTAGAATTTTTTCAATTTCTCCTCAGTTGAAGAACAGTGTGACTGTACATTTCTCTGGTGGAGTTACTTCTGAAGCAACTTGCCTATCACTTTAGAAGTTGACAACCTGCCAACTACAGCAAATAGGTAAGCTATAAATAAAATGTATGGTTTAAAATAATGCAGATAACAACATTATTCATGTACAGAAGGATTTAGAAGACTATAATCATGATAGTAAGATTTACAAGACAGATAAATGTTTTTAATTATTTAAGAAACTAATAATAACCCCCCCCCAAAAAAAAAAACAATATTGCAAATAACAACATTATTCAGATAAACAAGATTTAAAACACAGATAAATGATTATGTGGGGTAAAATGGTGTAAATAAAAAAAGACATTTACATAAAAAAATAAAAACATTAACACATATTTAACTAAATTATCTATGCTCTTAGAAAAATAAATGATCACTCATATTTACAGTGGATTTCAACATTTGCCTATTTCTGTCATTTTCCACAGACTCTGCATGCAGAGTGTAACTGACTAATTTGCAGCACTGTACGGTTTAACACAGACTGTAAACTCTGCAGAAATGTACAGACAACAAATTAAACCAAACAGGTATCATACAAAAATACATTTGGTTAACAAAAATAGTATGATCTTGGTAAAAAAAAAAAGAATTGAAAAGTTATTTGAACATATGCATCTCTGTCTGTCATTTTCACCAGACACTGTCGGAAGAGTGTCACAGGAAGATTGGCAGCAGGGGACGGTTACAAACATTAACCTCTTTCATTTATAGACAACAAATTTAAGACAACAGGCACAGTATAACAAGTAAAAAGAAAAGAAACATGATCTACCCTTTTGGTGTGCGCCAATGTGAAAATGCACTGCAACCTAACTAACACTCTAAACCAGGGGTCACCAAACTTGGTCCTGGAGGGCCGACCCAGGCCTGGATTTGTGGATATCCTTGCTGCAAACAGGTGAGTCAATCAGGATGGCTGAAGAAACAAGATTCTCACCTGTTTGCAGCAAGGATATCCACAAATCCAGGCCTGGTGCTGCCCTCCAGGACCGAGTTTGGTGACCCCTGCTCTAAACCTTATCCCATAACCTAAGCCCCAAGCCTAACCCCATAACCTAAACCCCTAATGCCAAGAGTGCCGCACACCAAATAGGATAGGACAAAAAAAAGGTATACAAAAGAGGATAGCACAACAAATGTTGTAAACACATACAAAATGGAAGTGTCGTACTTTAATTGTTTAAGGACTCATATTGCCAGTAATTTATGAATATGGCCAAGGGAGCATGACATTATACTGCCTGTACATGGTTATTATGTATCCTAGTTATAATATTTTATAAGAGGGAAAATGTTATATAGAACATATGTGGAATTTGTAAAAATGCACTGCAGATCATTGCACACTCCAGACCTTGAGTCAAAACAGATGTATGTACTTCAAGTAGTCCTAACCAAACACTTGAGTTTAACGTACATTTTTTGTTCACTAGCCAGCTATAGATATCTGGTGAATTTGATCTCAAGAGTTTTGATAGCCCAAGGTTGCAAGCCAGATGGGCTGACATTACACATACACAAATGTACACAAGGGTGTGGTATTGGAGAGTATAAATATGTTGTTTTGATGATTCAATAAAGGGTGAGAGATAGTTTTCACATATCCTTAGTGTGAGACTGTTTCTGTTTGTTGTTTCCTGACTTGGGGAGAGGTCTTGTCATGGGCCACTAGTAACCTGTATGCAGTATGCTCTGCCTGTACCTCTTCAGAAGCCATCTTTTGTGCCACAGAGAACAGGAACTACATGATTCTTGTGGGGTAGGTTTGAACTAGGTTCATATCAAGCCCCCTTGAAGTAGCAGATCATGACAGGATGGATCTATTCTGACTTGTGTGCGCCATCCTCTAAGCCTGACTCCATAACCTAAACCCCTAATGCCAACAGTGCTACAACACCAAATAGGATAGGATAAAAAAAAGGTAACCTAACCCCCTAATGGCAACAGTGGCGCACACAAAACAGGATAGCACAACAAATGTTGTTAACACATATAAAATGGAAGGATCTATCCTATTTTGTGTGTGCCACCCTCTAAGCCTGACCCCATAACCTAAACCTGTAATGCCAACAGTGCCGCACATCGAACATGATAGGACAAGAAATGTTCTGAACACATACAAAACGGAAGGATCTATCCTGTTTTGTATGGTCTTAGTAATAAAAAAAAAAAGGATTTAAAAATTATTTTATCTCTATTTCTAATTTTCGACAGACACTGCCTGAAGAGTCTCTCTTTGTCTTCCACAAAGACAACAATTCCTATAATATTTAGAAAGCATTATGACTGAGCCCACTTTCCCTCACTACAAAAAAATTCAAATTAAACATAAGATCTTATAATAGTGCCATCTCCTTTGCATCTATGGGTGCAACATTAGCCGCTAATGAGCCAGGACATGGCCCTTAGTGCTTCAAAGTACAAGGACAAATTTACTATTGTACTTCACATTGACATCCAGAAGAAGGGGAACAAAGAAAATTTGCTCAACTATGTCCTAGATACAATGGAAGCTGTTGAACAACATTTGTAGCTTCAAGAAAATAAAAAAAAATATTAGCCATTAGGTTTATAGAGCTTGATAACATTATGGAAAATAACACTCAAGCTTATAAAAAAATTATCAAAAGTAGAACAGGAACAACTAATTCATGCAGAACCCAATCAATCACCAATCCCAAAAGTCAATATGGTTCTTAAAATGGAGTTGCAATGGTCTTTCAAAATGAGGAGGGAGAACCACCATTTCAGAGGGACATTAGAATATATCCCAGAAATGATGAGCAACCTTACATCAACATAAGTATCTTAAGTACTAATTTGCATCCGATGACCTATCCCATTTTTTCCCCCAATGGTGAAGCAGGTTTGCAACCCAAATTAACACTTGACAGTTACCCAAATTCTAAAGTACGAGTCAGAAATAATATTTCCATGCTTGAATTTACAGTGGCTCAAACTGCAATTCGAGATGGATTCAATCCCATTTTAAGTGGAGAAATACTGACACAACAATGGATCATTGATTCATATATGTAAGTTGAGGCAAATAATTTAAATGTCATAAAATATCAACAAGATAAACTATGTGTAGAACAGTATTGTGGACTGATGGATTATGTAGCTGAGGTGGCTACAAACAGAGAGCTGCCAGCTGGCAAAGCCATCATTTTACCATCTTCTTTCCAAGGATCTCCTCGCAATATTCGAGAAAGATACAATGATGCTATGGCTATTGTAACTAAATTTGGAAAACCAGATTTATTTATTACATTTACATGTAATCTACAATCGCCAGAGTTTGTACATAATTGCCCAAACTGCTTCTGATAGACCAGATTTAGTGGTAAGAGTCTTTAAAATCAAATTAACTGAATTAATACGTGACATAACCATAACTCAGTTATTTGCAAATGTCTGGCTTATGTTTATACCATAGAATTTTAAAAAAAGGAGCCTTCCACATGCACATATGCTTATAATCCTTCAAAAGAAATAAAATTATTATATATTGACTATCCCTATCATTATGTTTTCATTAATGGATTATGACGCAAATGAAAAAGCAGTGGAAATGAAATAATACCAATAATTTACACTGTAAGCCCAAGAGACCTTGAACGTTTCTGCTTACGTTTACTCCTTTTAAATGTTCCTGGTGTACAAAGTTTGAACAGTTAAGAACTGTTAATGACATAGTTTATGAAACATTTAGTTTAGCTGCGTGACACAGAAACTTCCTGGCTGATGATACAGAATGGGAAAGATGTCTAGAAGAAGCAGCACTATGCCAAATCCCACGGCAGATGAGGGAACAATTTGCATTGATTTGCATCTTCTCAAATGCTCCAAATGCATTAGCTTTGTGTGACAAATTTTAAACAAATCTGTCTGAAGACTTTTTGCAATGTTACAATGAGCCTATTGTAGAATTAAAAGCATTAACTGAAATTCAAGAGGTCTTTCTCTCTCGTTGTGCACGTTTTAATCTGCCAGATCCAGGAATCATTGTCAAAATCAACTTTGAAGACTATGACACTGAGCTTCAAAACCAAATAACACCAAAACAAAATTGTAACTTTAAATACATTGCAATTGCAAGCATTTAACGCCATAAGAAAATGCTCTAGATGATGACACGCTCAAAGAGTGTTATTTCTATCTAGATGGACTTAGTGGATCAGGAAAAACCTATCTAAATCATTTATTTATGAGTTTCATTCGAGCACAAGGTTCCAGTTCCCATTCTGGAAACATCAGTGTCGGATATTCAAATGACATCATTACAAGCAAAAAAAATTAAAAAAAGTAAATTAATTATAATAGATGAGGCTACAATGATGTCATGCCATGCCCTACAATGTATTGAGCATTTGTTGCACAAAGTCATGGATAATGATTTGCCTTTTGGTGGAAAGGTCGTGTTAGGTGGAGATTTTAGACAAACATTACCTGTCATTGTCCATGGAAATCGCACAGACATTGTAGAAACATGTATAAAGGCAAGTCCACTATGGAAACTATTTACCCATCTTCAATTACAACAAAATATGAGATCAGAAGGATAAAATTAATTCAATAAGTGGCTCATAAAAATTGGAGAAGGAAAAACAGAGTGAATACATGATTTACCTGATTATACTGTGGAAATTCCATCTGAAATGATTTGCAAACAGGATATCATATTGGCTATATTCCAAAATGCAATAACTAATGAGGATTACGCAGAGCTTGCAAACAAAGTATTATTTACATCCAAAAATAAAGATGCATTGCATCTGAATAATGAAATATTAAAATGAATAGATGGACCACAAAAAAACACACAGTGCTGATTGTGTACTTAGTGATGACAAAGAAAGTCAGACAAACTTCTCCACTGAATTTATTAATTCATTAACTCCATCAGGAAGGCCACCACATATTTTGCAGCTAAAAAAAAGGTGCAATTGTCATATAGCTGCAAAATATGAACCCCATAAAAGGACTATGTAATGGGACCAGATTAATTGTTCAAGAATTAAAAGACCACTTCAAAAATGCTGAAAGGAGAATGAGTTTTCATCCCAAGAATAGATTTGACACCAAGTGAAAGTAGCTTGCCTTTTGTACTGCAAATTAGACAATTTCCCATCATTATGGCATTTGCCATGACCATTAATAAATCACAAGGACAAACTTTTAAATCTGTTGGCATCATTTTAGAAGAATCAGTGTTTGCACATGGCCAACTGTATGTTGCATTTTCAAGATGCAAGAATCCAGAGGCAATTCAAGTAAGTTTACATTGAAAAAAACATGGTGATGGTGGTTATTAAATGATGGCCGAATTTTTACAAAAAACATGGTCTACTATGATGTGCTGTAACTTAAATTCCAAAAAGGATAACAATACAACAGATACAGATACAGATTGTATACAGATACAAAAAAAAAAGGAACAGTGCTTTTATCTCAAGGACAAATTCACAAAAAAAAAAATATATATATATATAGAAAACAGTGGTTTTATTTCGAGGACAAACTCAGGCTCTTTTAAGAGGACCACTATTCCACTAAGAAACTCTATAAAATGGCAAAAAACATAGAGAACAGTGGTTATACTCCAATGACGAACTTTTATGTCAGGCGGTCTCTTTTTAGAGGTGCCATTTTAAAAAAATACAAAAATAACAAAACACAAGTGGGAAATAACAAACTATAAACAGTGTCTTGGAAGTGGTCTTTTGCCTGGATTAGCCCCACAAAACAGTTACATTGCATTTTCTTACATTTTCAGGATAAAATTTAATTACATTAAGTTACTGTTTGTAATGTTAAAATGTAGTTTTACAAGGTGTGCACAGTTGTTTCATTGTATGTAATTAAGGGTTCATGTTAGGAGGAGGATGATCATTTGTTGTCAAATATGAATGTATAATTAAATAGGGAGTATTGATCCAGCGAGTAATCCGATAACCAGTTACTGGGGTCAGAAAGGAATTATTTTGTTCCCCACTTTTAAACAACTGCCTAAGTTTCACTGTTTTTTTATTGTTTGCCTTTTCTCTGGATTCAATATCACTGCATTTTCATACAATTAAAGTTGAAATGTTATTACATTACATTAATGCTTGCATTGGTAAAATTGTATTTTACAAGGTTTGCAAAGTTGGTTTACTGTATCTTATTAACGTTTCATGTCAGTAGGTGCATAATAATTTGTTGCAAAATTTAAATGTATGATTAAATAGAGAAGATTGATCCTGGGAGTAATTTGATTGTCAGTTACTGGGGTCAGGAAGGAATTCATTTTTCCCCCCTTTGACACAATTGGATATGTTGCACTGTTTTTTTTTTCTGTTTGCCTTCCATTTGATTCAATACCTATGTGGTTTACCAGTAGTTGACATACAAGTTGCATGTTACAAAGCATTATGTAATAGTTTACAATAATCATTCATATAATGTTGAGCTATTCTTATATTACTCCTGTATAACTGACAAGTGAAAATGTAAAGATTGTTAAAAACAATGCTTTACCAGTTGTTTACCTACAAGTTGCATGTTAAATAAACACATCACATATAATAGTTGTCACACTACGAAACATCATCACGCTTTGAGAGCTCGCAAAGCGAGCTCTCAAGACTGCGTCCCTCGCTTTGTGAGGCACGCAATTCGGGCCACAAATGCGGACCCTCGCAAAGCGAGGGGACGCATTTGCGGAAGGTGGAGGCTCCAACGTCGGTTGCAATGAGCCGAAGGCTCATTGCAGGCCGCAAATGCGGACCCTTGCAATGCAAGGGGCCGCATTTGCTGAGGTGGAGGCTCCCACGTCAGCTGCAATGAGCCAAAGGCTCATTGCAGGCTCCAAATGCGGTCCCTCGCTTTGCGAGGGGACGTATTTGTAGAGGTGCAGGCTCTATGACGCCTCACAAGTGGTTACCATCATCTACAGAAGCTGGACTTTGAAAAAAGAACTCTAACACGCAATGACTAAATACGAACTTACACAAAAAAATACAAGCCGCAGGACTTTGAAAAAATAAATTACAGACTTACACGGGACTTAGAAAAAAAAACATTACGAACTTGCAAAAATACGACCTTAACGGTCGAACCGCGGATAGCGGCAAACATAAAAAAAATACTAAATACACACAAAAATGAAATAAAAACCTTTCCCACAAGAAGGGGGGACACCCAGCTAACACCTCAATTTAAGTCCAAATTACCGAGTTTGGACACTCGAAAATCCCCTAAGCAAGTGAGAAAATGGCCGCCGAAAAAAATGGAAATGAGGCTATACGACCCCTAAATCCGCCTAAACACCACCAAGAACATACGACTTTTACAAAAATCCGTACAAGATACACTATTAGCAAGGACGCTAAGTCATCCACACCCGCGTACCACATACACATTCGCCGCCATTTTACAACACTAACTTACAGAATCAGGAAGTAAACAGCTACCCTAACGGCTTTCCCTCGCGCGCGCAGCCTATTTACACTACACACTGCACACATTGCTGACACTTACACCTCAGCTAAACCACAGTGCAAATCTGCATTGTATGCTGCAGGAACATCAAAACAGAATGTTAGCTCTTCAGCACATTGTTTGCTGCATATATTAATTACAAATAGGTAAAGTATACTAATTTATGATTTCATTAATTAGCATGAAAAACTACATATAAAAAAAAACCACCACAGTTTCTCAATAAACGGCAAAGGCCTTCACCTAGCGCCTCACATGGAGTGCCAACGATGCTCATAGGACATAAACTACACCAGGGAAGAGGCTTGCAATAAGCACAAAAAGAAGATCAGCACGGACCTTACAATGACAGCAAGAGTGCCTCTCATAACAAAAGATACACCAACCGAGAGGCTCGCAATGAGCGCCGAAGGATCCGATGACCAAAACACTTTCTGCCTGTGGCAAGCAGCATTACCTGCCTTACAATTTTATTGCCCCATCACACACACTAATTTATATATACACTTGTACATAAATATATGTGCAGACACATACCTCTTTCTCTCTCTCACTTTATATGTACATAGAAGTGTGTGTATGAATATATATGCAGGGGGACCCAGTAAACGAATGGGACTTATCCTCTTATGGTAGCGCAGCACAAGGCAGCAGCATTGGCGGTGAGCATCCGCCATATTCCGGTACTATATCATAGAGTCAAGGCTTAGGTAAACTGTTAGGCTTAATTCAAGGGTTAGGCTACCATTATAAGCTTAGAACTTCTCTCACATATTGGCAGCACTGCAAAATATCAGCAGCGCCATCTAGCGGTTGGAGGCCGCACTGCAGAAGCAGACCTGTCCTGACACCATACCAGGATAGATCCAACAAATGTTTCATCTGTGCTCAAAAGTTTGCATACCCTGGCAGTAATTTTGAAATGTTTACATTTATTTTGAAAACATGACTGATCATGCACAAAAATGTATTTTTTTAAAGGATAGTGATCATATGAAGCAATTTATTATCACATTGTTGTTTGGCTCCTTTTTAAATCATAATGATAACAGAAATCACCCAAATGGTCTGATTAAAAGTGTACATACTCTTGAATGTTTGGCCTTGGTATAGACACACAAAGTGACACAAACTGTTTCAAATGGGAGTTAGTGTCTGTGTATAAATAGTCAATGAGTTTGTTAGCTCTCACGTGGTTGCACTGAGCAGGCTAAATACTGAGCCATGGGGAGCAGAAAAGGACTGTCAAAAGACCTGCATAACCAGGTAATGGAACTTCAAAGAAATGGAAAAGATTATAAAAAAGATATCCAAAGCCTTTAAAATGTCAGTCAGTACTGTTCAATTACTTATTAAGAAGTGGAAAATTTGGGAATCTCTTGATACCAATCCAAGGTCAGGTAGACCAAGAAAGATTACAGCCACAACTGCCAGAAGAATAGCTTGAAATACAAAGAAAAACCCACAGATAACCTCAGGAGAAATACAGGCTGCTCTGGAAAAAGACATAGTTACATAGTTACATAGTAATTGAGGTTGAAAAAAGACTTTTAGCCCATCAAGTTCAACCTTTTAAGATCTCCTCTGATCTGCAATATGCGGATTAGTTGTTAATTGATCCAGAGGAAGGCAAACCGAAAAAAACAAAGTGAAACTTTGCCAATTTTATCAAAGGGGAGAACAAATGTAATTCCTTCCTTACCCCAGATACTGGTGATCAGATTCCTCCCTGGATCAATACTCCCTCTCTAATTAACCAGGACAACCCTGAATACCCTTTTTATTAAAAAAAATATGTCCAATGCCTTTTTAAAGTTATCTATTGAATCCGCTGTCACCACCTCCCTTGGTAGAGAAATCCACAGACTAACTACCCCTACTTTCTTTAAGGTGGAATCTTTTTACTTCTAACCTCAAAGAATATCCTCTTGTCAATTGAAAACCTCTTGGCACAAAAAGTTCCCTTGACAAATATTTATACTGACACTGGATGTATTTATATAGGGTAATCATAACTCCTCTTAGACGCCTTTTTTCTCGAGAACATAAGCTTAATTTGGTTAGTCTTTCTTCATAACTTAGCCCCTCCAGTCCCCTTATTAGTTTTGTTGCCATTCTCTGTACCTTTTCCATTTCTAAAATGTCCTTTTTATGAAGTGGTGCCCAACTGAGGACGTAATAGGGATTTGTTTAGTGGTAGAATTATATTTGCCTCCCTTGCTTCTATACCCTTCTTACTACATGCTTATAGTTTATTTGCCTTTGCAGCTGCTGCTTGGCATTGAGAACTGTTATGTAGATGGTTGTCCACAAGCACTCCCAAATCCCCTTCAATATCTGATACCCTTAGATTTGTTTCATTAAGTTTATAAATTGCATGGTTATTTTTCCTAGCCAGATGCATGACCCCTCATTTATTCAAATTAAATCTCATCTGGCATTTAATTGCCCATTTCTCTTATTCATGTAAATCCATTTGGAGGGAAAGTACATCATTTTCTGATTTAAGTACCTTGCTCAACTTTGTGTCATAAGCACAAATGGAGACAATACTTTCCAGTCCTACTTCTAAGTCGTTGATAAATATGTTAAAAAGGAAAGCACCTGATACTGAGCCCTAAGTGCTCCGAGTTTAACGGCTCGCCTCGCTATGCGAGGCTCGCCCGTGATGAGCGCCTGTGGCACTCATCACTAAGTCGTACGCACCACGCAAAAAGTGTGATGACATCTCGTAGTTAGACAATTAAAATATGTGATGTAATGTAGAGAGAGAAATTAGTAATCACTCACTGTATATACTGTATAGCTATTTATCAGTATATATGATATAATATAATCAATGGCAATATATGGACTAGTATCCCTTGACACAATCAAATCAATGCTGTATTTTTTGTTCTGTTTTCCCATAATAGACAAAGATACTCCTACAAGTAAGTATACAAATAATATGATATATGAATAAATAACCACAAGTCCCCCATTGGCTTCACAATTACGGTATGATAAAAATGTCCAAAACTATAATCTAATCCATATATAATTCAATGTGGTTAATATAATGTTCTCCTCTTGATCTTTTTACACTCTCTTGAATGGGATTATGTATTCTGGCTGTATCCAATCGTCTCTTAAATGGAATCAATCATCTGCCAACATGTAGTATGTCGCTCCTTCTTAACGTGTCAGGAATCGATATGAAAAAGCAGACTGTTTATTGTTTAATTCAGAAAACTTCTCAAACTGCAATGATTTATTCTTTAGCTAATGACAGTGTGTTCATATACATTAACGGTCTAATATGAGCTTTGATGATGCAATAGAAGAAGAGGATTTGGAATGTGAGGGCTAAAACAAATTTAACACTAATGGGAAGCTGAGTTTTCACATTAATTTATTCTTCAAAGACTACACTCGATGTTGGTAAAAATGTTTTTAAAAAGTCTAAAAAAATTAAATACTTCAATTTAATATTTATTATAAGCAATTATGATGTATTTGGAGACACCGTTTTTGTTCTACAGGTAAGAAGAGACCTTGAATGGAAGCGCTACAATGAAAATGTAGTAATTCAAAGTACAAGTGCTATCAAAAGAATTTATGAAAATCTATTTAGATTACAAGGTTATAACATTGGTGAGAAAACAGTTCAAACTAAATCAAGCCAATTACACACAGTACAGAAAAACTGCATAGAAAAGTTAACAAACAAAATACAGTATTTTAATAGAAGTTTTAGACAGATCGAGCCCACAATTAGGTGTATTTCTTCAAAAAATCATGTTGTGAATGTAGTACTACAAAGATACATACAAAGCCAAAAAGAAGATATCTAAGAAAACAGAACAGTAGTAACAACACATATTCTTTTGGTACATTATGTAAGAAATCTTGACTGCCATTAGTATTCCATTACTGACTTTTTCACTAAACTATGTGTGCATTATGTGGAAACTTTACTACTCCTCATAGTCTCTCATCCTATGATTTTCTTCTTGTGCCTCCACATTAAATTCCTGTAGATGTCTATATCTTGTGCTAGTTTTTTGGAAATTTGGAGAAAATTTATCACAATTACATCAAAAATCTAGAACCATTACGTCTATATTAATTTTGTCATGCAGATCCTCAATGATCTGCACCAAATTATTTAAAGAAATTATCTTCTAGGGTAGCCACTATGCTAGATAAGCTTGACTTGTTCTAGTAAGAGCATGGAGATCAACTTTTATGAAGACAGAATAGTAATGATTCTTATCTACACTCTGAGTAAATGAAATGTTAAAAAACAGTTAAAAGGTGATCCATAGTTGTTCCATGGATGTTTGTATTTTATCTGTCTTGTAAAAAGAAAACAATCACATAATAAATAATTAAACATTATTCATAACATTAATAATAGTGACAGAACCAATCTGATTAATATACATAATTAACATATTACATTTATAAGTAAATATTGTTTTATTTGTACTATAGTCTGGATTATGCCAACGTTTTGCATCATATTCAGGTTTATCTTTTCATTTCCTATTTTGAATATATTGAATATTGTGTTTCCATAATACTTAAAATGTCAGGGTCCATGCTCAGGTTCAATCTCAGAGGGGATAAATATCCCTTATCTAAACAATCTATATACGCTAACACCCATATAGGCATGGGTAGAACATCACCCCCATCAACCTTGTCTACCGTATGGTGGTCCCTATGGACCTGTTGCCATACCGATGGATCACCTATTATCTGTAGGCTTCCATGGTACTTTAACCTAATCCACTGAATGGCAGGTTCTACGGACTCATTTTTTTAATGTCTAGTTTCTGTGTTATATCATTCCAGGCAATCAATGGGTTAATAGATATAATTGAAATAGCATGGACAAGAGTAGTAGATTTATTGATTTTATTTATATTGCAACATTTCTGGATTGTGAGTCTGATAGAAAATCGGACTTCTAAACATGAATTGATTGTGGTTTAACCTCTATGTTTTGCTGATGTCCTAATTATGGTCTCAATTACTATTGGCTGTTTCTAAATCGGTAGCTATGGGCTTGCTTTATTGATCATGATCATGCCCTGAAATACTACTTACGATCACATGGTTTACCGATTTGTAGCTATTGTAGCCCGTAAATGTAATCTTAGCGCTATTTGCGTGCTAAGATGCATCTTAAGTTTGCTAGCAGCCAACTTTGCGTAGTAACATGCAGAACGGATGAGAATAGGCTACGTGGAAAGCAACTTGTGCACGTATATCCTTTGATCTGTCATGCCTGTAAACGCTACATTTTCAATTTAGCTATTAAATCGCAACAATTTCACATGCGAGCTAGCCCGTAACACGCAAAAGCAGGCTGAAGCCCATAGTGTACTCCAGAGCACCCGCAAAGGATCTGAAAACTTATGTGCGCTACGCGAGCAGCACAAAAGACACCTGCTCTGGTCCCCGTACCTCTCTCCAGCCCCTAAACCTCCCCTGCTCCTTAAATTAAACCTCATGTTGCAGGGGTCTCGATCGGGCCCCCCGCTGGCTCCTAAATTTAACCCATGCTGTGGGGGGTCCATATCGGGAGCCCCGCAGTGTCCCCACTCTAATCTTTGTCATGTGGGTCCCATTTCAAATTTCACATTTCCTGCTGCGTGTCCTGAAAGGATTGTAAAGGTCCTTAAAGGACCCGTGATAACTAAAAATTGAACCCCTGCTGCGGCATATAAAATTATTTCCATCACTCATGGGGGTCTATAGAGACCCCCATGAGCCTCTAATTAAACCCCCTCAATCCCATAAGGGTCTTACAGACCCTTATGGGACACTAGTTAACCCCATCAGTCCCATACGGGTCTATGCAGACCCTTATGAGACACTAATTAAACCCATTAGTCTAATAGGGGTCTATATAGGCCCCTATAGGACACTATTAACCCCTAGAATAACACTATAAGGAGGGACACCACGTCTAAACGCTACGATATTAACACCCCCTCTACCCTATTAATCCCCCTCTACACTATTAACCCTAACTATACCCAATTAACTCTAACTGTACCCAGTAAACCCCTCCCTTACATTATCTACCCTTATCCTACCCTATACCATTCCATTAACCCCCTCTAACTAATTAACCACCCCTCTAACTAGATAACCCCCTCTAATTAATAAACCCCTCTAATTAATCCTATTTAACCCTCGCCATACCCAATTAACCCTATCACAAACCACTTAACCCCATCTAGACCTATTTAATCCCCTCTAGTCTTATGTAACCCTATCTAGTCCTATTTAACCCTAACTGGGCCTATTTAACCCCAAATGTACCCAGTAAACCCCATCACCAAAAAAACTCCTACCCTATTAACCCCTACAAAACCTACCCATCTCCTACCCTACACTATTAACCCCCTACCCCATTAACCACCCCTGTTAAACCCTACAATACCCACCTAGCACCCTTATAAAATGCCTATTACCCCACTAATTACACAAAAAAATAGAATTACACAAAATAAAAAAAATAGAATTACACAATATAAAAAACATAACTTACACAAAATAAAAAACTATGTTAGATAAAATAAAAAACATACATTACCAAAAATAAAAACATGCATTACATGCAATAAATCCCATAACTATATACCATAATACCCCTAAATACATACAATTAAACCCCTAACAACATACAATAATACCAATAAATGCATACAATTAAACCCCTAACTACATACAATAATACCCCTAAATACATACACTAATATGCCTAACTACATACAATACAAAACCCTACATCTCACCTGAAACAAACCCCCTTACTAAACATAGAATAGGGTAAATAAGGCCACTTACCTTGCCTAAATGCCCCTCCAGTGACTATGGTTTTCATTGCTTTGTCCCTAGTCAAGGACCCATCCTAGATGTCCACAGGTCCAGCACCCCTAGGAAAAAAAGAAACATTACAATTAATAAACAAACACAACATATAATCATAAACATTCTAAATAATACACTTAACTTTCCACAATGCTCTGTCCTCCTTGTAGTCTTTGCCGACAGGGACCCTCCAGAAAAACCTGATGGGCTAAAAAAATAAAAAAATCTTATGTAGCTCCTCCCCTGTGTATGCTCCAGTAAAAAAGTCTAAATGGAGCCTTCTGATTGACTGAAACAGCTGTCAATCATAGTTCAGCCAATCAGAAGATGCAAAGGTGTGAGCCATTCAGAATGGGATACAAACCTTTCTCCCATTTTGATTCCCTGATGGACATGTCAGTCATTTGTAATCCAATCAAAAGGCTCTATTGCCTTCAGCCAAACAAAATGGGATACACCCCCACGGGGTCTGCGTCTTTTGATTGGCTGATGTAACTGTCAATCAGATTGCACCCAACTTTTTTTTTTTTCCGGAGCATTTTTTTATTTTTTTTAGCCAATCTGTTTTTTTGGGAGGGACACTGCAGCGAATACCACAAGGAGGACGGGGACATTGCGGAAAGGTAAGTGTACTATTTAGAATTTTTATGATTATATGTTGTGTTTATTTCTTTATTAATTGTAATGTTTCTTTTTTCCTAGGGTCTTCACGAACTAAAAACTTCTGTAAAAAAATATGCTATGTGCTATGTGCTTATATAGAGCACTTTAGAATTTGCCGAATTGCAATTTAATAAGGCTGATAATTAGAATAAATGTAAAGTTATGCATATGGGATGGAAGAATACCGATGCAATTTATAATCTTAATGGAGCAAATATAGGGATATCAGATATTGAAAGGGATTTGTGAGTACTTGTGGACAACCACCTAGGTAACAGTGCTCAATGCCAAGCAGCATCTGCAAAGGCAAATAAAACATTAGCATGTATTAAGAAGGGTATAGAAGCAAGGGAAGCAGATATAATTCTTCCACTATACAAATCCCTAGTACACCCTCATTTGAAATACGGGCACCACTTCATAAAAAGGGCACCACTTCATACAAAGGACATTTTAGAGCTGGAAAAGGTACAGAGGAGGGCAACAAAACTAATAAGGGGAATGGATGTTTTAAATCATGAAGAAAGACTGACTAAATAAAACGTATTTTCTCTAGAAAAAAGGCTTCTAAGAGGGAATATGATTACTTATATAAACACATCCCGGGTCAGTATAAAGATTTTTCGAGTGAGCTTTATGTGTCAAGAGCTTTTCAACTGACAAGAGGACATCCTTTGAGGTTAGAAGTAAAAAGATTCCACCTTAAAGAAAGAAAAGGGTTCTTCACAGTAAGGGTGGTTAATCTGTGGGATTCTCTGCCAAAGGAGGTGGTTACATCAGATTTAATAGATAACTTTAAAAGGGGATTAGATTTATTTATAATTAAAAAGGGCATTCAGGGTTATCCTTGATAATTAGAGAGGGAGTATTGATCCAGGGAGTGATCCGATCACCAGTATCTGGAGTCAGGAAGGAATTAATCCCCCCTCCCCCGATTGAGACGATTAGCTAAGTTTCACTTGTTTTTTTGTTTTTTTGTTTGCCGTCCTCTGGATCAATTAACTAACAACTAATTAACAACTAATCTACACATTGCAGATCAGAGGAGATCTTAAAAGTTTGAACTTGATAGACTAAAGTCATTTTTCAACCTCAATTGCTATGTAACTATGTAACTTATTTACCCTATTCTAGGTTTAGTAAGGGAAGTTGTTTCAGGTGAGATTTAGGGTTTTGTATTGTATGTAGTTAGTGGCATTATTGTATGTAGTTAGAGGCGTAATTGTATGTATTTAGGGGTATTATTGTATGTAGTTAAGGGTTTAATTGTATTTAGTTAGGGGCATTATTGTATGGGTTTAATTATATGTATTTAGGGATATTATTGTATGTAGTTGGGAGTATTATTGTATGTAATTAGGGGTTTTATTGCATGTAATGTATGTTTTTATTTTATGTAATGTAGGTTTTTTATTTTTATGTAATGTATGTTTTTTTATTTTATGTAACTTAGGTTTTTATATTTTTTTATGTAGGGTGTTTGATTTTATGTAAAATGTTTTTTTATTTTTGTAACATGGGTTTTTATTGTATTTATTTTATGTAAAGTAGTTTTATTTTTTGTAAGTTCTTTTTTTATTTTGTGTAATTCTAGTTTTTTCTATTTTCTGTAATTCTAGTTTTTTTTTTCCGTGTAGTTTGTGGGGTAATAGGGATTTTATTAGGGTGTTTGGTGGTGCGACATTCACTGTCACTCTCAGGAACTGTGCCTTGTTTTTCAATAAAATGGAGGACGCAGGAGCTCTTTAATTATTTAACCACACTTTACTGATTGTTTTGACAGCATACAACATAAAACTGAAGGCAGAAACTAACCCCTAGCTTCTCATTGAAACCCTGCATAACTAAACTGTAGTTCCCTCTCTGTCTTACATATAAGTACAAACACACAGTCCAAACATAGGCAGCAGAGGTGTCTTTCTCTCTCACCTCTCTCTCAGGCTCTGTATCTCCAGCCTCTCTTTCCTAAGCAGATCCCTCCTTCGGTCATCACCTTCAGGGACTTTCTGTTCCTCTTATCTGCAGGATCTCTCTTCAAAGCTTCTAGCTTTGGTCCATTAGCTTTCAGTGCGGCCTCTGACAGCAGCCCTGCACACTTCCACAACACTCCAGTTCTGTCAAACAACACTCCACCTGGAGGCAGCAGCAGGTCTTGATTGCAACCACACCCAAGCTTTTTGAGGATCTTCTTAACCATCTTGCTCCTGGGGAGAAGCCTTGAAGGGCTCTCTACTGCCCTCTAGGGACACACCATCACAATGGGTAGTGTAGGAGTTAACAGGGTAGAGGGGGGTTAATGGGGTAAATACTGTAGGAGTTGGGTAGGTAGAGTAGGGTTTTATAGGGTAGGGGTGTTAACTGTGAATATTTGGGTTAAATAGGTGCATTTAGGGTTAAATAGGACTAGATAGGGTTACATAGGACTTGGTAGGGTTACATAGGACTAGACAGGGTTAAATATGTCTAGATGGGGTTAAGTGGTTAGTGATAGGGTTAATTAGGTATGGTGAGGGTTAAATAGGGTTAATTAGTTAGAGGGGTTAATTAGGTAGAGGGAGTTGATAGTGTAGTGTTTAGACTAGGTGTCAAAAGGGTCCTGGAGGACTTATAGTGTTATTCTAGGTGTTAATAGTGTCATATAAGTATCTATATAGACCCCTATTGGACTAATTGCGTTAATTAGTGTCCCATAAGGGTCTGTATAGACCCTTATGGGACTGATGGGTTTAATTAGTGTCCCTTAGGGATCGTTATAGACCCTTATGGGACTAATGGGGTTAATTAGTGTGCCATAATGGTCTGTATAGAGCCTTATGGGACTGACTGGGATAATTAGTGTCCTAAAGGGGTGTATATAGTCCCCTTTTGGACTGATGGAGTTAATTAGTATCCCATAAAGGTTTTTATAGACCCTTATGGGACTGAGGGGGTTATTTAGAGGCTCATGGGGCTCTATATAGACCTCCATGAGTGATGCGTTAAGATCCCTTTGGGGGGTACTTATAGTACCCCTGAAGCAGGGGTTAATTTTAAAGTTGTCGCAAGTCCTTTAAGGACCTTTAAGGGACATCCGCTGCAAGGGCTAATGTGGGTTGCCCCGAACGCTTTCATTAGCCACGATGGCAATCTCTTTTGCCAAGTCTAACCCATTGCTACGTAATTGCTTAATTGTTTCTGTTCAAGCAAGCAACTCCGAGGGCCGGGAATTGTTCTACAAAATCGCCTCTCTCGCTCATAGTTTGCAGCCCCTTCTAATTTATTGGCAATGTAAGTCTGACAAATTTGAAGCACACAGCCCTTACATACAAAAACATGGATTTACGAGGCTGGAATTTAATATGGCCCTTTGCTTTTAGACATGTAGTTGCAGGCTTGTTCAATTTAATCGCTCTGTAACTGTAGCAAATGTCAAGCCCGGAATTTAATAGGGGTCATAGTCTATTTTGAAGAACTACAGCCTCTAATATATATTTTAATATTCTGTATATTAGTTTTATATAAATATTTTTCTGCTGTGGAATCTACCATTTAAGTTTACAGTGATCTATTTCCTATGGTGGGAGAACTTTGAATACACAGGAAGTTTACAACTGCACAGCAATAATTTGGCATACAAAACAGCCAGTGCATTCATTATGTTTAATGGATTGCACATTGTTTACAATGTCACATCTTTTTAAGATAGAAGCTGTAAAAAACAGGCCCAGTAAAGGCAGAAGCCTGCAGTAAAGAACAATTGCATATAAAAGTAAAAAATATAATGGCTATGTTTATTTATTTTTTTTATTATTCAAAATACCATGGAGAAAATAATAACCACATTGGTCTTTAAATGTAAATCAGATAAGAAAACACAATTAACATTGAGTCCTTGTTTACACTTCCTTTGATTTCACTAGTAAGAAAAACATATTGGGGTATTTTGTGATTCTCTGTGTTTTCCATGCAAAATTGTTTGTATAGTGACGGTGCAACAGGTGCAAAGCACTAGAACTAGTACAGTGTAGCAGTTTGTTGCTAACAGCAGCAGCATGGGGAGAGGGGCAAACTATTTTTTTTATAGAAAGGTGATCTGATCACCCTAGGGGTAATAACACCACTTACAGTACATATATTTTGGCTTTTTGTTTACCTCCAATAGCACCTACCTTGTACTGTATATGGGGGGAATTCTAATCCTGGACCCTTCATCCACTAGCTACTTCATTATTTTTCTAATATATAAACAAGCTCTTTTAAATGCATGGTAGAAAGTTGTGGACTGCAGTAGCCCTTGAAATTTACATAAGAGAACTGATAATTTATTAGATAGATACAATGGACGGACTGAAAATCTAAATTTCAATTTATTTATTTATTCATTTGACAGAAATTACTAATCACCAGGTAGTGTTGAAATATTGCTATTACTGAGACTTGTTGCATATTAGTTAGACTTGTTGTTTAAAGGGACAAGGTCTATGGTTATAGGTAGCATGTGAATTATGGATGGGTTAAACCCTTTTTCATTCAGGTATTAAGGGGTCATGGGGGGTTACCCAGGCTTAATGGGGGTAGCAGGATAGAGGAGGAGGGGTTATTAACTCCTTTATTCGTGTTTTATTTATTAGTTCATGTTGCTCAGTATTGCTTTGGAGACTGCAGAGTTTCAGAATCAAAGTCTCCTTGATGTAAACATAAGGCAGGATGTGAATACACGTTAGAGCTAGAGAGCTACATAAAGTCAGTAGATGTTACTCACAATAATAATTTTTTTTTTTTTTTTGCAGGAGCCATTTAATAGCTGGACAAAACAGCTTGTAAGAAATCTTGCAGCTATTTATCTGCCTTGCAGGAGATCGTATAGGAGCCATGTAATCAAGCTCTTAGTATGTATGCTGTCCTCAGAATATATTGGTGACTTTTTGACTTCTACCACTGACTATCACTTTAAAGCTATTGCATATAAATATAACAAAAACTTTTTCGCTACTGCATTTTAAGAGATTTTCATCATAAAGGAAATCTAGAGTACGCTGACCTGGTGTGTCTAAAAAAATGGGATATATGAGTCTGAAATTTGTGCAGAATCACCTTCTGCTTAATGAAGCCATATAATTTATATTGCCCTTTTAGCGGTGTAGAATACAGCATAGAAAACAATAACCAGCTGAAATGTTTATGAGAAAGGATTCCTGACAGTTTAACTGTGAGCATAAAAAGACTTTTTTTTAACTGCAAAATGATCAATGAAGCCAAAGTGCTACACACAATAAAAGGATCCTGCATAACAGTTTTCCCCTACAATATACCTTTGCCTCGAGGGAGCTAGCTGGCTCACCTGTATTGATTTTCTGCTGTAGTTTATTCTGTACTTGAAAAGGATTAAAAAAAACACCAGGGCATGGAAATCATATTTACAGTACTGGAGCTTAAATTGTTTGCTTGGTATTGATCCATTCTTTTCATGTATAATAATTATCCAGAGCCTTGCACAGCCCTCAGCTCAAAAATGTGCCTCATGAGTAACTATAATAAGCCCTTATGCAAGTTAGAAAATTTAGTAATTGTGCATGAGTTTGAAATTTTTCAATACTGGGAAGTAAGTAGAATGAATATACAGTGCTATTGTTTTTTCCTAAAAAAATATGTTTTTAAATGTTTCCTTTAAAGGGCCATTTACCCTTATATAAGTGCTCTTCATGGTGTGAAAGAACATACAATTCTATTTTAAAATGATATAATTGCCCTTTTTATTACCCTAATAACAGCAACAACAAAAAAAAATCTGTAGTATTAGGTATATTTACAAACACACTGCTGATAACTACATCTGCCAACAGCTGTTCCAACCTTGCTGAACACAAGAGTTATTGCTTCTCTCTGCTTTCAGGGATGTCATCAGCCATCAGATAACCCACAAGTAACATATTTTGGAGTTTTCAGCAGTCCTTTCCCTGCACAGATTAATTTGGGAAGGGTTAACCCCACTTTCTGATCTTCACTCTGCACAGAGCTCTTGCTGTGACTCTGGAGGCATGCCTAATTCTCACGTAAACATATTAGAGCAAGAGCAGTGGCATTAATAGAGCCGCTACCACAGAGCAATTCACAATACAAGAAAAGGGCATATGTGCAATATGTCCAAAGAGGTATAATTAAAATCTGTGTCACAACTATAAAAGCACTTTATTCACATCACTCCCCTTAAGCACTAAAGCGCTTTAAAAAAAAAGTCACACTGACATGCAAAAAAAGAAGTACAAATTAAAGAATCACTAAGCAAAATTCAGGGATAAGAAAGAGTGCTGACTATAGCACAGACACTGAGAAGTTTCAGTATAAAGAGATGTTATCCATTTAATACAAGCACAAGCACTTTAGATTGCAACAATTGCACAAATAAGTTATTTAGCACCTTTACATCACAAAAGTATTTTTTATACCTCAAATAACTACTATAAAACCCTGCCTAAAAACAAAGACCATTGCTAATATATGAAAGACAGAGAAATTATTCCTAACTAAGATTTGGGAAATTTGAGATGTTGTCACAATTGAGTTAAAAACTAATTTTTAAATGTCCGAATTTTAAAGGAAAATAGTTTTTAAAGAAGTTCTAATAAAAGTTTCATTTAAAAAAAATTAGTTGTGGTATATAACAAATATGATAACCACAAAAGGTGTTCTACTAATTTTTTAGAGTTGATTGTAGTTTTTAGAGTTGACTGTATCAACCTAAAAGAATGTATAATTCCTATAACATGAAACATAATACGTAAACCAACATACATACAGTATAACAGTGTGATCATATTTTAACCATAAGCAATACAAAAATACATAACTTTAACCACAAACAGGATAACTTATTCCCAGTCCAGGCCCAAGTCATAGTTCCAAAAACAGTCCAGTCAGGCCCTGGGCATGACAGAGGTAATATATGTTTTCTAGTTTTTGGAAAAATAATAGTTGAGTAAGTTACTTATATGTATAATAGACTAGTAGGAGAACAGCTTGTAAAGCTAGGTAATATAATAGTCAACGTACATGTTATTGTAATTGACTAAATTGTAGATTGATGTGTACATTATAATTAAGTATGTTTTATAATTATACTAAAATATTCCATAAATAAAAGGATGCACCCATGCATTATTCCTAATTAAAAAGATGCTCACCCTACCTTAACTTTGCAAAGAGATATTTATCCTCCATTATTTCAATATTTAATCTGTAGTTGTTAATAACCTTGACCTCTCCATACGTGACTGAGTATGTGTATATATTTAACCCATATATAACACCAACCCAAATAATACAATTGACATCAGGTGTGGGATAAAACAGGCCACAGCTTTATTGATAAACATAAAAGAACAGCAGTGATTGCTAAAAACTATCAGATACCCCAGAACCAACTGAGTCATCCAGGAACCCCATACCCAGAATGCCTCCAGACCAACCGTGGGGTAAAAACACCTACCAAATAAATGGGCTCCACCCTATAGAGAGCAATCATCCCCACAACCCCCCAGCTGTGACACTAAGTCAATACGTTCACCTATAGGGAGGGATATTCAGCATGTGCTCCAGCCTGAATAACTGCCAAGGGTAGAAAAGCACTAGTTTTATTAGTGACAACTCCTCCCACCAGAACAAACCCACTAATGACTTCCTAGCACTAGCCTGGTTAAAGCCCCCTCCCCCATGCTGTCTCCATGGGCTGCCTTTACAGAGGAAAATAAGTTGTTCATAGTTGAAATACAATGATTTTGTGTTCAAGTATTTTTCAGCATTTTTTGTATAAAGTAATATGCATGCACGTGTGTGAATGTAAACATGTGTGTTTTGAAAACTGGTAGCGTATAGGTGTGAATTCTTGCCATGAACTGACTTTGTATTGGTTGAAGCTTGCCATAGTATATTATAAATCAATTATCTTGATCTAGTCCTCCACTACATGTATTTTGAATCCAAAATTGCATTTGGGAATAAAAAGCATTCTTCAAGGGATACATTACATTTTTGTATAAAGCTTTATACAAATATATTAATTTTTATTATTGTTTGTTTATTTTTCCCACCAAAATTTTGTAGACAATATTTGAGTCAGTCCAGTGGCAACCTCACTCAGTGTACATCCTGTCATATGTATTCTCTACTGGTACAGATGATCCAGGGCCCATATGCATCATGTTGCCTCTCTGGAAGCTCAAATCTGAGAACTGGAGAGGAGAATTGCAGCACTTAGTGATACTGCACTGGAAAGGGAACTGGTGCTCACAGAGCACAGTTTAGATGGGCCTACCATGGAGGGTGGAGATGGGGCAAGTGAGAATGTCCAGAGAGGTAGCTGGGTTACAGTTAGAAGGGGAAGCTGGGAAATCAGGAGGAGGCAGGCTAGTTCTTAGATGGCAAACACCAACAGATTTGCCAGATTGGGCAAAACTGTTGGGGATGTCCATTCAGTAATGGCAATGCCAGATAGAGCTGTTCCCTCTTAGTCGGGAGAACAGTTCTACTGGAGGAGAGGGAGTGTAGCATAGGCAGAGCAACAGACAGGTTTTGGTGGTAGGGGACTCTATTAATAGGAAGGTAGACAGGGTGATTTGTCACCAAGATCCTAGCAATCGAACAGTTTGCTGTCTACCAGGTGGATTGGGTAGATAAATTATTAGGAGGAGCTGGAAATGAACCGGTTATCTTGGCACATATTGGTACCAATGACAAAGTTAGTGGAAGATGGAGTGTCCTAAAGAATGATTTTAGAGAACTAGGTAATAAGCTGAAGGCAAGGACCTCCAAGGTTCTATTTTCTGAGATACTACATGTGCCACGTGCTAGCCCAGGGAGATAGAAGGAGCTGAGGGAGGTTAATGTGTGGCTAAAAATGTGGTGCATTAAGGATGGGTTTGGGTTTTTAGAGCACTGGGCTGACTTGTCACTTGGGTACAATCTCTATAGCAGGGATGGAGTGCACCTTAATGACGAGGGAGCTTTTGTGCTAGGGAAAAGGATGGTAGAAAGGTTGGAGGAGTTTTTTAACTAGTAGGTGGGGGGAGTGACTAGATGAATGTAATGGGGTAGAAAGTGTAGAGGGGATAATGGATACATTAACTACTCATGGGGGAGGAGATGGGGGCGGATTAGTATAGTTAATAGGGAGGTATTACTAAGTAACTCAAGTACAGTGGCAGGCACTTCAAAACGACAGACACATAACATAAGATGTATGCTTGCTAATGCCAGAAGCTTGCCAGGAAAAATGGGAGAGTTAGAGTTATTGGCAATTAATGAAAAATGGGATTTAATAGGCATTATCGAAACATGGTGGGAGGAATCTCATGACTGGACTGTTAATCAAGATGGTTATAACCTATTTAGGAAAGATAGAGGCAATGGTAAAAGAGGAGGAGGGATTTGTTTGTATGTTAAGCCTGAATGTAAGCCTATAGTCAGAGAAGATATTTATGCTTGAACTAGTGATAAAATTGAATGTTTGTGGGTAGAGTTAAATAACGGAGCAGCAAATTCCAAAAGAATATTAGTTGGAGTATGATATAAACCCCCAAATATAACTGAAAGCAAGGAAATACAATTATTGTTACAAATTGGAAATGCAGCTAAGCATGGGCAAGTTCTAATAATGGGAGATTTTAATTACCCTGAAATAAACTGGATAAATGAGACCAGCAGTTCAGCTAAGGGGAGCAGGTTCTTGAGTACACTCAAGGATCATTGTCTGGCCCAGGTTATACAAGAGCCTACTAGAAATGAGGCTATCACAAATAATATCATTATGGTATCAAATGTTGAAATAGGGCAACCTTTGGGAAACAGTGATCACAACACAGTCTCATTTAAGATTGAATTACAGAAACAGGATACACAAATAAAGACAACACAAGTGTTTTATTAGTTCATATTATATGTGGAAATACAATATCATGTAGGTAGATTTGTTTCGTTTCTTTTTGTAGGTCTAATTTTCGATGTATCATTACATAAAAGATGTAACGTTTCCTCAGTGATCTTAAAGATTCAGATCCGTCCATAAATCACTTTGGATGCATTAAGAATGTTAATCTTTTTGTTAGAAAGTTACTTTTATAAAAAAATATTTCCAAACAAATCAGGATACCTCTAGAGGAACAGATAATTTCACTCAGGAGGATTTGGAAACGTTAGAAGTTCTAGAATCTCAACTAATATAAAATGAAGGACCCGGAGAAGACATAAATAAAGATAAAGTTTGTTTAGACAAATTAAGGACTAGAAGTACTTTTTCACCAACCAGTACTATCTCAACAGCTTCACAAACATTCGTAAATGTTATATGTAAGGATATTTTAAAAATCAGAACTCACAAGGTAAGTTCTAACTTAACAAAACGTGAAGCGATTGCCTTGAAAAAGACACAGAAGTGAGAGAATGTTTTGATCAAATTAAATGACAAGTGATACAATGCTGTATTTTACCCCAAAGAGATGTACAAGCAGAAAGCCTTTAGACAACTTGAGAATAAACAATGTTACATCAGATTGTTTAGCAATCCTACAATGGACTTTCTTTCTAAATATAGCAATATGCTAAAATCAGCACTTGAGTTTAATCTTATTAGTAAGTAGGAAAGAAAAAAAAATATTTCTGGAAGTACACAATTCTAGGATTGCATCTATATATTTCTTACCAAAAATCCCTAAAAGTATTCAGAATCCCCTTAGACAATCAGTTGTCTCAAGGCGAGGACCACTCTGCTTAAACATGCCTCCATTGATCAGGATATCTTGTTGGATACTTGATGTAGAATCAATGTAGTGTCATTGTAGACATCAATCTCTCACAGCCAAGGTTGTGAGGCTATTAGAAATGTCAGTAAATAGAAAACTGATAAATGTTATGAGACTTTTGAGTTCCTAATTAGCCATTGCACATTCATATTAACATACTACTATTTTGTGTTTGTTAATAGATTATAGGTTTTATTTACAAACTCAAGTAATTGCAATGGACACTGCTTGTGCCCCTTCTTACACCAATCTACGTTTAGGTAGGTGGGAGGAAACTCTAGTTGTTTCACCAGAAATGAGCAAATATACAAGATATATAAAAAATGTATGAGATACATAGATGAGATCTTGTTTTTCTGGTTAGGTCTGCGTGAAGTGCTTCTAGAATTCCTGGACATGTTAAACATCAAAAACCTTGTTGAGTGAAAATAGAATTTCTGGATTTAGTAATATTTAAGACAAACAATATTTTAAGAACAGAAAGTGCCCATCCTGGACATGTGGTTGATAATTTGCTGAAAGGTGAATACTTATGGCTACAGTGTAATTACTCTGACTTAGTATCTTTTAAAGATTACTTCAAAGAGGATATAAAAAGTAAAACTTAAATATGGCATATAGAACAAGCATATGTAGGAACAAAAATGATCTCTTATGTCCATAGTTTAATCTTACAAGATCTAACATATTATTTTAAAATCATTGGCATATTCTTGAGACAGATGAATGCCTAAGTTTGGTACAAGTTTGATATATGATGTATCATAGAGATTGAAACCTCAAAGATAATGAGCTACATTCAATTGCAAGGCAGCATCTTGCGGTATACAGGCCGTATGTCTGTGGGTTTGCTGCAGGCTTGAACTCTGCTACAATTACAGTGCTATTCAACTGAACAAGGCCTCAAAACAGTAAACCCCTCCAGCAGCCGCAAACTGTCAGTAGGCTTAACTACATGGGGTCCGCAGTTACAATCTAATCACAGTATTAAGGGAGTGCGATGCAGCCCTCTCAGCCAATAGAAAGCGGTGTTGCAGAAGATGATTAACAGAGAGACATTATAAAGTTACGTTCCACCGGCCCATGCATTTACTGTTTTGTAGATTCTTCTGAAGTAGCACGCACTTCCAGGAATTGGTGGTTTGAGCATTTAAAGAGAGAGAGTAGGCAATTTTTGAGAGCAATATATTCCGGTTTTATTCTTTTATCTTCATCTAATTACGAATTTACACTTAATCTTTGATTACACATATTTACAGATTACACATAATAAAAATACACATAAATTAAATTACACACATAGATACACATAGAGACAGGCCACTCCATAAATACACCCCCATCACATCCCACACACGCCACCACCCAACAATTAATGAATACACATAAAATATTTAAAAAAATCTTATCATATATATATATACATTAACACTTATTTTAATTTATCTTTCTAATATTTTTGGGATTAAAATGTAGGGAGGAGAGACGAGGGGAGAGGAGTGGAGAGGTGGGAACGAGGAGATGTGAGGAGGAGAGAGGTGGCTCTGGGGAGTGGTGGAGGAAAGGAGGGGGAGGAGAGGAGGTGGAGGATGTGAGTGGCAGAGGAGGAGGAGAAGGAGCGTAGCGGAGTGGAGGAGGTGGAGAGTGGAGGAGTGGAGGATAATGGAGTATACGAGGTGGGTGGAGGCAGGGTGCCCCTACAGATTTACAGGGACAGAGGGGGAGGGACCTGATCCCAATGGGGGCTAGTTCGGGGGAGGGACATGCCTCAGGGGCAGACGAGGGGAGAGGAGTGGAGAGGTGGGAACGAGGAGATGTGAGGAGGAGAGAGGTGGCTCTGGGGAGTGGTGGAGGAGAGGAGGGGGAGGAGAGGAGGTGGAGGATGTGAGTGGCAGAGGAGGAGGAGAAGGAGCGTAGCGGAGTGGAGGAGGTGGAGAGTGGAGGAGTGGAGGATAATGGAGTATACGAGGTGGGTGGAGGCAGGGTGCCCCTACAGATTTACAGGGACAGAGGGGGAGGGACCTGATCCCAATGGGGGCTAGTTCGGGGGAGGGACATGCCTCAGGGGCAGATGAGGGAGCAAAGGATTCCCATCCACAGTCGGGAGGGCAAGAGGCTATAGGCAAGCACATGGCCCTGATCTACACGCATCTGGAGAATGTGGTCTTCCTTGGTGCCATCCGTGGATGCCCGGTTATCTGTGCAGTTGTGGCGCGGGAGTTAGGCACGGCCTTAGGGCCCTGGTATGGAAGGAGGTAGTGGCTGCAGCAACAGCAGTGGGAACAGTGGAAAGGGATGTGAGGTCTGTGAAGCACAAGTTTGATGAAACCAGGGCCATGATGAGGCGGATGATGGCCAAGGAGGTCAGTCAAGCTGCAGCACCGAGTGGTGGACCCCAAGTAACTGTGCGATACAAGGAGTGGGTGAGGGTGGCCAATGACCTTCTGAGCAGAGGTGTAGCTACCGCTGGTACAAATGGTGCAAGGCCCCAAGGCCTCTGGCCTCCCAGGGGACACCATGGACCTCCTGTGGCCCGGAGGACCTCCTCCCACCTTTTGGGCCACCCCACAGGCCCCCGTGTGACCAACGCAACTCCCCTGTTGCCCCCAAGGCCCAACATGGCCCCCGTGAGCCTCCTGTGGGTCTCCTGTGGACCTTTAAGGCCCACTGTGGCCCCCCACAGGCACCAGAGACCCCCCATGCCCCCTGCAGGCTCTGTGGCCACAATGGCTACTTATGGCCCCCACGTACCTCCTGTGGGTCCCATGCGGCCTCTTATGGCCCACTGTGCCCGCTACAGGCCACATGTGCCCCCCTGCAACCCCCTATGTTTACCCTCTGCCTTCTGTGTTGCCCCTTGCAGACCTCTGCAACCTCCCTCAGCCTCCTGTTTTGCCCCTTGCGGACCTTTATCGCCTCCCTCAGGCTCCTGTGTCCCCTCTCAGCCTCCTGTGGCCCCTCACAGACCTCTGTGGACTCCATTAGCCGTCCGTGGCCCCTTGCAGCCCCTTGTAGCCCCTTCAGTCCTTTGCAGCCCACTCAGACCTCTGTGGCCCCCCTCGGCTCTCTGGCCTGACATGGCCCCTCCTCATCCCAGGAAGTGGAGTGCAGCATTGAGCAGGTAAGCAAGAATTTATATAGGTATATATATATATATATACAATATGGTGGGGGAAAGTATATATGCAGATTTTTTACGTTTTTGCCACTGACCAAAAAATGATCAGTCTAAAAGTTTAATAGTAGGTGTATTTTAACAGTGAGAGACAGAATAACAAACAAGAAACTTAACCTATGTATAGCGCTACGGAATATGTTGGCAAGTTACAAATAAACGATAATAATAATAATAATAATAATAGTAATAATAATAATAATATATATATATAGGTGTAGATGTATATGCAAATGTGTACATTTATTGTGAGAGCAGGATTCGCTCTACTGCTAGAAACAGCACACACCCCGGGGTGAACACCTCTATCCACCTTCCTCTGTTCAGTCCCTCACTTGTCTTGGCACAGGTCCTGGGAGACAGAAATGATAGCAAACAGACACAGGGTAGGGTGTATCAGATTGCCTCCATTGATTGCTGATTTACAGGAGATTATATAGGACTAAGCCAGCCCTTCATTTGTATTATTACTAGACACACGTGCAAAAAATACAAGTTGCTGAAATGGAGTTGCAATTGCAGAATGTCTGGTCTATAACAAATTATTTTTGATACACATCTATCTTATTTCACATAAGTAAAGGTTATATGTGGTAACAAGGTTAGGCAAGCGGAGCTCCAAAAATTTCATGTACGGACATAAAAAAAGAAGTAACTGGAAGAAGCAAGGACTGGAAAACTGTTGCATTGCGAACCTATCCCCTGGTTCACTTTTGTTCCTCTGAGCACCCTCTGCACTCACTGTGAGCCCCGCACTGAGCGCCTCTTGGCTCGTATAATTTTGGTGGTGTGAGCACCTTTGGCGCTCATTGTAAGGGCCGTGCTGATCGCCATTGGCGCTCATTGCGAGCCTCTCCTCTTGTGTACATTTGCTCCTCTGAGCACTCTCAGCGCTCATTGTGAGCCCTGTGCTGAACGTCTTTGGCGCTCAATGCGATCCTTTCCTCTGCTCTACTTTTGGTTCTCTGAGCATCCTGTGCGCTGATTGTGAGCCTCGTGCTGAGCTCCTTTAGTGCTCATTGCGAGGCTCTCTGTTCGTGTAGTTTTAGTGGTCTGAGCACTTTGGTCAGTCATTGCAAGTAGCACGCTGATTGGCTTTGGCGCTCATTGCGAGCCTCTCCCCTTGTGTACTTTTGCTCCTCAGAGCACCCTCGATGCTCATTGTGAGCCTTTGTGGCTCATTGCGATCCTCTCCCCCAGTCCTTTTATATATATATATATATATATATATATATATATATATATATATATATATTTTTTTTTTTTTATGCTAATTAATTAAATAATAAATTAATATACTTTACCTTTTTGTAATTAATATATCCAGCAATCAATATCCTGAAGAGCTAACAATCTGTTTTGATTTTCCAGCAGCATGCAATGTACATTTGCAATGTTGCTGACCTGAGGTGTAAGTGTCAGCAATGTGTGCAGTGTGCAGTGTAAATAGGCTGCGTGCACGAGGCCAAACCATTTGTTTAGCTGTGTAATTGGGCATTTTGTAATGGTAATGTTATTAGTTGTAAGTTAGTGTTGTAAAATGGTGGCGATTGCCTATGCGTTACGCTGGTGTGGAGCATTTTCCGTTTTCTCTAATAGTGTATTTTATACCTCGTACGTGCCTGTGTAAAAGTCTTATGTGCTTGGCAGTGTTTTGAGAGTTTAGGGGTCGTGTAGCCTCGTTTTTGTTTTTTTGGCCCGCCATTTTTTTTTCTCGCTTAGGCGATTTTCGTGTGTGGAAACTTGGCAAATTGTGGTTAAATTGTTGTGCAACCTGACTCCCAGAAGTTGTGCCTGTACCCCCGTGGTGTGAGTGACGTTTATTTTGTATTTTTGTTAATTTTGGTGGTGTTATTGTTGTTTTTGTATGTGCGTGGTTCGGCCGTTAACTTCGTTTTTTTTTACCTTGTATTTATTTTTTATTTTTTTGAGTGCCACGTTTCGTATTTTTTTTCCGTTAAGTCCCACTTTCCTTTTTGCAAGTGTTAAGGGCCGTCATTTTTCCACCCGTTTTTTTTCAAACTGCTACGGGTCTTGCATTGTGAATGGTGTTATTGAGATTTAGTTATACGGTTCGTAGGGATGAGCACCTATGTCGCTCATCTCCACCAGCTCAGTGAGTGCCTTTAGCGCTCCCTGCCTAAATCATAGAATGAGGAGGGGGGTTTAGAATGAGGAGGGGGGTTGAGGAGGCGGGTTGAGGAGGGGGGTTGAGGTTGAGGAGGGAGGTTGAGGAGGGGGGGTTAAGGAGGGAGGTAGAGGATGGGGGGTTGAGGAGGGAGGTTGAGGAGTGGGGTTGAGGATGGGGGGGTTGAAGAGGGAGGTTGAGGATGAGGAGGGAGGTCGAGGAGGGGGGTTGAGGTTGAGGTTGAGGATGGGGGGTTGAGGAGGGAGGATGAGGATGGGAGGGTTGAGGAGGGGGGTTGAGGAGGAGGGTTGAGGAGGGAGGATGAGGAGGGGGTTGAGGATAAGGAGGAAGGTTGAGGAGGGGGTTGAGGATGAGGAGGTTGAGGATGAGGAGAGAGGTTGAGGAGGGGGTTTAGGATGAGGAGATTGAGGATGAGGAGGGAGGTTGAGGATGAGGAGGGAGGTTGAGGAGGGGGGTTGAGGAGGGGGGTTGAGGATTGGGGGTTGAGGATGGGGAGTTGAGGATGGGGGGTTGAGAATGGGGGTTTGAGAATGGGGGGGGTTGAGGATGGAGGGTTGAGGAGGGAGGTTGAGGATGAGGAGGGAGGTTGAGGATGAGGAGGGAGGTTGAGGAGGGGGGTTGAGTTTGAGGAGGGGGGTTGAGGAGGGGGTTGAGGATGGGGGGGTTGAGGAGGGAGGTTAAGGATGAGGAGGGAGGTTGAGGCTGGGGTTGAGGATGAGGGGGTTGAGGATTGGTGGTTGAGGAGGGGGGTTGAGTAGGGAGGTTGAGGATGGGGGGGCTGAGGATGAGGATGGGGGGGTTGAGGAGGGAGGATGAGGATGGGGGGTTGTGGAGGGAGGATGAGGTGGGGGTTGAGGATGGGGGGGTTGAGGAGGGGGTTGTGGATGGTCGGTTGAGGAGGGAGAATGAGGAGGAGGAGGAGGGAGGTTGAGGAGGGAGGTTGAGGAGGGGGGTTGAGGAGGGGGTTGAGGATGGGGGGGTTGAGGAGGGAGGTTGAGGATGAGGAGGGAGGTTGAGGAGGGGGTTGAGGATGAGGGGGTTGAGGATTGGGGGTTGAGGAGGGGGGTTGAGTAGGGAGGTAGAGGAGGGGGTTGAGGATGGGGGGATGAGGAGGGAGGATGAGGATGAGGAGGGAGGTTGAGGAGGGGGTTGAGGATGGGGGGTTGAGGATGAGGATGGGGGGTTGAGGAGGGAGGATGAGGATGGGGGGTTGAGGATGGGGGGGTTGAGGAGGGAGGTTGAGGAGGGGGGTTGAGGAGGGAGGTTGAGGATGAGGAGGGAGGTTGAGGAGGGGGTTGAGGATGGGGGGTTGAGGATGAGAATGGGGGTGAGGAGGGAAGATGAGGATGGGGGTTAAGGAGGGAGGTTGAGGAGGGGGGTTGAGGATGGGGGGTTGAGGAGGGGGTTGAGGATGGGGGGTTGAGGAGGGAGGTTGAGGATGAGGAGGGAGGTTGAGGATGAAGAGGGAGGTTGAGGAAGGTGGTTGAGGTTGAGGAGGGGGCTTGAGGATGAAGAGGGAGGTTGAGGAAGGGAGTTTAGGTTGAGGAGGGGGTTGAGGATGGGGGGTTGAGGTTGAGGAGGGAGGTTGAGGAGGGGGTTGAGGATGAGGAGGGAGGTTGAATCTGAGGAGGGAGGTTGAGGATGGGGTTGAGGTTGAGGAGGGGGTTGAAGATGAAGAGGGAGGTTGAGGAAGGGGGTTGAGGTTGAGGAGGGGGTTGAGGATGGGGGGGTTGAGGAGGGAGGATGAGGTGGGAGGTTGAGGATGAGGAGGGAGATTGAGGAGGGGGTTGAGGATGAGGAGGGAGGTTGAGGCTGAGGAGGGAGGTTGAGGATGGGGGTTGAGGTTGAGGAGGGGGTTGAGGATGAGGAGGGAAGTTGAGGCTGAGGAGGGAGGATGAAGATGGGGGGTTGAGGATGGGGGGGTTGAGGAGGGAGGTTGAGGAGGGGGGTTGAGGAGGGAGGTTGGGGAGGGGGGTTGAGGATGTGGTGGTTGAGGAGGGAGGATGAGGATGAGGAGGGAGGTTGAGGAGGGGGTTGAGGATGGGGGGTTGAGGATGAGCATGGGGGTGAGGAGGGAAGATGAGGATGGGGTTAAGGAGGGAGGTTGAGGAGGGGGGTTGAGGATGGGGGGTTGAGGAGGGGGTTGAGGATGGGGGGTTGAGGAGGGAGGTTGAGGATGAGGAGGGAGGTTGAGGATGAAGAGGGAGGTTGAGGAAGGGGGTTGAGG
The DNA here is from genome assembly GCA_027410445.1 of Discoglossus pictus. Lineage (NCBI taxonomy): Eukaryota > Metazoa > Chordata > Amphibia > Anura > Alytidae > Discoglossus > Discoglossus pictus. The sequence goes on from CM050167.1 coordinate 241,836,989, forward strand.
TTGAGGAGTGGGGTTGAGGATGAAGAGGGAGGTTGAGGAAGGGAGTTTAGGTTGAGGAGGGGGTTGAGGATGAGGAGGGAGGTTGAGTCTGAGGAGGGAGGTTGAGGATGGGGTTGAGGTTGAGGAGGGGGTTGAAGATGAAGAGGGAGGTTGACAAAGGGGGTTGAGGTTGAGGAGGGGGTTGAGGATGGGGGGGTTGAGGAGGGAGGATGAGGTGGGAGGTTGAGGAGGGAGGTTGAGGAGGGGGTTGAGGATGAGGAGGTAGGTTGAGGATGAAGAGGGAGGTTGAGGAAGGGGGTTGAGGTTGAGGAGGGGGGTTGAGGATGAAGAGGGAGGTTGAGGATGAAGAGGGAGGTTGAGGAAGGGAGTTTAGGTTGAGGAGGGGGTTGAGGATGGGGGGTTGAGGTTGAGGAGGGAGGTTGAGGAGGGAAGTTGAGGCTGAGGAGGGAGGTTGAGGATGGGGGTTGAGGTTGAGAAGGAGGGTTGAGGATTGGGGAGTTGAGGATGGGGTTGAGGATGGGGGGTTGAGGGGGGAGGATAAGGTTGGGGGGTTGAGGAGGGAGGATGAGGATGGGGGGGTTGAGGAGGGAGGATGTGGATGGGGGGTTGAGGATGGGGGGTTAAGCAAGGGGTTGGGAGGGGTGAAGAGACATGAGGAAGGGAGAGGGGGGAAGAGACACGGGAGAGAGAGGGGGGACACAGAGGGCACAAGAGGGACACAGGGGGCAGCACATTTCCCACCCTCGGCTTATACTCAAGTCACTCATTTTACCCAGTAATTTGTGGTAAAATAGGTGCCTCGGCTCATACTCGGGTCGGCTTATACTCGAGTATATACGGTAATCACAATTTAATAAGGCTGATAGTTTTTTGTATTTGGTTGATTTGTGACGTACCACCTAACATTTTAATTTAAGTACAGATGAAATGAGATTATACAAAACAAAAATAATTATTATTATTTTTAAGATCTTATTAGAACATTAGGATACTTAATAATTAGTTGGTGATGTGTATTTCATTAAAGACTTAGAGCCTCATTCAATTGCAAGGCTACAACTCACGGAATACAGGCTGTATGTCTGCGGGCTTGTTGCGGCCTTTAACTCTGCTAGAATTACGGAGTTATTCAATTGAACAAGCCCACAAGTTACGGGCTGATAGACGAAACCGTAAACCATGCATCATATGTAGCATTTCAGAGCATGAACATGATCAGTTAAGAAAGGCTGTACCTACCCATTTAGAAATCGACAATAGAAAATGAGACCGCCATCATTACGGCAGTATAAGATGGGGGTTACATGTCAATCAATTAGCGTTTAGAGGTCCAATATAGGTCAGACTCGCAAACCCACAAAATACAAAAACAAATGAATGCCAATGCTGTTTTACATAGTTACATAGTTACATAGTATTTAAGGTTGAAAAAAGACCTTCAGTCCATCAAGTTCAACCTTTCAAGATCTCCTCCGATCTACAATATGCGGATTAACTATTAATTAATTAGTTGTATAAAAAAAACATCCCTCCTGATCCCAGACACCGGCGACCGGACTTCTCCCTGGATCAATACTGCCTCCCTAATTATCCATGATAACCCTGAATTCCCTTTTTAATTAGAAATAAATCCAGTCCCCTTTTAAAGCTATCTGTTTTAGTCCATGTGGGTGATTAACTCATTGATTAACTCATTGATTCTCAAGATCAATATAACCCCGAAATTAAACATGAAAAAAAGATTTTTCATTGCCGATTTGCAAGCTTGAGCTCAACTGAATAGCAAATTAGATTATGCCCTACATTACGGGCTCCAGTAACTTACAATTGCACAATTGAATGAGGCCCTTACTATAATCACTAATAATCAATATAATCTAAAGGTATCTAATGTGATTCATTTGTTATTTATTTGATTGGACACACTACAAATATCTATTCTTATATAAGCAATTATATTTGCTTTCATATATATGTTATGAATTCAATATTTTATATATTATACTATTATTTGGCTAAGTGTATAGGAAATATGCAGCAAAGTATTCCTAATTCCAATTTGAATGTGCTTGAGTTACTAATAATTGGGACTTCAATATTAATTCATGAAATACAAAGATGCCTGTAATTTGTGATGAGTACAGTATAACATGAAGATCAATAAGTGGAGAGTGGGATTATTTAATTTTAATACTCATTAGATAAAATATATGTTCCTTTTTCTCTTCTGTTTCTATGTTCATCATTGGTAACTGTAAACATGCTACCTTGGCTACAACCCTCTTTGCAGAGGGTAGTCACGCTATTGGTTAATCATCTGACAGGTAGTTTTGTCAGTTGACGCTAGATACACATACCTGATTCCTAGTTGTAACCAAGTACACATTACCCTTGTTACAAGCCTCACAATGAGGAGATTAACGGAACTGGATAACTAATTGACGGCTTGGGGTGGTCCAACATTTACAGTATATAGAATCGTCCTTCTAATGCTGGAAAGCAAAACGTGTCTTACAGACCCTGTGGGACAAGGGAAGCTGCACATACAGTGCTATTACTCTTAAACTAAAGGAACTTCTAAACTGAATTATAATTAAAAGGGAGAAGTACTACTATTTTAGGGAAAGGTAGTATTTCTTAGAACAATATCCTGAAAGCAGACTTTATTTAAAATCTGTAAGGATTAATTACAAGATAATTCCATTCACTAATTACCATTAGTTAATTAGAGCAAAGTGGACTGCACATGAATTACTCTTTCTAAATAATTTAATTAATAACATAATTAAATATGAAAAGAAAAATGTAAGGAAATGAGATGAAAAGAAAGAATGAGAAGATATTAATTGGGATATTTTTATAGTTTTTATATTTTTTAGTATAGAGCAAAGTGGTAGTAGCATAAAATAAATATGCAGCTGCTTCCACACTTGTATAAACATAATCTGATCACTCTGGGTGATGACTACAATTGTTCATTGTGTGACACTTTCTTTTTTTCAAAATATTAGCACTTGCCCTAAGGTCATTTATGTCCTTTATAATAATATTCTAGTAGAAGAAGAAAGGAACATTGCCTTCTTCTTGTACTAGAATACTCTTAAAAAGATCACCACTATACCTCAAAGAAGCTACAAGTATTTCTATAGCTAAGAATGAGATAGTAAAGGAGAAGTATGGCAGGATCCGATGTAGTGGATCTTATGTGTAGGGGATCCGACCACAGCCATTTCTACCAGAAAAATGTACAAGAAGTATGTGTGTGTATATATATATATATATATATATATATATATATATATATATATATACATTTGTGTTCACATTTGAATGTCTAAAACAAGTTTAAAAAAACTGTTTCCAGCTCAGAATTCCAAGAAATAAGGTTGTTACACTGCATTCTGGGAAGCTGAGCAGAGACATGTAAACATATATGCACACAGGATTGTAAAATCTATGACAATATCCCATTCTAAGGGTTAACACTAACAGACTAAGGGCCATATTCTAGTAGCTGTACGCAATTGCCTTGAACTGAAATGTTCATTTTACTAAAATATGTTGGAACATTGTTTTATTCATCAAAAATTATAACACATATTTTATCATTATATTTTGTATCAAAGGCATGCCTTAAACATAGTAAGTTTAAATATTCTTAAGCAATCAATTAAGGATTTAGAAATATGTAGGTTAAGTATATTGAATGACCTACAATAGGCCATATTAAATTCCAAGCCCGAAGCAGCACTGGTACACCCGCAGTTACAGAGCTATTACATTAGCCAAGCACGCGACAGACGTGGCAGACATCCAAACATGTAAACCATTCTTGCACACATTGCATGTGAGGCTGTGAACATGATCAATTATTCAAACCGGTAGTTACGTAGATCGTCATCATTACGTCACTCAAAAATGGAGGTTAGATTTCAATCCCTTATGGGTTTGAATTACAAGTTACGATCGGACTAGCATTCCAGAAATAATGCAATCTTAATAAATCAGTAAATATGATATTCTAGTCCATGCGAGTTCCATTATATGTATTAACACATTGATTGCCAGGATCGATATAACACAGAAATTAAACAAAATAAAATGTATTTTTTTTTGCAGATTTGCAAGCTTGAGAATGTTCTGCTATTCAATGTAATGCCTAACATCACTTTCCTTTTCATTTAAAATACAGTAGTGTTTTGATATTTGCATTTACAGTGCTACGGATAGGACTTTAACCGCCTTTCGGATTCTCGCTAGTACCCGTAAGCTTTTTGGCTCCATTTGAGGTCTACAGGTTGGAACACCATTGGATTCGTAACAATTAGATATCGATTTCGAACATAACATTTATGGGCTTGACAGATCAAAGGCTTTGCAGCAACAGAGTTCTGATTTTGAAAGCCCGTAGGGTTTTTCTGCCTGTAACTTGCAGCTGAAAAAGGCCAATTAATCAGCCATAAGTTTAGCGAGCTCCATTACGGGCTACAGGTTTTCACATTGGCGGAATTTAATAGGGCTGCATGTATGTTACAAAACAACAAAGTGAGAGGTGCTCAATCAGAGAATGAACTAAGCTTAATAGGTTAGTTATATGGACATGATAAACCACTCTGAGAGCAACCTCTTTTAGCTCACTGTTTTTTTAATCTGCTCTGGAAATCAGTGCAGATTTTTCTGTCCTGTTGCAGTAATCAGTGATACAGGTGAGAGTGAGTGTGGCTTGGCCTGTGTAAGTTATATCTGTGTGCATTTTGTCGTTTTCTGCTGAATCTGTTGTGTGAGGCAGTGCAGTGTTTTCTGTCCTGTGCTCATTTATCATTGTTCAGGTGAGTAGGCGGGGTCTTTGTTAACAAGGGAAGAGCGAGCTTAGGAGCTTTCAATCATTTCTAATGTAAGAGTAATTCGTGTGTAGGAGATTAAATAAAAGGAGGAAATCCAAAGAAAAGGTGTATTATAAGAAAAAAACAGAAAACAAACGTATATATATTTTTTTCTGTTTTGTTTGGGTTAAGGTGTAGAAAAGCAATCTTTATACAAATACATTGATTTGTTTTCTCACTGTATTTTTGTATCTGTTAATCATGAGTCAGTCCAGTGGCAACCTCACTCAGTGTACATCCTGCCAAATGTATGCACTACTGGAACAGATGATCCAGGGTCCATACCTCTGTGACAGGTGTAAGCATGTTGCCTCTCTGGAAGCTCAAATTGAAGATCTGGAGAGGAGAATTGCAGCACTTAGTGATACTGCTCCACTGGAAAGGGAGGTGGTGCTCACAGAGCACAGTTTAGCTGGGCCTAGTATGGAGGGAGGAGCTGGGGCTAGTGAGGATGTCCAGGGAGGTAGCTGGGTTACAGTTAGAAGGGGAATCTGGGGGAACAGGAGGCAGGCCAGTTCTGAGTTGGCAAACACCAACAGATTTTCCAGAATGAGTGAAACTGTTGGGGATGTCCATTCAGGAATGGTAATGCCAGATAGAGCTGTTCCCTCTAACAGCCGGGAGAACAGTTCTACTGGAGGAGAGGGAGGCAGAATAGGCAGAGCAGCAGACATGTTCTGGTGGTAGGGGACTCTATTATTAGGAAGGTAGACAGGGTCATTTGTCACCTAGATCCCAGCAATCGAACAGTTTTCTGTCTCCCTGGTGCTCAGGTTGGGCATGTTGTGGATCGGGTGGATAAATTATTGGGAGGGGCTGGTAATGAACCGGCGGTTTTGGTACACATTGGTACCAATGACAAAGTTAGTGGAAGATGGAGCGTCCTAAAGAATGATTTTAGAGAACTAGGGAATAAGCTTAAAGCAAGGACCTCCAAGGTAGTATTTTCGGAGATACTAACAGTGCCACATGCAAGCCCAGGGAGGAAGAAGGAGCTTAGGGAGTTTAATGCGTGGCTTAAAAAGTGGTGCAGTGCAGAGGGTTTGGGGTTTTTAGAGCACTGGGCTGACTTCTCACTTGGGTACAATCTCTATAGCAGGGATGGATTGCACCTTAGTGATGAGGGAGCTTTTATGCTAGGGGATAGGATGGTAGGAGTAGAATGGCTGGGGGAGTTTTTAAACTTGTAGGTGGGGGGGAGGGACTATATAGAAGTATTGGGGTAAATAGAGTAGAGAGGGAAAGGGATGAATTAGTTACCCATGGGGGAGGAGATGGGGGGGAGGGTTACAATAGACAGTATGGAGTTATTAATAGGGGCCTCAAATACAGTGGCAAGCACTTCACAATGGCAGAGCCATAGCAACATAAAGTGTATGCTTGCTAACGCAAGAAGTTTGCCTGGGAAAATGGACGAGCTAGAAATATTAGCAGTACAAGAAAAATGGGGCTTAATAGGCATTACTGAAACATGGTGGGATGAATCTCATGACTAGACTGTTAATCTGGATGGTTATAACTTATTTAGGAAAGATAGGGGAAATGGTAAAAGAGGAGGAGGGATCTGTCTTTATGTTAAGCCTGAATTTAAGCCTATAGTCAGAGAAGATATTTATGCGGGCACTAACGGCATCATTGAATCTTTGTGGGTTGAGCTAAATAGTGGAGCAGCTAATTGGTGGGAGTATGCTATAAACCCCCAAATATAGCTGAAAGTGAGGAAATACAATTATTGTTACAGATTGGAAATTCAGCTAAGAATGGGCAGGTTCTAATAATGGGAGACTTTAATTACCCTGAAATAAACTGGATAAATGAGACCAGCAGCTCAGCTAAGGGGAGCAGGTTCTTGAGTACACTCGGGGATTATTATCTGGCCCAGGTAATACAAGAGCCTACTAGAAATGGGGCCATCTTGGATTTAGTCATCACAAGTAATATTGATATAACATCAAATGTTAAAATAGAGGAACCCTTGGGGAACAGTGATCACAACACAGTATCATTTGAGATTGAATACAAAAAACAGAGTAGTAAGGGGCCAACAAAAACTCTAAATTTTAAAAGCTAACTTTAATGGGCTATGGGAAGCAATACTACATATAGACTGGGACAAAGAACTTAGAGGGAAAAATACTGAAAATAAATGGACAACATTCAAATCCTTTCTAAATAAACATACTCATTGGCATGTACCATATGGAAATAAAAGGAATAGGGGTAAATCATATCCCATGTGGCTTAACAATGACTTAAAGATCATGATGAGGAAATAGAAACATGCATTTAAATTATACAAGAAGGAGGGAACAGAGGCAGCTTTATGTGACTATAAGGAAATCAACAAGGCTTGCAAATGGGCTATTAGACTGGCTAAAATAGAAAATGAGAAGTCAGTTGCAATGGAAAGTAAGACTAACCCTAAAATATTTTTTAAATATATTAATGGGAAGAAGGCCAGCAAGGAAGCTATAGGAACATTACAATGTGACACAGGACATCTGATAATTAGTGACCAGGAAAAGGCAGATGAGCTAAATAGGTTCTTTTCGTCGTTATACACACGGGAGGTACCAGTGGTTGGGACCGCAACATAATGGGGCTACACAACCATCAATAAATAATTGGTTAACGCAGGAAGAAATCCAAAATAGATTGGAGAAAATAAATGTTAATAAAGCCCCAGGTCCTGATGGAATATATCCAAGGGTACTGAGGGAGCTGGGTTCTGTAATAGCCAAACCATTATATTGAATCTTTCAAGACTCACTCACTACAGGGTCACTACCGGATGACTGGAGAAAAGTAGAGGTGATACCTATATTTAAGAAGGGATCTAGAGCTAATCCGGAGAATTATAGACCAGTGAGCCTCACATCTGTAGTTGGGAAGCTTTTAGAAGGGTTAATAAGGGACAGAATACAAGAATATGTCTACTTGAACAAGATCGTAGGTAGCAGTCAACACGGATTTATGAAGGATAGGTCATGTCAGACCAATCTAATTAGTTTTTATGAGGAGGTTAGTAGGAACTTGGATCAGGGCTACTCAGTGGATGTAGTGTTTTTAGATTTTTCAAAGGCATTTGATACAGTGCCACATGGAAGACTAGTGAGCAAACTAAGGGATACAGGAATTGCAGTAAATATCTGCTCATGGATCGAGAGCTGGCTAAAAGACAGGAAGCAAAGGGTTGTTGTGAATGGAACATACTCCGATTGGACTTTGAATTCTGGGATTTCTGTACACACCACCAGCCCCAAATTTTACCTGCATCTGTTTTCAGAAGGCCTCACTGGTTACTCTGAATTCTGGGAGTTCTGTACACACCATCAGCCACAAATTTTACCTGCATCTGGTTTCAGATGGCCTTACTGGTTACTCTGAATTATGGGAGTTCTGTACACACCATCAGCCCCAATTTTTGCCTGCATGTGGTTTCTGAAGGCCTCACTGGTTACTCTGAATTCTGGGAGTTCTGTACACACCATCAGCCCCAAATTTTACCTGCATCTGGTTTCAGAAGGCCTCACTGGTTACTCTGAATCCTGGGAGTTCTGTACACACCATCAGCCCCAAATTTTACCTGCATCTGGTTTCAGAAGGCCTCACTGGTTACTCTGAATTCTGTGAGTTCTGTACACACCATCAGCCCCAAATTTTACCTGCATCTGGTTTCAGAAGGCCTCACTGGTTACTCTGAATTCTGGGAGTTCTGTACACACCCTCAGCCCCAAATTTTACCTGCATCTGGTTTCAGAAGGCCTCGCTGGTTACTCTGAATTCTGGGAGTTCTGTACACCCCATCAGCCCCAAATTTTACCTGCATCTGGTTTCAGAAGGCCTCACTGGTTACTCTGAATTCTGGGAGTTCTGTACACACCATCAGCCCCAAATTTTACTTGCATCTGGTTTCAGAAGGCCTCACTGGTTACTCTGAATTCTGGGAGTTCTGTACACACCATCAGCCCCAAATTTTACCTGCATCTGGTTTCAGAAGGCCTCACTGGTTACTCTGAATTCTGGGAGTTCTGTACACACCATCAGCCCCAAATTTTACCTGCATCTGGTTTCAGAAGGCCTCACTGGTTACTCTGAATTCTGGGAGTTCTGTACACACCCTCAGCCCCAAATTTTACCTGCATCTGGTTTCAGAAGGCCTCACTGGTTACTCTGAATTCTGGGAGTTCTGTACACCCCATCAGCCCCAAATTTTACCTGCATCTGGTTTCAGAAGGCCTCACTGGTTACTCTGAATTCTGGGAGTTCTGTACACACCATCAGCTCCAAATTTTACTTGCATCTGGTTTCAGAAGGCCTCACTGGTTACTCTGAATTCTGGGAGTTCTGTACACACCATCAGCCCCAAATTTTACCTGCATCTGGTTTCAGAAGGCCTCACTGGTTACTCTGAATTCTGGGAGTTCTGTACACACCATCAACTATGGAGAAGATCTTGAAAGCTGCATCTTTCCAGGAGCCAATATCTTTTATTAATATTTTTACTATATGCTTGTTATTATATTTGATGACATAAAATTATTTCTAAAATTAGTTCAAACTTTTTCATATGTTTACTGTATCTTGCCTGGCTTTACTCCCCCTTCCCCCTTTTATGGCGTGTATAATTTGCCTAGATCTCCTCCTTTCCACATGTTTTGGCATTTCCTCTCTGCTAACTGCTAACCGCTCTCTCTTTCCCTCTCTCCCTCTCTCTCCCTCTCTCTCCCTCCCTGTTTTATTGGTCCCTTATACCATATTTTATTGTTTTCTTTTAGCCCCAAACTTTATCTGCATCTGGTTTCAGAAGGCCTCACTGGTTACTCTTAATTCTGGGAGTTCTGTACACACCATCAGGTATGGAGAAGACCTTGAAAGCTGCATCTTCCCAGGAGCCAATATCTTTTATTAATATTTCTACTATATGCTTGTTATTATATTTGATGACATAGAATTATTTCTAAAATTAGTTCAAACTTTTTCATATGTTTACTGTATCTTGCCTGGCTTTACTCCCCCTTCCCCCTTTTATGGCCTGTATAATTTGCCTAGATCTCCTCCTTTCCACATGTCTTGGCATTTCCTCTCTGCTAACTGCTCTCTCTCTCTCCCTCTCTCCCTCCCTGTTCTATAGGTCCCTTATACCATATTTTATTGTTTTCTTTTAGCCCCAAATTTTACCTGCATCTGGTTTCAGAAGGCATCACTGTTTACTCTGAATTCTGGGAGTTCTGCCCTCCATCCCTGCCTCTCACTCGCCCACCCCATTTCTGATTAAATATATAGTGAAATGGGAATCATCTGACTTTCCTACTTGCATATATTATCTCACCACTAGGGGCAGACAACATTTTAAATGCTAGACCCCTCACCTCTGTTCCTTCTCTCTCTCTCTAAATGAAAAACCTTTCTAACTTTCACTTCTCTTCTAACCATTTTTATTCCTTATTTGTTTAATCTTTCCCTGACTTCTGCCCCTTCCATTCCCTTTAGATTGTAAGTGGCGAGTTTTCAGTCTTCTAGGATGCTTTGGGAAAAAGCACTTTCTGCAAAGATTCTAAGCTCAAAACAGGGTCCTCCATTTTTGGAATTTTGTTAATGCTGTATTTTCCCTTGTTTTTATCCCCTGTATTGCGCTACGGAATATGTTGGCGCGTTACAAATAAAAGTTAATATTAATAATAATAATTGGTCTAATGTGATAAGTGGGGTTCCTCAAGGTTCAGTATTAGGTCCTCTCCTTTTTAGCATATTTATTAATGATATAGAAGTAGGACTCGAAATTAGTGTCTCCATTTTTGCTGATGACACTAAGTTGTGCAAGGTAATAAAATCAGATAATGATGTACTTTCCCTACAAAGGGATTTGCATAAATTAGAGAAATGGGCGGCTAAATGGCAGATGAGATTTAATACAAATAAATGTAAGGTTATGCATTTGGGAAGGAAAAATAGCCATGCAATCTATAATCTTAATGGAGCAAATCTTGGTGTATCAGATATTGAAAGGGATTTGGGAGTGCTTGTAGACAACCACCTATGGAAACAGCGCTCAAAGCCAAGCAGCAGCTGCAAAGGCAAGTAAAATATTAGCATGTATTAGGAAGGGTATAGAAGCAAGGGAAGCAAATATAATTCTGCCACTATACAAATCCCTAGTACACCCTCATTTGGAATATGGAGTACAATTTTGGGCACCACTTCATAAAAAAAAACATTTTAGAGCTGGAAAAAGTACAGAGAAGGGCTACAAAACTAATAAGGGGTATGGAGGGGCTAAGTTATGAAGAAAGACTAACCAAACTAAACTTATTTTCGCTAATAAAAAGGCGTCTACGAGGGGATATCCAGGGTCAATATAAGGCTTTGTCAAGGGAACTTTTGTAGCAAGAGATTTTCAACTGACAAGAGGACACCCTTTGAGGTTAGAGGAAAAAAGATTTCACCTTAAACAAAGAAAAGTGTTCTTCACAGTTAGGGTGGTTAAACTGTGGAATTCTCTACCAAAGAAGGTGGTAACAGCGAATTCAATAGGCAACTTCAAAAAGGGGTTAGATATATTTTTGAATAAAGAGGGCATTCAAGGCTATCCTAGATAACTAGCGAAGGAATATTGATCCAGGGAGAAATTTGATCGCCAGTTTCTGTGGTCAGGAAGGAATTTTGCTTGTTTTCACCTTATGAGACAATTGGCAAAGTTTCAATGTTTTTTTTTTCTGTTTGCCTTCCTCTGGATCAATTAAAAATTAATAATAAATAGTGCACATTAAAAAGATCAATTGAGATCTAAAAAGGTTGAACTTGAGGGACTAACTCTTTATTCATCCTCCAATACTATACTATTAATAATTATTTAATTTGCTCAATACAGAATTGGGAAATTATATAACAAATCTTTATTATAAATATATCACAACGGCGAAGTTAAAAACTGGTTAAAAAATCCAGGATTGAACACACAAATTAAAAGAGGACAAGATAATATGGGACAAATGAGAGCCTTTCACTTCTCAGTGAAATTAGTTATATTATAATGTAATAACCCTTTAATAAGGGGGTACTCTTTATCCCACTTAGCAGTGTTGTGCCTTTTTTTTGTATGTGGGTACAATTACTCCATTGCACATGTGCCCCAAACCTTATTTAAGTCCTAGAAAAAGTCTCAAAAGTTTTTACTTTTTAGTAAGCAATAAAGATTGAGTGTTATTACTAATTGGAAGATTTATATATCCAAAAAGAAAGGCAGATACTTATATTTCATAGTGAACCCCCCTCTCAGGTATATAGAGAGTCAAAAATGGAATTCCAAGTAGGGGTTAGGTGACAATCATTAGTATTCACTGCCAGCTATCACAAGCTGGTAGGATAATAGGGCTGATGGACTGTAAAGTATAGGAGACTTTAAGCTGAAGTATCAGTGACAGAATGTGTCTAAGGTAACAAATCCTGCAGATCAACAATCGCCAGTCACATGCATAAATATTGGGTTAGGACAGGTAAGGGCACACAGACACTCTCATACACTGCTAATACGCGATCACTGCGCGCTCAAACGAACGGACGCACGCAGCGTCGCACGCCTGACGCGTTTCGACGTCACTGGACGTCTTCCTCAAAGGCAAACACGGGTTGCTAAGGCGCCCGTCTATTTAACTGGTTAGCGTAACCATGGAGACCTTGTGTAATATCACGTGGGGTCAGAGAAGGGAAAACGGAGCTGCTAGTACTGCAAGGCTTATGTAAAGGGGACACAGCCCACTGGTCCTGTACAGAATGGCTCAAAAATGAATGCAAAAACGGGGAGAGAATAAAATATAAAAGAATATGGTATAATACAGGCAACATATACAGTCAAAATAAAAATGGGAATCAATAACCATTGAAAAGAGGGGTAATGCTAATGAGAAGAGGAAAAGGGGGATAATATAGGTAACAGGAATAAAGTGAACTAGAGAGGGATATAGTAAATAATCATGATAGATATACTACATGCTACTGAACAGTAACAGGTAGTGAAAGAAAGAAGGTATGCTACTAAGAGAGGAGAGAGATATACCCATGCAGAAATGAACATCCTACTAGAGTGATGTGTGAGGTGAAATAATGAAATATTATATATGTATAAGGCAGAGTGAATAGTGATAAGAGGAGTAAATCTAGAATGAAATACTATATATGTGTATGTGTAACATGGCAGGATAATCCTGCTAATAAGTAATAAGTGGCTATGGTGAAAAATAGGGATACTAAACAGGATCATAGGAACTATGACCCAAAAAGTCCCGGCTAGGGGAGACTTATCTATCAAAAAAGGTGAAAGTGGTGTGAAAATACTACAGAGGGGAGGAGATGGCTATCCTAATAAAGTGTGTGAGGAAAATAAGAATCAAAAAGGTGCATTGATATAATGAGTGAGATTAATAATCTCTAAAAAGTAATATACTCCAAGTTGCGGCCTACTAAAAAGATAAGTAGGCTAAAGAGTAAGTAATTGCCTCTAGATAATAAACTGGACTTATAGCTAAAAGAAGGAACCCCTCTTAAATGAAGGAAGTGAAAGTAAAACCTTCATTCAGTCCTTGTGGTGATAATGCTTTAAGTTTGTAGATCCAGCGTGCTTCACACTGGAGCAATTTTCTATCCAAGTCTCCTTTTCTAGGGCCCATATGTACCCTTTCAAGTATGGTAAATGTAAGAACATCACTGTTGCCTCTATGATAACACCTCACGTGGCGTGCCAAAGGTGTGTCAAGATTATTTTTGATCGAGTAGACGTGTTCCCCTATTCTTCTGCGTACTTGGCGCCTCGTTTTGCCTACATAGATCTTAGAACAAAGGCAGGTCGCCACATAAATAACGCTTGTGGAACAACAATTGGTAAATTCTTTAAGTTTGAATTCCTCGCCACTTACTGGATGTTGAAAAGACTTAGATGGTTTAATATATTTGCAAAATTTGCATTTGCCACACCTGAAGCAGCCAGATAATGGTCTCAGCCATGTGGTTTTAGGTCCTTGGTTTTTAAAGTAACCGTGGACCAACATGTCCTTTAAGTTTTTACCCCTCCGATAGGTGACCGATGGTTTAGGTGGTAGGCAGTCCTCTAGATCCTCATCATTTTTTAACAAGTGCCAATTTTTGGATAGAATGCTATGAATTCTATCTGAGTCATATCCAAAGGTCAAGATACATCTAGGTTGGTTCTCTTGCAAATTCTTACTTACTTTCATCTTTTGGGTATGTAGCCCATTGAGGAGTTCAGTTCTATTACAATCCAAGGCGTATTTAAATGCCTTTTTCAAGCATTTATTGGGGTAACCCCTTTCTTGGAATCTTTTTCTGAGTTTGTCCGCTTCTAACTTAAATTCATTATCCGTACTGCAGTTCCTTCTGAGCCTAAGGTACTGACCTCTGGGGATCCCTCTTTTTAATGGTAAGAAATGCTGACTTTCCCATCTTAGCAGAGTATTTGTTGCCGTATCTTTCCTAAATGTGGTGGTAGATACTTTGCCATATTCATCTTTATTGATGAGTAAGTCCAAAAAGGTGACTTGAGTGGGGTTAATATCGTATGTAAATTTTAGACCAATTGCATTTGTATTAAGAACTTTCATCAGCTCCTCAAATTGTATTCTGGTGCCTGTCCAGACAACCAGAATATCGTCTATATAGCGTCGCCACAAGATGGCGTGTTGCATGAGTGACATATGAATGTCGTCAAATACAATTTTCTCCTCCCACCAACCTAGCAGCAAGTTCGCATACCCTGGGGCACAAGAGGTGCCCATGGCTGTACCTTTACGTTGGTGGTACCATTTATCATCAAAGATAAAATAATTATGTTTGAGAACATATTCCAAAAGTTGAAGTAAAAAGAAGTTGAATTTAACTTCATTAGAGCTTTTTGTGCTTAAAAAGTATTTGACCGCTTCCATGCCAAAATCATGGGGAATACTGCTATATAGGGCCTCAACGTCAATTGACGCCAACCAGGAATGCTCTGGGATATACAGGTCCTCTAGCTGTTTTAAGATGTCATTTGTGTCCATAACATAAGATGGTAAACTTTGCACTAAGTCTCTAAGATAAAAATCCACAAAGATGCTTGCATTGGATGAGAGATTGTTCGAACCAGATATTATTGGTCTACCCGGAATAGGGGAAATCTTCTTATGCACCTTAGGAAGGGCATAAAAGGTGGAAATGGTGGGACATTTGGGAAGAAGGAATGTGTAAGTCTGCTCATCAATGATTTTATCAAATTTGGCATAGAATGTGTAAGTCTGCTCATCAATGATTTTATCAAATTTGGCATGAATGTGTAAGTCTGCTCATCAGACAAAGGCGGGAATATAGTGTTAATGGGAAATGACGACTATATAAAAATGTGTAAAAAAATTTTGGATGATACTGTCACCTATGAAGTGCTATCAAATAATCCCACAAAGGACTATAGAATAGCATTGAAAAACATCTTAGACAATGCCAAATTTGATAAAATCATTGATGAGCAGACTTACACATTCCTTCTTCCCAAATGTCCCACCATTTCCACCTTTTATGCCCTTCCTAAGGTGCATAAGAAGATTTCCCCTATTCCGGGTAGACCAATAATATCTGGTTCGAACAATCTCTCATCCAATGCAAGCATCTTTGTGGATTTTTATCTTAGAGACTTAGTGCAAAGTTTACCATCTTATGTTATGGACACAAATGACATCATAAAAAAGCTAGAGGACCTGTATATCCCAGAGCAATGGTTGGCGTCAATTGACGTTGAGGCCCTATATAGCAGTATTCCCCATGATTTTGGCATGGAAGCGGTCAAATACTTTTTAAGCACAAAAAGCTCTAATGAAGTTAAATTCAACTTCTTTTTACTTCAACTTTTGGAATATGTTCTCAAACATAATTATTTTATCTTTGATGATAAATGGTACCACCAACGTAAAGGTACAGCCATGGGCACCTCTTGTGCCCCAGGGTATGCGAACTTGCTGCTAGGTTGGTGGGAGGAGAAAATTGTATTTGACGACATTCATATGTCACTCATGCAACACGCCATCTTGTGGCGACGCTATATAGACGATATTCTGGTTGTCTGGACAGGCACCAGAATACAATTTGAGGAGCTGATGAAAGTTCTTAATACAAATGCAATTGGTCTAAAATTTACATACGATATTAACCCCACTCAAGTCACCTTTTTGGACTTACTCATCAATAAAGATGAATATGGCAAAGTATCTACCACCACATTTAGGAAAGATACGGCAACAAATACTCTGCTAAGATGGGAAAGTCAGCATTTCTTACCATTAAAAAGAGGGATCCCCAGAGGTCAGTACCTTAGGCTCAGAAGGAACTGCAGTACGGATAATGAATTTAAGTTAGAAGCGGACAAACTCAGAAAAAGATTCCAAGAAAGGGGTTACCCCAATAAATGCTTGAAAAAGGCATTTAAATACGCCTTGGATTGTAATAGAACTGAACTCCTCAATGGGCTACATACCCAAAAGATGAAAGTAAGTAAGAATTTGCAAGAGAACCAACCTAGATGTATCTTGACCTTTGGATATGACTCAGATAGAATTCATAGCATTCTATCCAAAAATTGGCACTTGTTAAAAAATGATGAGGATCTAGAGGACTGCCTACCACCTAAACCATCGGTCACCTATCGGAGGGGTAAAAACTTAAAGGACATGTTGGTCCACGGTTACTTTAAAAAACAAGGACCTAAAACCACATGGCTGAGACCATTATCTGGCTGCTTCAGGTGTGGCAAATGCAAATTTTGCAAATATATTAAACCATCTAAGTCTTTTCAACATCCAGTAAGTGGCGAGGAATTCAAACTTAAAGAATTTACCAATTGTTGTTCCACAAGCGTTATTTATGTGGCGACCTGCCTTTGTTCTAAGATCTATGTAGGCAAAACGAGGCGCCAAGTACGCAGAAGAATAGGGGAACACGTCTACTCGATCAAAAATAATCTTGACACACCTTTGGCACGCCACGTGAGGTGTTATCATAGAGGCAACAGTGATGTTCTTACATTTACCATACTTGAAAGGGTACATATGGGCCCTAGAAAAGGAGACTTGGATAGAAAATTGCTCCAGTGTGAAGCACGCTGGATCTACAAACTTAAAGCATTATCACCACAAGGACTGAATGAAGGTTTTACTTTCACTTCCTTCATTTAAGAGGGGTTCCTTCTTTTAGCTATAAGTCCAGTTTATTATCTAGAGGCAATTACTTACTCTTTAGCCTACTTATCTTTTTAGTAGGCCGCAACTTGGAGTATATTACTTTTTAGAGATTATTAATCTCACTCATTATATCAATGCACCTTTTTGATTCTTATTTTCCTCACACACTTTATTAGGATAGCCATCTCCTCCCCTCTGTAGTATTTTCACACCACTTTCACCTTTTTTGATAGATAAGTCTCCCCTAGCCGGGACTTTTTGGGTCATAGTTCCTATGATCCTGTTTAGTATCCCTATTTTTCACCATAGCCACTTATTACTTATTAGCAGGATTATCCTGCCATGTTACACATACACATATATAGTATTTCATTCTAGATTTACTCCTCTTATCACTATTCACTCTGCCTTATACATATATAATATTTCATTATTTCACCTCACACATCACTCTAGTAGGATGTTCATTTCTGCATGGGTATATCTCTCTCCTCTCTTAGTAGCATACCTTCTTTCTTTCACTACCTGTTACTGTTCAGTAGCATGTAGTATATCTATCATGATTATTTACTATATCCCTCTCTAGTTCACTTTATTCCTGTTACCTATATTATCCCCCTTTTCCTCTTCTCATTAGCATTACCCCTCTTTTCAATGGTTATTGATTCCCATTTTTATTTTGACTGTATATGTTGCCTGTATTATACCATATTCTTTTATATTTTATTCTCTCCCCGTTTTTGCATTCATTTTTGAGCCATTCTGTACAGGACCAGTGGGCTGTGTCCCCTTTACATAAGCCTTGCAGTACTAGCAGCTCCGTTTTCCCTTCTCTGACCCCACGTGATATTACACAAGGTCTCCATGGTTACGCTAACCAGTTAAATAGACGGGCGCCTTAGCAACCCGTGTTTGCCTTTGAGGAAGACGTCCAGTGACGTCGAAACGCGTCAGGCGTGCGACGCTGCGTGCGTCCGTTCGTTTGAGCGCGCAGTGATCGCGTATTAGCAGTGTATGAGAGTGTCTGTGTGCCCTTACCTGTCCTAACCCAATATTTATGCATGTGACTGGCGATTGTTGATCTGCAGGATTTGTTACCTTAGACACATTCTGTCACTGATACTTCAGCTTAAAGTCTCCTATACTTTACAGTCCATCAGCCCTATTATCCTACCAGCTTGTGATAGCTGGCAGTGAATACTAATGATTGTCACCTAACCCCTACTTGGAATTCCATTTTTGACTCTCTATATACCTGAGAGGGGGGTTCACTATGAAATATAAGTATCTGCCTTTCTTTTTGGATATATAAATCTTCCAATTAGTAATAACACTCAATCTTTATTGCTTACTAACAAGTAAAAACTTTTGAGACTTTTTCTAGGACTTAAATAAGGTTTGGGGCACATGTGCAATGGAGTAATTGTACCCACATACAAAAAAAAGGCACAACACTGCTAAGTGGGATAAAGAGTACCCCCTTATTAAAGGGTTATTACATTATAATATAACTAATTTCACTGAGAAGTGAAAGGCTCTCATTTGTCCCATATTATGTTGTCCTCTTTTAATTTGTGTGTTCAATCCTGGATTTTTTAACCAGTTTTTAACTTCGCCGTTGTGATATATTTATAATAAAGATTTGTTATATAATTTTCCCAATTCTGTATTGAGCAAATGATTTTATTATAGGTGGTAGACACCTTGGGAGCTTAGCAATCCTATGTTTGTATTTTTAATAATTATTTAATCAACAAATTAATTAATAACTAATCCGCATATTGCAGATCAGAGGAGATCTTAACAGGTTGAACTTGATGGACTGAAAGTCTTTTTTCAACCATAATTACTATGTAACTATGTAACTATGTAACTTGTGCCCTTCACAGAGAGAAATATCCTGTAGTATATCAGTCTGGCCCCACTCACTAGAGTAACCCAGCCCCAAAATACTGGACAATTCTACCATTAACAGGAGAAAGAGCAAACCCCAGACATACCTTTCGGCCTTCATTGGGCCTCGTCAGTGAGGTGTAGCTGAATTCCCTAAGGCACAGTGAGCAATGGGTCCACATCTGGAGTCCTCTATACCTAGAGAGATGGATCAATAAGGGTAATTTGCATAAACAAAACAACAAAGTTAGTGGTGCTCACTCTGAGAACAAACTAACCTTAATAGGTTAGTTCTATGGACATGATAACCCACTCTGAGAGCAACCTCTTTTAGCTCACTTTTGCCCTTCACAGGGAGAAATATCCTGTAGTATATCAGTCTGGTCCCACTCCCTAGAGTAACCTGGCCCCGAAATACCCAGCAATTCTACCCTGAACAGAAGAAACAGCAACCCCCAGACGTACATTTTGGCCTTCATTGGGCCTTGTCAGTGAGGTGGAGCTGAACTCCTTAAGGCACAGTGAGCAAGGGGACCATGTCTCGATTCCCCAATACCTCTTAGGAAGATTAATCCCTAAGTGTAATTTGCATATACAAAACAACAAAGTGAGAGGTGTTTAATCAGAGAACGAAGTAACCTTAATAGGTTAGTTCTATGGACATGATAACCTACTCTGAGAGCAACCTCTTTTATCTCACTTTTGCCCTTCACAGGGAGAAATATCCTGTAGTATATCAGTCTGGTCCCACTCACTAGAGTAACCCAGCACCAAAATACAGGACAAATCTACCATGAACAGGAGAAAGAGCAAACCCCAGACATACCTTTCGGCCTTCATTGGGCCTCGTCAGTGAGGTGTAGCTGAACTCCAAAAGGCACAGTGAGTAAGGGGACCATGTCTCGATTCCCCTATACCTCTTAGGAAGATTAATCCCTAAGTGTAATTTGCATATACAAAACAACAAAGTGAGAGGTGCTCAATCAGAGAACGAAGTAACCTTAATAGGTTAGTTCTATGCGTATTATAACCCACTCTGAGAGCAAACTCTTTTAGCTCAGTTTTGCCCTTCACAGAGAGAAATATCCTGTAGTATATCAGTCTGGCCCCACTCAGAGTGACCCAGCCCCGAAATACCAGGCAATTCTACCGTGAACAGGAAAAACGGCAAACCCCAGACGTACGTTTTTTTTTTTAAGGTTTTTATTGAAAACTTTAGAAAAGTAAAAACAATGTAAAAATTATAAGTGCATGTTGGTTACGTAGACTTTGAGCTGTTATAATAAAATCTTTGTACATATTTACATCATTATTTACACTTTGTACAGAAACATTACATTTTTGTGGTAGTACAGAAAAAGTATTCAGACAACACAAAAGTCTTGTGTTCCACATCAGATGTCTAAGACAGTAAAACATTCAATTAAATATAAAATCATCTAGCATATTTTCATTTAAATGCTTACAACAAAAAACTATCCCTCACTCACCCTCCAGCCATCCCTCACCAAATCCCTAGTGCTAACTGACTGAAACACCCAGGCCCTACTACTAACTACGCCATCTCTACAGCTGTCCCTCTTTCCCTTGATAGCTGTCCCTTCCTGGTTGGCATCTGGAATCTCTGAAAAGAAAGGAGAGAAAAACAATTACTCAACTGAATTTACCACAACACTTAATGTGACCACAATTGTGGTTGCCATGAATTTACTGCTAGTACACAATCCTTCTTTGTGTCCACCTGAAAATATATATACACAGTGGAAAAAATAAAACTACAACATTCGTTAGGGGGCAAATCTTCCCTCCTAAATAGAAACAAATTCCTGAATTTCCATAAGGCAGATTTTACTGTGTTTATAAATTGCCATTCAACTGTATGTTTATTTTTCTGCAGGCTCAAGCCCAAGCCAAATAGTATCATATTATATGTTATTTTCTTTATACCACCCAAGGCTCTGATAATTGGGTCACACTCTATCCCAACTTGCCTCGCAAATGAACAATACCATAACAGGTGACACACACTCTCACTACTCCTGCAGAACACTCTGGGATACTTCTCTGATCGCACCACTCAGCGGTTGTGCTGAATGCAGCCATGGACCACGGACCATGCCAAGTCCTGCTGAGAATGAATGAGACATGCGTTAGACACCTTCTTCCAAATTTCCATGGACACGCTATCAGAAAAGCGATCCACTTGCACCACTGAAAATTTTTCATTAATCAATTTTGTTACTTTTTTCTGATCTACTATAGTAGACAGTGGTACTGACTTTAAATCATATTCCTTAATAGTCAAAACAATAAAACTATAATGTTTTGGAAGTACAAAACAATATGGCACCAACAAAAAAGGTTTTTTGCCACCCATACCTGCAAAAAACTTGCACTGCAAAATATTTACACATTATTATTATTATCTTTATTTATATTGCGCCAACATATTCCGTAGCGCTGTACAGGGGTTTAGTACATGGCAAAAAACAAACTTAACACCTTAAATAATGGAGGACCCTGTTTTTGAGCATATAATCAAATGTACATAGTGCTTGTTTCCAAGACACAGACACACAATTGAAAACTCGCAAACTTACAATTTAAGGGTTTAGGTGTGATACAAGAGGGTGACAAATACAAACTGGCAATGTGAATGCAATTTGTTTAGTCAATTGGAGGGGTCTGTGAGCTGTACTGTAGATTGTGGGTGGGAGTGTTATTAAGCTGTGGAGTGTGCAGTTGTAATTATAAAGGCTGAAGGTGATATGATTTTTTAAATAGGTGTGTTTTTAGTAATTTTTTAAAGGTTTTGAGGCAGGAAGTTAATCTAATGGAGCGAGGCAGGGAGTTCCAAATAGTAGGGGCTGCACGAGAAAAGTCCTGAAGATGGGAGTGAGAGGAGGTGATGAGAGAGGAGGAAAGAAGAAGGTCTTTAGCAGAACGAAGGGGTGGTTGGGAGAGTATTTTGAAACAAGAGCAGAGATATAAGGGGGTGCACTGTTGTTGAGGGCTTTATGTGTTAGGGTCATGATTTTAAATGTGATTCGGGAAGCTATGGGAAGCCAGTGGAGTGATTGACAGAGAGGAGCTGCCGACACTGAGCGCTTGGTATTGAAGATGAGTCTAGCGGAGGCGTTCATTATGTTGCGCTGCCTTATTTTTCTTCCAATATTTTAACCATGTAAGATAAACGTTTTACATACATATATATTTAGTCAGATGAGGTACATTTTTTCCTCCCAAATGTTTTACACAACAATTTGTCTCCTCAATTTTTCATTCTCAGACCCCCAGAAAAAAACAGAGGTTTCTTTATCTTTTTAGCCATAAAGAATTTGGAGGAAAACCAGAGCAAAAAAATAATATTATAGTTAACAAAACTGATTTAATCACAAACACTTTGCCTTCCATGGATAACTCCCTTTACTTCCACATACCAACTCTTTTTGTGAGTTTTGCTAACAGAGTTTCCAAATTCAATTGTCCAGAAAATTTTTGGTCAAACCAAGTACCCATGATTTTGATTTTATCTCTGACCACTAAAACATTAGAAAGAATGTAATCTTTCCACAGTCCAAATAACATGCACACACACTTACCCTTAACATGCAGACAAGTTTACCCTTAGAGCAGCAACAGATGTAGACATTCATGTCCATAGAATGACTATGTGGATTGAAGCATAAGATGAACAGATAACGTTTACATCATCCATATAAGACACACATTTGATCTGTTGGCCCCTGTCCCTGGTACAAAAATTTCTCTAACAACCTTCTCCTCTATCACTTTACTTAAAATAGGTTCCATTGGACAAATGCAGAGGATTGGGGAAAATGGGCACCCTTGTCTAACCCCAGCTTTTACAGGGAATTCCTCTCCACTATATCCATTAATGTGAAGTGTACTGGCACTCTATCTATAAATTTCCTTTATTATATCCAGAAACAATTTTGGAAACTTCATTCTTTCTATGACTTTAAACAGATATTCACGGAATACTGAAGCTTTTTCATAGTCAATACTAAGAATGGCTGCCACTTGGTTTTGAGTTCTAGATTGATAAAGGACATCACATATCAAAGTCAACCCATCCAAAATACTTCTCCCCGGAACTGCGCATAACTGATCATCTTGCACTACTTTATGGATGATCTCTTTCAATCTATTTGCAAGTATTTTAGTCACAATTTTATAGTCACAATTCAGTAAGGTTATAGGTATCCAGTTCCTAATATTTTTCCTATTAACTTCCTTAGGGAGCAATACAATCAGACATTTTTTTTAAAGTCTGCATGGATAGCATTACCAGACATACAAAAGACACAGACTTCTATCAAGTCAGCTATGATAAGTTCCCAAAAAGTTTTGTAAAACTCGAATGGGATCCCATCCATTCCAGGGGACTTATTATTTGCTCTGCTGAATATAACTTGTTTTACCTCAGATTCAGTGACATTATCTAAACTTGCTGACTCCTCATCTGTTAACTGGATACTGACGATACAAATTCCTGCAGGCATTATGAATCAACAGGGGACACATCATACAATTGAGCATAACATTTTGTAGCCACTCTCAGAATACCTTTTGCTGAGGACACCTGTTCACCTTCCTCCTCCAACAAAGACATATCAGTAAATTATGTTTATTCTGTAAAACTTTATAATGATCTTTATTCTCCATGGCGCGTAATAGTCCTAAATGTGAAAAAAAAACCTTTAATCTCAGTTTTCACCATAAACCACCAAAGAAAGTGAGAACTGTAAAAATATTTTGGCAAATTGTAAGCCCTTCTAGAATGTACGAAATGTACCCCTAACTTCAGGTTCTGCTAACAAGAATGTATTCATCTTCCAATATCCCCGTCCTCTTACCATAGACCCTGAGCTCTCTAATGATACCACCAATGACTTATGGTATGAGAACACGTTTACCTTGAGCGCTGCCTGTTTGGAAAGGAAAATGGAGGAACAAAAAACATAATCTATTCTAGACTGGGAAACAGAGTTTGACCACGTACAGTATAGCCAGGATCATTTATATCTAACACATTCCAGACATCCGTTAAGTGAAAATCGGTTATAATATCTTGGAGAACCTTTGAAGTGATGTCCAATTTACTATCACCACTCTTTTACTTCCTAGCCTCCAACTGAACAATAGTGTTAAAATTGCCTGCTAGAATCAATGGTTCAGTCTCCGGGAGGAAGAAACAAATGTTTTTTTTTAAAACTCTGCTCTCTCTCCTGCTTATATGGAGATGCATAAATATTTACAATGGAAAAACCTTGGATTGTACACTTACCCTCACAGACAGCGCTCTACCAGATACTATGTCTCGGATAGGATATTAAAATCATTGGAAGTGCACAAAATTCCCACTCCAAGAGATTTGTTTTCATCCCCTCCTGACCACACAGAAGGGCCCTGTTTCCATTCCTTCTGTAATTGAGAAACATTGACATTAGAGGACAAGGCACATTCCTGCAATAACACAATTTGCACACCTAAAGTGGCCACATAAGCAAACAATGCTGCTCTCTGCTCCTGTGTCGTGATACAGCGTGTATTTAACTACAACATTTTTAAATCCATCTTATTTTTATTTGTTTTTACACCTGTTTACAGCCAGTGCAGATATATCCAAACTGATGGAGTCATCATAGGATGAAACAATCAAAATGCCCAAACAACCATCACCAGAAGAAATAGGTGAACAAAAGTCCTCCAAAACACCCACAGAAACTGAGACTCTGGTCCTCTTGGTAGTAAATTTATTTGCGTCCGGCTCTTCTCCCTTCTCTTCCACGCAAAGTTTTATTATCGCTCTTTCTGTCCATCTGTTCATCTGTCCATCTGTTCCAACAAGGCTTCAACACCAGACATGTTTGTTCCAATCGTCTCCGCCTCATACTCCCAGATAGACTGCTGTCCTAAAGGTACACCTGTCAAGGATAAAGCAGTCGAGGCAATTTCCTTGCCTAGCTGAGAGACTATGCTCTCCATATCTGGATTCCCATCAACCACATTCTTTATAAGAGGATCATGTAGTACTGGAACGTTCATTTCCGCAACACTGCAGGACACTATTTTGCTGTCATATGGGGCATCACTTCAGACCACTTGCTTTAGACTCCCCACCTTGGGTTTCTGCTGCAGCTTTGGGTCTATTTTATTGAATGCAACACAAGGAGAACCCCCTACGGAGTCAACTCTTTCCTGGTTCTCCAAAATAAGATCCGGAATCTGCACTGGAAAAGCCTCAATCGGTACATCAAGGATCTCACCCATATTCTCAGGCCCTTTATCTTCGGATTGTACCACAACCTTGAGTATATCCTCTGGATTTGGGGATTTACTAATCTCCACTCTAATGGTAGTTTTTCCTTGAGAAAAGTCTGCAGCTTCAGCACAAGTTTGCTGCAATTTTGGGCAATCTCTGAACAAGTACTCCTTCCAATTACAGCTATTGCATGATTTTATTGGGCATTTACTTGTATAATGCCTAGAACTGCCACAGTTCTTACACACATTTTGTTGACAACCTATGGCCAGATGCCTATAGCTAAGGCAGGTAGGACAAAACAAAGGCTGACTCCTGAAAAAAGCTCTCCCTTTATCTGGGCCTATCGAAAAATTGGCAGGAGGTTGTTTTAACCCACCAGGGCATGTATCATCTCTCATAAAGCGGACTATAAATTGCCTCTTTCCATTCCACACATTTTGTGAAATCATTAGTTTTTTTCACAAACCTCACATGAGAGCAATATTTATACAGAAAAGCTGTAATATCCTCTTCTCTAATGAAGGGATTAAAAACATGAATAGTTAACAATACCTCCTCTTCTATAAACAAGTATTCTGGCTTTATACCTGCTAATTTAGGGTTACCCATACTCTTCTGAAATCTCTGATGGAAATTCCTACAGAGGTCAGTCGATTTGAAAGTCAGATCAAAAAACCTGAACCTCGCGAAGCCCTGGGCACATAAGTAATCCTGAGTTCTAAATTTGAGCAGGCCCAACAGTATTTCTTCAAATAGAAAGGTCTCAGTAACATTCACCCTTGTTTGTTCTGTTATCTGTACACAGACAGTGTCCCTAAGTCATGTCCCATGGCCCGACGAAAAATCACGAGGTCATCGGAGCTGAATGTAAAGGGGAATGCCACCCCCCAATAGCAGCAAGACCTCAAACCTGAAGGGAAGAGGTAAAGAACTTCACAGAAACCTCACTGCTCGCTCTCTGAATCGTAGAGGGAATGCCCTATAGCCAATAACAGCAAGGACCCCCACCGAAGGAAGGAGTCCAAGGCTGACTAATGGGGTCCTCATGAAAACCGACTCACTAGACCTTGTAGGGCCTCGGCAGTGAGGTGCAGCTGAACTCCCTTATGCACAGTGAGCAAGGGGTCCACATCTGCATTCCCCTATACTTCTTAGGGAAATTTATCCCTAAGGGTAATTTGCATATACAAAACAACAAAGTGAGAGGTGCTCAATAGGTATAGGGGAATCCAGAAGTGGACTCCTTCCTCACTGTGCCTTAGGGAGTTCAGCTACACCTCACTGACGAGGCCCAATGAAGGCCGAAAGGTATGTCTGGGGTTTGCTCTTTCTCCTGTTAATGGTAGAATTGTCCTGTATTTTGGGGCTGGGTTACTCTAGTGAGTGTGGCCAGACTGATATACTACAGGATATTTCTCTCTGTGAAGGGCACAAGTTACATAGTTACATAGTTACATAGTAATTATGGTTGAAAAAAGACTTTCAGTCCATCAAGTTCAACCTGTTAAGATCTCCTCTGATCTGCAATATGCGGATTAGTTATTAATTAATTTGTTGATTAAATAATTATTAATAGTATAGTATTGGAGGATGAATAAAGAGTTAGTCCCTCAAGTTCAACCTTTTTAGATCTCAATTGATCTTTTTAATGTGCACTATTTATTATCAATTGTTAATTGATCCAGAGGAAGGCAAACAGAAAAAAAAAAACATTGAAACTTTGCCAATTGTCTCATAAGGGGAAAACAAGCAAAATTCCTTCCTGACCCCAGAAACTGGCGATCAAATTTCTCCCTGGATCAATATTCCTTCGCTAGTTATCTAGGATAGCCTTAAATGCCCTCTTTATTCAAAAATATATCTAACCCCTTTTTGAAGTTGCCTATCGAATTCGCTGTTACCACCTTCTTTGGTAGAGAATTCCACAGTTTAACCACCCTAACTGTTAAGAACACTTTTCTTTGTTTAAGGTGAAATCTTTTTTCCTCTAACCTCAAAGGGTGTCCTTTTGTCAGTTGAAAATCTCTTGCTACAAAAGTTCACAAAGCCTTATATTGACCTTGGATGTATTTAAATAAGGTAATCATATCCCCTCATAGACGCCTTTTTTCTAGCGAAAATAAGTTTAGTTTGGTTAGTCTTTCTTCATAACTTAGCCCCTCCATTCCCCTTATTAGTTTTGTAGCCCTTCTCTGTACTTTTTCCAGCTCTAAAATGTCTTTTTTTATGAAGTGGTGCCCAAAATTGTACTCCATATTCCAAATGAGGGCGTACTAGGGATTTGTATAGTGGCAGAATTATATTTGCTTCCCTTGCTTCTATACCCTTCCTAATACATACTAATATTTTACTTGCCTTTGCAGCTGCTGCTTGGCTTTGAGCGCTGTTACCTAGGTGGTTGTCTACAAGCACTCCCAAATCCCTTTCAATATCTGATACACCAAGATTTGCTCCATTAAGATTATAGATTGCATGGCTATTTTTCCTTCCCAAATGCATAACCTTACATTTATATCTGTTTCTTCTGTTCAGGGTAGAATTGCCTTGTATTTCGGGGCCAGGTCACTCTAGTGAGTGGGACCAGACTGATATACTACAGGATATTTCTACCTGTGAAGAGCGCACGTGAGCTAAAATAGGTTACTTTCAGAGTGGGTTATCATGTCCATAGAACTAACCTATTAAGGTTAGTTCATTCTCAGATAAAGCACCTCTCACTTTGTTGTTTATGTATGTAACAAAGTATAAAACACATTCAAATGTATAGTCCAAATAGTTTGTGACTGCAACAGTGAATTCCTAAAAAGGAAGTTGCAGACATCAGCAAATCAGTCAGTTTAGATATGGTTACATAGTTACATAGTAATTGAGATTGAAAACATACTTTTGGTCCATCAAGTTTAACCTTTTTAGATCTCCTCTGATCTGCAATATGCAGATTAATTGTTAATTGTTACTTGATCCAGAGGAAGGCAAACAGAAAAAATTCCAAGTGAAACTTTGCCAATTGTCTCAAAAGGGGAAAGAAATATAAAATTCCTTCCTAACTCCAGATACTGGTGATCAGATTCCTTCCTGGATCAATACTCCCTCTTTAATTATCCAGGATAGCCCTGAATGCCTTTTTTATTTCAAAATATATCCAATCCCTTTTTAAAGTTATCTATCGAATCTGCTATCACCACCTCCCTTGGTAGAGAATTCCACAGATTAACCACCCTTACTGTGAAGAACTCTTTTTCGTTCTTTAAGGTGAAATCCTTTTACTTCTATTCTCAAAGAATGTCCTCTTGTCAGTTAAAAACCTCTTGGCACAAAGAGCTCACTTGACAAAGCCTTGTATTGACCTTGGATATATTTATATAACGTAATTATATCGCCTCTTAGAAGCCTTTTTCCTCAAGAAAATACGTTTAATTTGTTTTATTTTATAACTTAGACAATCCATTCCCCTTATTAGTTTTGTTGCCCTTCTCTGTACTTTTTCCAGCTCTAAAATGTCCTTTTTATGAAGTGGTGCCCAAAATTGTACTCCATATTCCAAATGAGGGCGTACTAGTGATTTGTACAGTGGCAAAATTATATTTGCTTCCACTGCTTTTATACCCTTCTTAATACATGCTAATATTTTACATGCCTTTGCAGATGCTGCTTGGCATTGCGCACTGTTACCTAGGTGGTTGTCCACAAGCACTCCCTTTCAATATCTGATACCCCTAGATTTGCTCCATTACGATTATAAATTTCATGGCTATTTTACTTCCCAGATGCATAACTTTACATTTATTAAATCTCATCTGCCATTTAGTTGTGCATTTTTTAAATTTATGCAAATCACTTTGGAGGGAAAGTACATCATTATCTGTTTTAATTATCTTGCAGAACATAGTGTCATCAGAAATAATGGTGACAATACTTTCTAATCCTACTTCTAAGTCATTATTAGATATGTTAAAAAGGAGAGGACCTAATACTAAACCCTGAGAAACCCCACTTACCACATTAGTCCAATACAAGTATTGCTCCATTTACAACAACCCTTTGCTTCCTGTCTTTTAGCCAGTGCTCAATCAATGAGCAGATATTTACTGCAATTCATGTATCCCTTAGTTTGCTTAATAGTCTCCCATGTGGCACTGTATGAAAAGCCTTTGCAAAATCTAAAAAAAGACTACATCCATTGAGTTGCCTTGATCCAAGTTCCTACTAATCTCATCATATAAACTAATTAGTTTTGTTTGACATGACCTATTCCTCACAAATCTGTGTTTATTCCTACTTATGATCTTGTTTAAATAGACATTTTCTTGTATACTATCCCTTATTAACCCTTCTGAAAGCTTTCCCACTACAGAAGTGAGGCTTACAGGCCTATAATTTCCTGGATTTGCTTTTGCTCCCTTCTTAAATATATATCACCTCTGCCTTTCTCCAGTCATCTGGTAGAGGCCCTGTGTTGAGTGAATTTTTAAAAATGAGATATAATGGTTTTGTAATTACAGAGCCCAGTTCCCTCAGTACCCTTGGATGTATTCCATCAGGACCTGGGGCTTTATTAACATTTATTTTTTCCAACCTCTTTGGGATTTCTTTCTGCGTTAACCAATTATTAGGTGGAAGTAGTGTAGATCAGTAGTAGTGTGGTGAAACACTATACTTTTCTATTAGAACATCAAAATAAGTGCACAAGAGTGAGTCATGCAAACTATTAAACAGTATGTTCTATTAGAGAAATAGTGGTGAGGAAAGGAGTGGTGAGTGGAGTGGAAAGGAGAGGACAGGGAATTTCAGTTTCTCCAAGTGCAGTCACACTAGCAATAAGGACAGTGGGAATAACCTCAGGGGTTACTGATGGAGGAGAAGAGTGAGCACAAGGTCTTAGGGCCAACACTGGGAGGTGAGGATCCCTTGGCACAATTAGGGATTCACCAGGCAGACAAAAAACACAGGTCCCCCAGTTACTATCAGCAGAAATGTATTTTGCTCCTAGATGCCTGGCCGCATATCCATGGAGGCAAAAAGGTTAGAACTGTTAAGAGGGCATGAATGTGGAGAGAGGTGGCAGCAGATGTCAGCACTGTAGGAGTTTACATCAAGTAGTGTCAAGATTTTGAAGCACTCTGTTCACAGTCAATAGGAAGATGTCTGAGGAAGCTGCCAGTGCAAAAGCGGCAGGTATTGTTCCCCCTATGCAGTCATGGAATATAACAATGAAATGAACTCCTGAGAGGAAGAATGTCCCTTTTGGCATTACTGGCGCAGTCATATAAGATGCTTAATACATAATTAAATGTATTGTTACATCAATAAAAGGTGTATAGTCAACAGCAAATTATACCAGTTGTGCAAAATAAGTTAAAGAAAGAAAGCCACAATAGTTTTACCATATATATATATAATTAAAATAAAAAATGACAGCTTTTTTATTTAATACAATCATTTTATAATTTCCCTTTCTTCCTTATGAACATTGAACTGTTTTGGGATTTAGATTTAAGCATAGTTGCTAACATTTCTGCAAATTCTATTATATTTGTATGCCTCACACACATGTCCACTGGAACATTGCCACACTTGTCAGATCATCTGATTAAAAGCTTTGTATTCATTACTGTAAAACCAACAAGCTTGCCATTTCATTACAAATTAGACTGGTCAGGAGTCATAATTTTTATGCACACACACAGCTCTATTTGCTTATTTTATTGTCCTATTTAGCAGTAATATCTGAAACATTTAATGTTAAAATTACAAGGTGGAGCAAAAACAAACCATTTATGCATTTACTTGGACAATAATTTGGAAGTGATTAATGTCAATTTTCTAAACCTCAACTTGTTAAGGCAGTTGGAACTGTTTATGCTGATAATCTGCACTGGCAATTTATATTGCATAATTATATTAGAAATGTAAGCAGCATACTAAAGTTTATCATAAACTTAAATGGGTGTGAAAATATACTTTATTTTTCATAATAAATGATTACTTTTATAGAACAATATGTGCCATAAACTGGCATGTTAGAATTTAAATGTCACTTTTAATCTTTGGTAGGGTGCCAAGCGTAGAACAATCTTTTTCCAGTGTGTCAATGACTTCGTTAAATAAATCATAAAGTGCTACACTCAGTATCATGTTTAATATGTTCTTTGAAGACCTAGAACTTTTTTTCTTATAAAAAGTAAACAAGAAGAAACCTTTAGTGTACATTATATGTTATTATTCTTTAAAGAAACTTGTCATTTGGTATTCACTTTTGACTTATGGGAACAGTTTTTCAATTGCACAGAATGATTAAGCTGCTTTAATTATTATGTTACAATCAATTGTATTCATCTCACTACTTTCAGCAGCATCTAATAGAAATATCTGTGGCCTTTAATACCCACCCTTTTGAAAATGCAGCTACACAAATAAGGCACAAGTCTGTGCCAATAAAGGTAAAATGCATATAATTGTTATTAAATTAGAAATGTTTTATTTCTAAAAGATTTTGTCATTAATAATTATGCTTCTTGAAAATACCAAACTGTAAATATGGGACTACAGTACCCTTTTAACAATATCAAATATAATAGTTGTCAAAAGCTTAGTGAGCCATTTGCGTCCTGTAAGGCCGCTACTGCGAGCCTCCCGAAGTGAGGCGACCCATTGAAGCATAGAAGCCTTCCGAGCTCAGAGCACTTAGGCGATGAGCGCCGAAGACGCTCATCGCCATTCGAGCCTCGCAGAGCGAGGTGAGCCATTGAGGCATTCAAACAAGCAGGACTTGGCCTGCAAGCAATTGAGGAACAGGGGACTTAGAAAAAAAAATACTGACCTCAGAATCTCGCAAAAATAACGACTTTAATGGCCAAACACATAAAAAAAAAAAAAAACTTGAATAAAATAAGAAAACACTCACACACAGCATGGGGGAAATGCCACTACGCCTGGGAGTGAGGTTGCACGCAAATTTAAGACAAATTTGCAGAGTTGCGGCACTCGAAAATCCCCTAGACAAGAAAAAAATGAAAGCCGGAAAAAATGAAAACGAAGCTAAAGGAGACCGATGCGTGCAAATCACAGCCAGGCACGTACGAGTTAGCCAGGAAAGTAGGAGATACAAAATATACCATTACAACTGATGGAAAATGCTTGCGAGCCAAGGAACACATAGAAAAAAGCTGCCACTAACTTGCAAATAACAACATTACGACTCTAAAATGGAGCAATACCCGCCTAAAAAAACGGTTTGGCCTATTTACACTGCACACTTGGCACATTGCTGACACTTTCTCCTCAGGTGATCAACAGTCCAACTGTCCATTTTCTAATGCAGGAAAATCCAAAGAGATTGTTAGCTCTTCAGGATATTGATTGCTACATATTAAATATAAATAGCTAAAGTATATTAATTTATTAATTTACTGTACTAAAAAAATGGTATATTTTACACTGTATTTATATATCTGTCTTCTCGATGAGCGCCAAAGGTTAACATTGCAAAGCAGGAAACTTGAAGTACACGAGGGGAGAAGCTCGCAATGAGCGCTGAAGGTCCTCAGAGGAGCAAAGGCCTTACATTGTGTGGCAAACAGCATTGCCATGGCTTCAAATGTTATTGCTGTAAATTTTTGACAGGCAATTGTCTAGTGTTATTATATTAACTAGGAAATTGCCCATCAAAAATGATATGAGTAAAATTGTAAGGCTAGCAATACTGTTTGCCACAGAATGCGAGACTATGGGTCCTCTGAGCACCTTCGGTGCTCATCGCGTGGCTCGCAATGAGCACCTTCAGTGCTCATTGCAAGCCTCTGCCCCTGTGTAGTTTTATAGGCCTTGCTCTTGAGTGTTACTGTGTTGGGTTGTGTCACTGCCTTGGGTAAAGTGTTAGTGTCTTAAGTTAAGTGTTACTACCTTGTGTTAAATGTTAGTGGCTTGGATTAAGTGTTACTGCTTAGTGCAATTTTTTTGTAGTTTTACGTCCTTGGCCTCACTTTCGTTGTTTTGCAATTTTTCGGCAGCCATTTTTTTATCGCTTAGGCGATTTTCGATTGTGAAAAAAAGGCAAATATGCATCAAATTCACTTGCAACCTGACTCACAGGCTCCCTGCCTCTCCCCCTGTGGTGTATGTGAGTGTGTAAGTTAATTTGAGGCATATTTGTTTTTTTTTTTCATGTCTTTTCAGTTCCGCTGTTCGGCCGTTAAAGTCATAATTTTGCGAGGCGCACAATGCATGTTGGAGTTTCGGTCCTAAGTCAGTAAATCCTCCATGCCTCAACTGCTCGCCTCACTTTGCGAGGCTCACAGTGCAATGAGCTCTCATTGCAGCCTAAGTCCTGCGTGGTTTACAGCTCACTTCACAAGGCTTGCAGTGTGTGACCAACATTGTAAGGGTTTCCGGACACTGACAACTATATATGTAATTGCTTTGAATGATTTGCATGATAAGTTTCATACATTTTGGGGGTACTGCACATTGATGTAGTAAGTGTCCAAATATTTAAAAAAAAGTATATTTTTATTTGCCTTATTAAAAGAGGGTATTTTAAAATAGAGATAGTCTTGGTGTGCACAAAGCTTGCACTCAAGATAATACTTCAAACCACCAGAGTGCAATCAGCATTTACTGGTAATTATCTAACAGTTACTGTATTGCTCTTAGTAGGTGAATCAGTAAAGCTGACTGATAGGGACACATTGTGAACTTCAATGTAAATTTACTGTAGAAACATATAGTTGATAAAGTACTTGTGTTTACCTATGCTTTTACTATATTTGGAATCTGTACTGTGTCACTTTAAATATATACTTGAGGACAAAGAGGAACAAGGGAAGCAGTAGGTCAACAGATCCAATCTCTGTTAAAATAATTAAATCACAAGCCCCTTGGATTAAAATATTTTCTAATCTGAGTCTCTACATGTGTTGAAAATGTTTTAGCGTTATTTATTTATGTATTTAATATATGTTGATTTTTCATATTTTTTTTTAATTACATGATCGGGGGGGGGGGGGGGGGGGACAGTGAAGCCATGAAACCCCAGGCACAGTTGGGAGGGCAAGAGGCAATGGCAAAGTACCGGGCCCCAATTATAGCTCAGAGGAGAAGTACGTCCTCCTCAGGGAATTACACGCCCGCTAATGGGGTGGGAGGGCTAACCAGAGGCGTAACCAGAAGGCAGAGGCCTGGAGTCAGATAGCTTCAGCTATTGCAGCATTAGGGGTTGCAAACAGGGAAGTAAAGTCTGTCAGACACACATATGACGAATGCTGGCTGAAGATGAAGAGGATGATAGCAGAGGAGGCAAGAGCTGCAGGTGCAACCGGTGGTGGGCACCAACCAATATTACATATTGTAGATGGGAGCAGACCCTGAAGGAGTGGATTGAGCCAGTGGCAGTAGTGGGCCTACCAGGACAGGTTTACATGGGTGTGCCAAGAACAGTGCAAAGTGAGTATCATATCACACCTCACACATTAGGTGTGCGCACTGCCGCATATGTGGATACAGGCTCTGTAGGACTGCATGTGCGTGTCATATACTGTCCTAACATGGGCCATGTCTCAGCTGCATAGTAACAACCATTGCTGGAAACATGTCACAGATTGGTCAGTCTTACACACTGCACAGCAGATCCAGCAGAGAATGTGTTTGATGCACATGCAGATGGCACATTGTACCTGCAGTGCACATATTCATATGAGCCAGGATCCACAATGCTCATTATGCAGGCCGTGGTTCATCTGTGTAACACAAGCACCACAGTCAAACACAGGTGACCATGATATGAAGGATATGAAAACACATAGCTGTCAATTGTTTAGCGACCAACTCAAGGACAAGGCCAACCACAGAGGAATAGGTGGAGGCTCCACTGGAGGTGGGAGTGGTTGATAAAAAGGCATGGATATTCCAGAGGGCCCGGAACTATCCACAGAAGCTGGCCATTCATGATCACCATTATATCAGGAGTGGGAATCACTGCCTGGGCCCTCAAAAGCATCATCCAGCCATGCACAGCTGTTCCAGCCCCTTCCACTGGCAATGTCCTGGCCCCATCCATCATCACAGCTGCCACCTGCTACAACAACATTACAGCCATGGCAGGCCACAACCACTCCCACACAATGGGGTCCCCCAACATGGCCTAATACACAAATGGGCTCCCCTAACATGGCCCAACACCCCAGGCCTTCTGCCGACACATCTGGCACTCCTGGCGATACCTCAGGCCCTGCTCCCGTCACCTCGGGCACTCATGCCGTCACCTCCGGCCCTGATGCTTTCACCTCCAGCCCTGCTGCCTACACCTCCGGCCCCAATGCTGACACCTCCGGCCTCAATGCCATCACCTCCGGCCCCGATGCCGTCAACAGCACCCCCAATGCTGTCAACACAACCACCACTGGGAGGACATGACACGTAAGAAACAACAGACTGAGAGGCTCTGGTTGCGCAGAAGGCAGTGTCAGCTCTCACACACCATCCTGGCGAGCACCAGATCACTGCACTCAGAGGCAAGGAGGCACAGCTCAAGGATGGAGAGATATGAGGAACGAGCAATTCGGGACAGACAGCAACTCATACAATTAGCCGAACGCCAGCTCATACCTCTACAGCCTTCGGTTGCACAACTGCAACTTGAGATGGTGGCCTTCTTAGCTCAGACCTCACCACCATCTCAACCTGACCCCCAGGCACCCAACATAGTGGCACCCCATGCTCCAACACCACCAAGATGTGGCAGAGTGAGACAGAGCACAGGCACGGAAGGTGGGGGCCCACTGCTGCATAAGAGGAGGTCTTAGGACTGTCCATGAAGTCCTCTTGATCACTCCTTAGTAAATACTGATTGGTATAGATGTTGGCATACTATTGGCTGGCTACAGAGTGTGTACATGTCTGGTTATGTTTAGCATTTCAACAATTGATGTTCAATGTGGATTGACCTTGAGATGAGGTGTTGTAGGTAATCAGAATAGTGTTATGATTGATATCCTGTTCTTGTCTCTGTAGGTGATAATAGCCAAATCTCACGACCATGAAGGCATGTTCTTCATCTTCGAGCAGTACAATACCATCATAACTCAACCCAGTTCCCAACCGGCATTCGATCAGTGTTTTTCAACACTGCAGTTGGATCTGAAATGCAATATATGACTACATATCTATTCACTAATAAACATGCCTGGTGTAAGTTTCAATTATAATGAAGAGTGTCCCGGCTTTAGAGTTGCACTGTCCCAGTAGGATCTGCTAATCCACACCAGTAGTTGTACATGCGTTTTTCTTGCATTTCATCCCTTTAACAGTATGAAAGTGGATTAATATATGTCATATCATACACAAACAAAATGGATAATTTCCTTGGTTTGACATCAGGATCAATGTGCATGTGTTTAGGGGTAATGTGAACAGTGTAATCTGTCTGGCCTTGGTACCACCCATATACAAGTGAGATGTGATATCAGTATGGCACAACTATTCCATGTAGATAGTGATAGTACTCTTTGCTAAAAGGTTGTGTTCACACTGAAGCATGCCTTGTTGTATTACATATGCTCAACATATTCCAGGAACTCTGATTTGACAGGAGAGAATCAATATGGTTATCATTTCTCATAGATGACGTTCATGTTAATTGGTTTGTTGTAGTGTCCAGAGCAAAAACAATGGACTATAATAACAGCTTATAATTGTTCTAACACCTCTCCTTTGTGTTTTCCAGATTCCTATAATCTATTTGTGAATCATCATTAATGTATGAAAACACTCTGTGTTTGGAATTGATTAGTATCACATGATCCATGATTTCTGGCATCTGTTTAATATAGCAGATGGAGACCATATGGTTGCTGTGTGAGCATTAATGGTTATTGCTATGAAATTAAGTGTTATATGATGTTCCAATTTCACATCTGATTATTGTTACTGTGGTGTCCTGACCACATGTGACCTTAGTAGATGCTATGCATTATCCTTAAGATGCTGTCTAACAGTTAACCATTTAGATGTCCCTTGTTGGTCAACAGCCTCTTGCCCTTCCGGTATCCGCCCACACCAAACCCATGATATGTATGCACGGTCGTAAACATATTAACACGTGCTATGTGTATCAAATAAAGTTTGATTATGTTATACAGTTATCACTGTTTCTGTGTGTTTGTATCGTATCATGCTTTAGAATCTACAGAATCCAGATTTACTTAAGTTTGATATATATATATATATATATATATATATATATAAAAAAATATATATATATATATACAGTATATACTGTATATAGTAAATCAATAATACATCTATGTTCAGATTTGAATGTCTAAAACAAGTTAAAAAAGTTGCTTCCAGCTCAGAATTGCAAATGTGCCCACCAATGCCTCACTCTTTAATCCATAAAGCATTCTAGACATGGCTTCCTTTCAGCTTATGCCCGCTGCATTACACAGCCTTTATGCAAAGCCAAGGTTGGATTATACACAAGCTGAAAATCTTAGCCACATACAGTTGTTTCAAGCTTACTGGCTATCATCAGTTTCAAGTGGGATCTGAGCTTATGCTGTGGACCTTATGAGTAGGTAGTTCACCACAACAATCATTTAATATATGGTTGGCAAAAGAGCGATAGAAGCCCTCCACCATACAGTAGTACAGTAAATAAATAGTACATATGTGTTCACATTTGACTGTCTAAAACAAGTTAAAAAACATAAAACATATTTATATGTGTGTGTGTTTAGAGATATACATATACTACATTAATCTGTATCTTGCAGATATAGATGAAAGTGTCACCCAGAGGGGCCTGAAATCATGAGTCATGTCAATATACATGCAGGGTTGTCTGTAATGACTTTAAAGGCTTAACTGGAATTATGGTATTCATCTACAGTCATGATTATTATGCAGTAATGTAAACAAATGTTAAACAGAATATTTACACCCATAACTGATCGTGATGAGCTGTTGACTTTCAGGGTAATTTAATTGTTGTTATGCAAAAATAAACATTATAGTATAAACATTAGCTAGGCTAACACAAACAGCATTGCTGATAAATAGTATTTAATCTTAGCACAAATAATACCAAACATACCAACAAAGCCACAAAGTGACAAGTTATAACAGGTATGCACAGTATCATGTTGGAGGTGGGTAGGATACAGAGTTCCAGTAACACAGGGAAATAGGGACATAAGAACAGAATGCAGGAAGTGGGGATGGCATTGATGTGTATGATCAGTTGAGGGGGGTTTACAGTGTATCATCCAACATGAGGCAATATAAGTTACATTTTATTTTTTACAGAGATCAAGAGACCTATAACATTAAATAATCAAAAACAATAATACAGAATAAGGAAATATAATCATGGGGAGAAGTAAACTGTAGGCTTGTGTGTTCAACAGACACTCCTATGCAACTGCAGAGATATAAGTGCTCAATCAGTTAATGTTATAACCCAAATAGGTCAGTTCTCTGGCAATGCTAATCTGCTATGAGAGCAGCCTCTCTATAGCTAAGTTTGGACTCTCAGATGGGGACCTGACCAGGACCATAGCAGTGTGTTCTAACTTATTCGAGAGATTTACTCAGAACAAACTGGACAATTTGAGGGGAATTCTGTTCTCTGAATGAGCATCCCTATTATCTGTTGTTGCATATGCATAACTGAAGGTTAAGGTAACCTCATTAACAGTTATGTTCCAAGCCTAGAGTTACTCTTGCCCATATGTACAGGGTGGCTCACATCAGCATTGAAAAAGAGATCTGAAGGAAGTATGATACATTGACAGTGTGAGATATATAGTCCCCTACATGTCTCTATGCTATTGATGTTTTGAATTGCCAGTATTTATGATGTGTGTGGGAATGTGTGCTTACTTACCTGTAATTGATAGGGTGTTGTGTTCCAGTGTATTCATTGTTAATCAGTAGTGCATCATGAGACATACATTCAATCAGGGAATCGTCCTCTACTGTAGTCTGTTTGATATTCTGTATGACAATGGGGATGGAGAAAAGAGTTTTAGGAGTTATGTATAATCAAAATACCAAGAGGTGCTCAATCTGAGAACGAACTAACCTTAATAGGTTAGTTCTATGGACATGATAACCCACTCTGAGAGCAACCTCTTTTAGCTCACTTGTGCCCTTCACAGGTAGAAATATCCTGTAGTATATCAGTCTGGTCCCACTCACTACAGTGTTCCAGCCCCATAATACCAGGCAATTCAACCCTGTTATGGGAGAAACAGCAAACCCCAGACGAGGCTCAAGATCCTTACTCAGGACTGCATAGAACTCACCAAGACTGGCACAGGTCAGCCTAAAACTCATACACCTCCCTATCAGCTAATCTCTCTAATGTGAGTCTATCCCTGTATAAATTGGGTGTCCAGACCTCCTCTATAGGCTCCTGGACCTGCACACCCCACGGTGCTTGTTGGTGTGCCAGAGCATGCACTTCCTGGGCATCCAGTTCTTGTTGTCCACCCCAACAGCTGATCACCCACATCAATGTCATCCTCCCTGTCTGCAGGTTCCCCTAAATCCCTCTGTCCCTGTGCTACTAGAGCGCTCTCACTTCCCTGATCCTCCACCATAATACTATGCATGGCCTGTGGTAATTCACTTGCCTGGTTTGGTTCTGGCTCAGCCTGGATCACATTACCACTTGCACCCTCATTCACTCCCAGACACTCCTCTCTGCCACTCCTCAT
The DNA here is from genome assembly GCA_027410445.1 of Discoglossus pictus. Classification (NCBI taxonomy): domain Eukaryota; kingdom Metazoa; phylum Chordata; class Amphibia; order Anura; family Alytidae; genus Discoglossus; species Discoglossus pictus. Next base: position 241,876,989 of record CM050167.1, read on the forward strand.
CCACTCCTCAATCACACACCTTGCATCCGGATCTCCTTCATGCATCATGCTGTGCAAACAATAATACCTCATATGTGACCATGCTGTTTCAGATGTGCTGATGACTTGTTGCGGTTGGGGTTATATAGCTTGTTGATTACAGCACCTGTTAATAGGCAGGTGGATTTCAAGTTTGGAATTGGTCACCTTGAATCCAGTGTCCATAGTTTTTTCCCAAAGCACCTTGCAGGATTGAAACTCGCAGACTTACAACCTAAAGGTATTGTGTATTGTAAAAGGAGGGAGAGTGAGGTGAGAGTGTGTTAGGGTGGAAGGTGATATGCTTCTTTAAAGAGATGCATTTTTAGAGAGGTTTTGAAAGTTTTGAGGCAGGAGGATAATCTAGTGGAGCGAGGCAAGGAGTTACAGAGAATAGGGGCAGCACAAGAAAAGTCCTGAAGGCGAGAGTGAGAGGAGGTGACAAGAATTGTAGAAAGAAGAACTCATAGGGGAGGAGATGGCGGAAGGGGTAGTATAGTCAATAGGGAGGTAGTACTAAGTAATTCAAGTACAGTGGCAGGCACTTCAGAACTACAGACTCATAACATAAGGTGTATGCTTGCTAATGCCAGAAGCTTGCCAGGAAAAATGGGAGAGTTAGAATTATTAGCAATTAATGAAAAATGGGATTTAATAGGCATTACCGAAACGTGGTGGGATGAATCTCATGACTGGACTGTTAATCTGGATGGTTATAACCTATTTAGGAAAGATAGAGGTAATGGTAAATGAGGAGGAGGGATTTGTCTGTATGTTAAGCCTGAATTTAAGGCTATAGTCAGAGAAGATATTTATGGTGGACCTAGTGATAAAGTTGAATGTTTGTGGGTAGAGTTAAATTGCGGAGCAGCAAATTCCAAAACAATATTAGTAGTAGTATGCTATAAACCCCCAAACATAGCTGAAAGTACGGAAATACAATTATTGTTACAGATTGGAAATGCAGCTAAGCACGGGCAAGTTCTAATAATGGGAGATTTTAATTACCCTGAAATAAACTGGATAAATGAGACCAGCAGTTCAGCTAAGGAAAGCAGGTTCTTGAGTACACTCAGGGATCATTATCTGGCCCAGGTTATACAGGAGCCTACTAGAAATGAAGCTATCTTAGATTTACACACAAAAAATATTGATATAGTATCAAATGTTGAAACAGGGCAACCTCTGGGAAACAGTGATCCCAACACAGTCTCATTTGAGATTGAATTAAAAAAAAAAACATATTAAGGGGCCAACAAAAACTCTTAATTTTAAAAGGGCAGATTTTAACGGTCTAAGGGCAGCAATACAAAGTATAGACCGGGACAGAGAACTGATAGGTAAAAACACTGAACATAAATGGACAACATTTAAATCCATACTAAATATACATACACATCGGCATATACCGTGTGGGTATAAAAGTAAAAGGAGTAAATCACAACCCATGTGGCTTAACAATGATTTAAAGATCAAGATACGGAGTAAAAAACAGGCATTTAAATTATACAAACAAGAGGGGACAGAGACTGCTTTACGGGAATACAAGGAAATAAACAAGGCTTGCAAAAGCGCGATTAGACTGGCTAAAATAGAAAATGACAAATGTATTGCAAAAGAGAGTAAGACTAACCCTAAAATATTTTGTAAGTATATTAATGGGAAGAAGGCGAGGAAGGAAGCTATAGGAACATTAGAATGTGACAGGCTGTCTGAAAATTAGTGACCAGGAAAAGGCAGATGAGCTAAATAGGTTATTTTCTTCGGTATAGACAAGGGAGGTACAAGTGGTTGGGACACTGCAACATAATGGGGCTACACTACCTTTGCCAAATAATTGGTTAACACAGGAAGTAATCCAAAAGAGTCTGGAAAAAATAAATGTTAATAAAGCCCCGGGTCCTGATGGAATACATCCAAGGGTACTAAGGGAACTGGGTTCTGTAATAGCCAAACCATTATATTTAATTTTTCAAGATTCACTCAACACAGGGTCTCTACCAGATGACTGGAGAAAAGCTGATGTGATACCTATATTTAAAAAGGGAGCAAGAGCAAATCCAGGGAATTATAGACCAGTGAGCCTCACTTCTGTAGTGTGGAAGCATTTAGAAGGGTTAATAAGGCATAATATACAAGAATATGTCTATTTGAACAGGATTATAAGTAGGAGTCAACATGGATTTATGAGGGATAGGTCATGTCAAACAAATCTAATTAGTTTCTATGAGGAGGTTAGTAGGAACCTGGATCAAGGCAACTCAGTGTATGTAGTCTTTTTGGATTTTGCAAAGGCTTTTGATACAGTGTCACATGGGAGACTATTGGGCAAACTAAGGGATACAGGAATTGCAGTAAATATCTGCTCATGGATTGAGAGCTGGCTAAAAGACAGGAAGCAAAGGGTTGTTATAAATGGAACATACTCCGATTGGACTAATGTGGTAAGTGGGGTTCCTCAGGGTTCAGTATTAGGTCCTCTCCTTTTTAACATATTTATTAATGACTTAGAGGTAGGATTGGAGTGTGGGGTCTCCATTTTTGCTGATGACACAAAGTTGTTCAAGGTAATTAAATCAGATAATGATGTGCTTTCCCTCCAAGGGGATTTCCATAAAATTGAGGAATGGGCATCTAAATGGCAGATGAGATTTAATACGAATAAATGTAAGGTTATGCATCTGGGGAAAAAAATATCTATGCAATTTATAATCTTAATGGAGCAAATCTAGGTGTATCAGATATTGAAAGGGATTTGGGAATGCTTGTGGACAACCACCTAGGTAACAACCACCTAGTGCTCAAAGCCAAGCAGCAGCTGCAAAGGCAAATAAAATATTAGCATGTATTAAGAAGGGTATAGAAGCCAGGGAAGCAAATATAATTCTGCCACTATACAAATCTCTAGTACGCCCTAATTTGGAATATGGAGTATAATTTTGGGCAACACTTCATAAAAAGGACATTTTAGAGCTGGAAAATGTACAGAGAAGGGCAACAAAACTAATAAGGGGAATGGAGGGGCTAAGTTATGAAGAAAGATTAACCAAATTAAACTTATTTTCTCTAGAAAAAAGGCGTCTAAGAGGAGATATGATTACCTTATATAAATACATCCAGGGTCAGTATAAAGATTTGTCAGGGGAGCTTTTTGTGCCAAGAGGATTTCAGCTGACAAGAGGACATCCCTTGAGGTTAGAAGTAAAAAGATTCCACCTCAAAGAAAGAACAGGGTTCTTCACAGTAAGGGTGATTAATCTGTGGAATTATCTACCAGTGGAGGTGGTGACAGCGGATTCGATAGATAACTTTAAAAGGGGACTAGATTTATTTCTAATTAAAAAGGGAATTCAGGGTTATCATGGATAATTAGAGAGATGGTATTGATTCCATTTTTTTATATTTCCCTTTGAGACAACTGGCTAAGTCTCGCTTGTGTTTTTTTTTTTTTTTTTCTATTTGCCTTCCTCTGGACTAATTAATAATAAAAAAATAAATAATAATAATTGATTAATAATTAATTAACAACTAATGAATTAATGGTTAATCCGCATATTGCAGATCAGAGGAGATCTTAAAAGGTAGGGCCTATCTGGAAACCGGCCGTAAGCTCTGAAATCTAAAAACGCAAAAATAAATTCAAGCCTGGACTGTACAGCTCTCTAAATGCTAGGGATTATATTGGGGTACATGAGGATTAAAAGTAACCCACTCTCAAGCTTGCACATCAGCCCAAACCCGAGTTCAAATTAACTGTTTATTTTCCGTCTGCGCGTGGGCGTGTCTTAGGTGATCTAAGCACTCTGGACTTTTTACATGTATATTTTACGTATATTAAAAAAAAATTATTTTACGGATTTGAGTATAGGGTAATTATGTGCTATTTTTGCTAACACCAAATATCACTTTATAGACTCTGCAAAGTGCAGGATGGCTTTATTTGGGCTATTTTATGTGCTTAATTGGTGCTAGCGGGACCTCTTTCCTGCAAGTAAGCTGCGGCTCGCTTTTAGCCTTGCAGAGAGGGTTCCCGGAGCAATTGAATTGCAAATAGGAATTTTTTACGGACGATTTCCTTGCGGCCGTTTTAGATCAAAGGCTTTCCTCCGGCGCGAGCGGCCGCAAGAGATAGCAAGTCACTGGCCGCAAGCCTGCCGGAATCCCCGGCCGGAGGGGAATAGAAAAGCCGGAAAGCTTGCGGCCGGTCCTTGAGGCCCCGCAACGGCTGCAGCCGCTAATAGAATGAGGCCCATAGTAATTAAGGTTGAAAAAAGACTTTCAGTCCATCAAGTTCAACCTGTTAAGATCTCCTCTGATCTGCAATATGTGGAATAGTTATTAATTAAATTATTGATTAAATAATTATTAATAGTATAGTATTGGAGGATGAATAAAGAGTTAGTCCATCAAGTTCAACCTTTTTAGATCTCTATTGATCTTTTTAATGTTGACTATTTATTATTATTTTTTAATTGTTATTTGATCCAGAGGAAGGCAAACAGAAAAAAACAAAAAACCCCATTGAAACTTTGCCAATTGTCTAATAAGGCGAAAAAAAAGCAAAATTCCTTCCTGACCCCAGAAACTGGCGATCAAATTTCTCCCTGGATCAATATTCCTTTGCTAGTTATCTAGGATAGCCTTGAATGCCCTCTTTATTCAAAAATATATCTAACCCCTTTTTGAAGTTGTCTATCGAATTCGCTGTCACCACCTCCTTTGGTAGAGAATTCCACAGTTTAACCACCCTAACTGTGAAGAACCCTTTTCTTTGTTTAAGGTGAAATCGTTTTTCCTCTAACCTCAAAGGATGTCCTCTTGTCAGTTGAAAATCTCTTGCTACAAAAGTTCACTTGACAAAGCCTTATATTGACCCTGGATGTATTTATATAACGTAATCATATCTTCTTTCTAGTGAAAATAAGTTTAATATTGTTAGTCTTTCTTCATAACTTAGCCCCTCCATTCCCCTTATTAGTTTTTTAGCCCTTCTCTGTACTTTTTCCAGCTCTAAAATGTCTTTTTTATGAGGTGGTGCCCAAAATTGTACTACATATTCCAAATGAGGACGTACTAGAGATTTGTATAGTGGCAGAATTATATCTTCTTCCCTGGCTTCTATACCCTTCCTAATACATGCTAATATTTTATTTGCCTTTGCAGCCGCTGCTTGGCTTTGAGCGCTGTTACCTAGGTGGTTGTCCACTAGTACTCCCAAATCCCTTTCAATATCTGATACCCCTAGATTTGCTCCATTAAGATTATAGATTTCTTGGCTATTGTTCCTTCCCAAATGCATAACCTTACATTTATTTGTATTAAATCTCATGTGCCATTTAGCCGCCCATTTCTCTAATTTATGCAAATCCTTTTGTAGGGAAAGTACATCATTATCTGATTTTATTACCTTGCACAACTTAGTGTCATCAGCAAAAATGGAGACACTACATTCGAGTCCTACTTCAATGTCATGAATAAATATGTTAAAAAGGAGAGGACCTAATACTGAACCTTGAGGAACCCCACTTATCACATTAGACCAATCGGAGTATGTTCCATTCACAACAACCCTTTGCTTCCTGTCTTTTAGCCAGCTCTCGATCCATGAGCAGATATTTACTACAATTCCTGTATCCCTTAGTTTGCTCAGTAGTCTTCAATGTGGCACTGTATCAAATGCCTTTGAAAAACCTAAAAAGACTACATCCACTGAGTTGCCCTGATCCAAGTTCCTACTAACCTCCTCATAAAAACTAATTAGATTGGTCTGACACTTCATAAATCCGTGTTGACTGCTACCTATGATCCTGTTCAAATAGACATATTATTGTATTCTGTCCCTTATTAACCCTTCTAAAAGCTTCCCAACTACAGAAGTGAGGCTCACTGGTCTATAATTTCCCGGATTTGCTCTAGATCCCTTCTTAAATATAGGTATCACCTCTGCTTTTCTCCAGTCATCTGGTAGAGACCCTGTAGTGAGTGAGTTTTGAAAGATTAGATATAATGGTTTGGCTATTACAGAACCCAGCTCCCTCAGTACCCTTGGATGTATTCCATCAGGACCTGGGGCTTTATTAACATTTATTTTCTCCAACCTCTTTTGTATTACTTCCTGCGTTAACCAATTATTTAGTAAAGTTAGTGTAGCCCCATTATGTTGCGGTGTCCCAACCACTGGTACCTCCTTTGTGTAAGCCGAATAAAAGAACCTATTTAGCTCATCTGCCTTTTCCTGGTCACTAATTATCAGATGGCCTGTGTCACATTGTAATGGTCCTATCGATTCCTTCCTGGCCTTCTTCCCATTAATATATTTAAAAAATATTTTAGGGTTAGTCTTACTTTCCATTGCAACTAACTTCTCATTTTCTATTTTAGCCAGTCTAATAGCCCTTTTGCAAGACTTGTTGATATCCTTATAGTCACATAAAGCTGCCTCTGTTCCCTCCTTCTTGTATAATTTAAATGCATGTTTCTCTTTCCTCATCATGATCTTTAAGTCATTGTTAAGCCACATAGGATGTGATTTACTCCTATTCATTTTATTTCCTCATGGTACATGCTGATGAGTATGTTTATTTAGTAAGGATTTGAATGTTGTCCATTTATTTTCAGTATTCTTCCCTGTAAGTTCTTTGTCCCAGTCTATATGTTGTATTGCTGCCCGTAGCCCATTAAAGTTAGCCCTTTTAAAATTTAGAGTTTTTGTTGGCCCCTTACAACTCTGTTTTTTGTATTCAGTCTCAAATGAGACTGTGCTGGGATCACTGTTTCCCACGGGTTCCCCTATTTTTACATTTGATATTATATCAATATTACTTGTGATGACTAAATCCAAGATGGCCCCATTTCTAGTAGGTTCTTGTTTTACCTGGGCCAGATAATGATCCCTGAGTGTACTCAAGAACCTGCTCCCCTTAGCTGAGCTGCTGGTCTCTTTTATCCAGTTTATTTCAGGGTAATTAAAGTCTCCCATTATTAGAACTTGCCCATGCTTAGCTGCATGTCCAATCTGTAACAATAATTGTATTTCCTCACTTTCAGCTATATTTGGGGGTTTATAGCATACTCCCACCAATTTGCGTTTAGAATTAGCTCCTCCACTATTTAGCTCAACCCAAAAAGATTCAATGATGCCGTTAGTGCCAGCATAAATATCTTCTCTGACTATAGGCTTAAATTCAGGCTTAACATAAAGACAGATCCCTCCTCCTCTTTTACCATTTCCCCTATCTTTCCTAAATAGGTTATAACCATCCAGATTAACAGTCCAGTCATGAGATTCATCCCACCATATTTCCGTAATGCCTATTAAGCCCTATTTTTCTTGTACTGCTAATATTTCTAGCTCATCCATTTTCCCAGGCAAACTTCTTGCGTTAGCAATCATACACTTTATGTTGCTATGGCTCTGCTGTTGTGAAGTGCCTGCCACTGCACAAGGAGTGCAGAATTATTAGGCAAATGAGTATTTTGACCACATCATCCTCTTTATGCATGTTGTCTTACTCCAAGCTGTATAGGCTCGAAAGCCTACTACCAATTAGGCATATTAGGCGATGTGCATCTCTGTAATGAGAAGGGATGTGGTCTAATGACATCAACACCCTATCTCAGGTGTGCATAATTATTAGGCAACTTCCTTTCCTTTGGCAAAATGGGTCAAAAGAAGGACTTGACAGGCTCAGAAAAGTCAAAAATAGTGAGATATCTTGCAGAGGGATGCAGCACTCTTAAAATTGCAAAGCTTCTGAAGCGTGATCATCGAACAATCAAGTGTTTCATTCAAAATAGTCAACTGGGTCGCAAGAAGCGTGTGGAAAAACCAAGGCGCAAAATAACTGCCCATGAACTGAGAAAAGTCAAGCGTGCAGCTGCCACGATGCCACTTGCCACCAGTTTGGCCATATTTCAGAGCTGCAACATCACTAGAGGGTGCAATACTCAGAGACATGGCCAAGGTAAGAAAGGCTGAAAGACGACCACCACTGAACAAGACACACAAGCTGAAACGTCAAGACTGGGCCAAGAAATATCTCAAGACTGATTTTTCTAAGGTTTTATGGACTGATGAAATGAGAGTGAGTCTTGATGGGCCAGATGGATGGGCCCGTGGCTGGATTGGTAAAGGGCAGAGAGCTCCAGTCTGACTCAGACGCCAGCAAGGTGGAGGTGGAGTACTGGTTTGGGCTGGTATCATCAAAGATGAGCTTGTGGGGCCTTTTCGGGTTGAGGATGGAGTCAAGCTCAACTCCCAGTCCTACTGCCAGTTCCTGGAAGACACCTTCTTCAAGCAGTGGTACAGGAAGAAGTCTGCATCCTTCAAGAAAAACAGGATTTTCATGCAGGACAATGCTCCATCACACGCGTCCAAGTACTCCACAGCGTGGCTGGCAAGAAAGGGTATAAAAGAAGAAAATCTAATGACATGGCCTCCTTGTTCACCTGATCTGAACCCCATTGAGAACCTGTGGTCCATCATCAAATGTGAGATTTACAAGGAGGGAAAACAGTACACCTCTCTGAACAGTGTCTGGGAGGCTGTGGTTGCTGCTGCATGCAATGTTGATGGTGAACAGATCAAAACACTGACAGAATCCATGGATGGCAGGCTTTTGAGTGTCCTTGCAAAGAAAGGTGGCTATATTGGTCACTGATTTGTTTTTGTTTTGTTTTTGAATGTCAGAAATGTAAATTTGTGAATGTTGAGATGTTATATTGGTTTCACTGGTAAAAATAAATAATTGAAATGGGTATATATTTGTTTTTTGTTAAGTTGCCTAATAATTATGCACAGTAATAGTCACCTGCACACACAGATATCCCCCTAAAATAGCTAAAACTAAAAACAAACTAAAAACTGCTTCCAAAAATATTCAGCTTTGATATTAATTAGTTTTTTGGGTTCATTGAGAACATGGTTGTTGCTCAATAATAAAATTAATCCTCAAAAATACAACTTGCCTAATAATTCTGCACTACCTGTATTTGAGGCCCCTAATAATACCTCCCTACTTTCTATTGTAACCCTCCCCCCTTCTCCTCCCCCATGGGTAACTAATTCATCCCTTTCCCTCTCTACCCTATTTACCCCAATACTTCTATATAGTCCCTCCCCCCCACCTACAAGTTTAAAAACTCCCCCAGCCGTTCTACCATCCTATCCCCTAGCACAAAAGCACCCTCATCATTAAGGTGCAATCCATCCCTGCTATAGAGATTGTACCCAAGTGAGAAGTCAGCCCAGTGCTCTAAAAACCCAAAACCCTCTGCACTGCACCCCTTTTTTAGCCACGCATTGACCTCCCTAAGCTCCTTCTGCCTCCCTGGGCTAGCACGTGGCACTGGTAGTATCTCAGAAAATACTACCTTGGAGGTCCTTGCTTTAAGCTTATTCCCTAATTCTCTAAAATCATTCTTTAGAATGCTCCATCTTCCACTAACTTTGTTATGGGTACCAATGTGTACCAAGACCGCCGGTTCATTACCAGCCCCTCCCAATGATTTATCCACCCGATCCACAACATGCCGAACCTGAGCACCCGGGAGACAGCAAACTGTTCGATTGCTGGGATATGGGTGACAAATTACCCTGTCTACCTTCCTAATAATAGAGTCCCCTCCAGTAGAACTGTTCTCCCGGCTGTTAGAGGGAACAGCTCTATCTGGCATTGCCATTCCTGAATGAACATCCCCATCAGTTTCAGTCAATCTGGCAAATTTGTTGGTGTTTGCCAACTCAGAACTGGCCTGCCTCCTCCTGTTGCCCCTGATTCCCCTTCTAACTGTAACACAGCTACCTCCCTGGCCATCCTCACTAGCCCCAGCTCCTCCCTCCATACTAGGCCCAGCTAAACTGTGCTCCGTGAGCACCACCTCCCTTTCCAGTGGAGCAGTATCACTAAGTGCTGCTATTCTCCTCTCCAGATCTTCAATTTGAGCTTCCAGAGAGGCAACATGCTCACACCTGTCACAGAGGTATGGACGCTGGATCATCTGTTCCAGTAGTGCATACATTTGGCAAGATGGACACTAAGTGAGGTTTCCACTGGACTGACTCATGATTATCAGTTACAAAAATACAGTGAGAAAACAAATCAATGTATTTGTATAAAGATTTCTTTTGCACACCTTAAACCAAACAAAACAGAAACAATATATACGTTTGTTTTGTGTTTTTTCTTATAATACCCCTTTTCTTTGGATTTCCTCCTATTATTTAATCTCCTACACACTAACTACACTTACATTAGAAATGATTGCAAGCTCCCAAGTTAAAATAGACCCTGCCTACTCACCTGAACAATGATAAATTAGCACAGGATAGAAAACACTGTCCTGCCCCACAGAACCGATTCAACAGAAAACAACAAAATGCACACAGATACAACTTACACAGGCCAAGCCTCACCCACTTTAACCTGTACACTGATTACTGCAACTGGACAGAAAACTGTGCAGTGACGTACAGAGCGGATTCAAACCAGACCTCACACAAATGCACCCAGATATAACTTACACAGGCCAAGCCACACCCACTCTAACCTGTACACTGATTACTGCAACAGACAGAAAACTCTGCACTTACTTAGAGCGGATTCAAACCAGACCTCACACAAATGCAACCAGATATAACTTACACAGGCCAAGCCACACCCACTCTCACCTGTACACTGATTACTGCAACAGACAGAAAACTGTGCACTGACTTACAGAGCGGATTCAAACCAGACCTCACACAATGCACCCAGATATAACTTACACAGGCCAAGCCACACCCACTCTCACCTGTACACTGATTACTGCAACAGACAGAAAACTGTGCACTGACTTACAGAGCGGATTCAAAAGTACTATGTAAAATCCTATGTGACTATGTAACTATTAGCAGAACGAAGAGGGTGGGTGGGGGAGCATTTGGAGATGTGATCAGAGATGTATGGGGATGCACTATTGTTGAGGGCTTTGTAAGTAAGAGTCATGATTTTAAATTTTATTCTGGAGGCTAAGGGAAGCCAGTGGAGTGATTGACAGAGAGGTGATGCCAACACTGAATGTTAAGTATGAAAGATGAGTCTATCAGGGGCATTCATAATAGATTGAAGTGGGGATAGTCTGGTGGTGGGTAGGCCAGCAAGAAGCGAGTTGCAGTAGTCAAGTCGAGAGATGATGAGAGAGTGTATTAGGATTTTAGTTGTGTCTTCAGTAAGATAGTGTCGAATTCTAGAGATGTTTTTTAGATGGAGAAGACAAGATTTAGTTAGTGACTGTATGCGAGGGATTGAAGACAGAGCGGGGTCCAATAGAACCCCAAGGCAACGGGCTTGGGAGGTGGGGGTGATGATGTCCTTGTTGACAGTGAGAGAGATGTGAGGAATTGATGCTGTGGTAGACAGAGGGAAGATAAGGAGTTCAGTCTTAGACATGTTGAGTTTGAGATGGTGGTTGGACATCCAAGAGGATATACTAGAGAGGCAGTTGGAGATGTGTGTTAGAAAAGAGGGGGATAAATCTGGTGCTAAGAGGTAGATTTAGGTGTCATCTTCATGGAGATGATAATGAAGCCCAAAAGAGTTTATTAGGGTGCCAAGTGAGGATGTATAGATGGAGAAAAGGAGGGGGCCTAGGACTGATTCTTGGGGTACACCAACAGACAGGGGGTGAGGAGAAAATGAGGTGTCAGAGGAGACACTGAATGATCAATTTTGTAGGTATGATGAGATCCACGAGAGAGCAGTGTCTTGAATACCGAGGGAGGAGAGGATATGGAGTAAAAGTGGATGGTCAGCTGTGTCAAAGGCAGCATAGAGATCAAGAAGAAGAAGAATAGAAAAGTGACCTTTTGACTTGGCGGTAAGCAGGTCATTAGTGACTTTGTTGAGAGCTGTCTCAGTGGAGTGTTGGGGCCGGAAGCCGGATTGGAAGGTGTCAAGAAGGGAGTTAGAGGAAATAAAGCTGGTAAGGCGTTAAAGACGAGCCGCTCCAGAAGTTTGGACGCCAGGGGAAGTAGACCAGTGTTTCACAAGATAATCCTCAGGACTAGCCGGACAGGTCAGGCTTTCTGTTTAACAGTGTGTATACACAAGTGGGGCAATTATTATTCAACAGGAGCCTGTGATTTGGTGCCTGGGTTGTCATAGTTAAAGATAATTTTTGGCCTGTCTGTGGAGTCTGGAGGAAAGGCTTGTGAACCACTGGTATATAATATTTATACGATAAATGTCACTTGATGAGAGGGGAACATGTTTTATTTTGACAATGGGAATGTTGAGCATAGAAATCTGATGAACTTCCCAGCTTTTGAATTGTTTACAAGTTGTTTACTGTATTTTAAAGGACTACTTGGGCACTCTTACATCTCTGTAAGAAACCTTTGCTGGTCCTATTTATATTTCAGGGTCCACATCAGATTCATGTTTTTTTGTTGAAATTTAATCCGGTAGTATGTCTTTAATTGCTTTATGTACGTTGCAGCATGGCTTTTCATATAGGCATATGCATGACCATTCCAACATATGATAACATAAAATATTTTTTAAATGTATATTTTTTATTTGGGGATTATTGTGCAAGTAATTGTAATGCCTTTCCATGCTTTCCCAGGTTTTAAAATCCACTGATGTGTTTATATTGTCTTTTACAGTGTTAAAAACTTGCCTGTAAACCCTTTGGGGGTCCTATTTGGGGGCTGTAATATTTTTGCCTCCATTTGTGGGTTACAGGCTTAAACGGCAGTTCGTCTTTGGGGATTTGTAGCAATTTAAAAGCGATTTTCAGATGTAACAGTTATGGGCTTGACAGATCAAAGGTTTTGCGGCAAAGAGTTAGATCTGGATGTTTTCAATTTTATTTTTAAAGTGGGTGGCAAAGTCTTCTGCTGTTACACAGGAAGTGGATGGATGTGGGGTAAGCAGAGGAGAGTGTTGAATGTGGTGAACAAACATTTTGGGTGGAGGATAGATTTGACATTAACGATGGGAAGAAGTGTTTGGCAAGATTAAGGGCAGAAAAGTAGGAATGCAACATAAACTTGTGAGTAGAGGTTTTGGATTTCCTCCATTGTTGTTTAGCAGTGCAGTGTAGTGTGCCATTGCTGTGGATTAGCTTGAGGGTGTTTGCCTGTCATTATGGGGACAAGGGTGTCAAGGACGGAACATAGAGTCATGTTGTATTGGGAGGTGGCAGTGTTAGGGCAGGTGGGGTGGCTAGGGAACTGAGAAAGGGTTGTACAACAGTGGAAAGGTGTTGACTGTCAAGTGCTTGCAGGTTTCTGTGGGCTTTGGTGGCAGAGAATAGAGAAAGGCAGTGTGGAGGAGTTAAGGTGAGGTTGGAGGGTGGGAGGTGGTGGTCAGAAGGAGTGGGTGATGCTGTTGAGCAGAGATGGGTAAAAGTAAGCTCAAGGGAGTGTCCATCACAGTGATGTGGGGATTCTGTACATTGTAAGAGGCCAAGGGAAGAGGTGAGTGAAAGTAGTTTTGTGGCTGTTGGGGAGGTGGTTTAGCCAGTGACAATGTTGAAATCTCCAAGAACGAGTGAAGGTACATTGGAGAACAGAAAGTGAGGGAGCCAGGCTGCAAAGTGATCCAGAAATTGAGAGGGTGATCCAGGTACATGATCATTCACAGCTACTCGCAGAGAGATGGGTGAGAAAAGGCGGATAGTGTGAACATCAAAAGAAGAGAATTGAATGGGGGGACTTGTGATATGCAGTGAAAAGTGAAGTTAGAGGAAAGTAGTATGCCCACACCTCCACCTTGCTTGTTCCCAGATCTAGGACTGTGAATAAAGTGTAGGCCACCATATCAGATTAAACCAACTTTCCTGTAGTTAATCTATTAGCAATGCAAACCATGTTGTATCTGTCATGAGAAATCAGTTACCATGACCAATATTATCTACTAGCGACTTGCCCGTCAATGCTGTTTGTCACACAATGCAAGGCTCTGGCCCCTCTGAGCACCTTCTGGCGCTTATCGCAAGCCCTGCAATGAGCGCTCATTGCAGTCATCATTCAACCCGCCACTTTCAAGCCTCACACTGAGCGCCTTCGGTGCTCATCAAGAGGTCCGCAATGAGCACCTTTGGTGGTCATTGCGAATCTTGCCCCACTCTCTGACCCCTGTGTCTGTTTCCCCCCTCTTTATTCTATGTGTCTGTTTCCCCCTCTCTCCCTCCCCCTCCTCTCCCTGGCCTTTTTGTCTTTTGTTTTTTCTTATTTCCCTCCCCTGTGTTTCTTTTCCTCCATCTCTCACCCCTGTGTCTCTTTTCACTCTGTCCCCCCTCTCCATCCCCTGTGTCATTCTCCTCTGTGTCGCTGGTCAAGTTTTAAGTGGCTTGCGATTAGTGCCGTTGCTTTTATTTGCAAAGTCCTGCGTGTCTTCGCTTTGTTCTGCTAGATGTTACTGTCTTTGGCATCATGTATTTTCAAAGTCCTGCGTGCCTCGTGTTGTTCTGCTAAGTGTTACTGGCTTCAGCCTCGTTTTGATCCTGTTTGAGAACATTTCTGTTTTTTCATCCGCAATTTTTTCCTTGCTTAGCCGATTTTCGATCACTGAAAAATGGCACTTAAACCTATAAAGGGGCTTGCAATCTCACAGGCTCCCTGGTTCTCCCCCTTTGCTGTGTGTGAGTTTTTAAGTTAATTTGTTTAATTAATTGTTTTTTTTATGGTTTTCAGAGTTACGCGCGTGAAATATTTTTGCCCGTTAAAGTCGTAACGTTTTGCAAGTCCTGCAATGAGCACTTTCAGGCATTCATTGCGAGGAGTGCAATGAGCACCTGTGTCCCTCATCGCGAGGCATGCATTGAGCCTCATTTAACATGACAGACAAAAAGGAGGCAGTGCTTTCCAGAGTGTGCTCTGCTGGATGTCCATATTAAGCTGCATGAGCTAGATCTCCTACAACAGGCTGGCCATGAAAGCTTCCATCTCTGCGCTGTGTCTCCTCATCTTCCTATACATACGTCACTGTGTGCATTTCTTCTATTGTTGCCTCCAATGGATGTCCATCAGGTGTGTGGGGTACATGTTTGAGTATGTGAGGGGATGATAGTGTATTTGATATTCACCTGGCATGGTGCCAGCCTCAATGATGTCCACCAGGTTAGGAAGGCTAACCCACATTACTGGGCTGATCCAATTCTCAGCATTCTCACCCACTCATTGAAGTGGATGGTCAATGGAGGGCCACCACCTATTGCGCTGGCAGCTTTGGTTTCCTCAGACATCCTCTGCATGACCTTGCACCGGCAGTTGTTGTAGCAAAAATCGCTCACATATTTTTAACCTCATTGGCTCCATCTTGGCCCTCTGGCCAGGCCTCATATCACTGCCCCATGGAGAATACTGGTGCATGCACGGATAGCACCAAGAATAATTATATATTCCTTGTGCATATATTTGGGGGTCTAGTGTCTGGATGAAGCCTCTTGTTCTCCTTACTGGGGTGGTTCCCCTACCTCATCTCTTCCAGAGGCCTGCCTCTCCCCAGCACTCCTCCACCACTGGGATCAGGCCCCTCCCCTTCACTATCTGTCCCTGATCCATATGTGCCTGCAGCTAGGATATTCCTCCACCTCTCCTCCACTCCTACCACTCCTGACCCTGTCTGACTCTGCACTGCTTTCACTCCTCCTGATCTTCCTTCTCCCTCCTCTCACTACTTCCTCTCTCCCATCCTTTCACATCCTTTCCAACTCTCCACACCTCTCCAGCTCCTCCCCTTAAGTCTCTCTTTTTCCTCTACTCCTCCCCTCCTCTCCCCTCCTCATTGCTCCCTTGTAAATATCTCCAAATAAATCAAATATAAAATAATAATACATTCTAATGTGTGTGTAAATATGAGTGTAGTAAAAAAAAAATGTATGTTTTATGTAATGATGGTGTAAGTGTGAGTATTTAGGGTACAGTTATAGGGTGGGGGTGTGGAGTTACTGTGTTGTGGTCTATGTGTGCAATATGTATCTAGGTGTGGATGTAAAAATGTTGGCAATTTATGGAACATATGTAATCAATGTGTTATATTTATATTAAATAGTTCGTTTTTTAAAGCATTTTGCGTTACACAGATCTACTTTGAAAAAAAAAACTTGTAGAAAGAGCATCACATTACTTTCTCATACCTGTGTATTATTAGAAGGATTCTCTTACTTTATTTTCTCACTCCAATGCCCAGTACCATGTTGCACTTATTACTATAATATTCCATAGGACAATATTAGTTTCTACGTTTTTGTTTTCAGACAAAATATTAATTTCTCCCAGTCTGTAGATAACATTTCTTTTGGGTCACACACACTCTCACATTACACAAACTTAAAACTTTATGTCATAGTTTCACCTTATTGGGTTAGTTTCTAATTAATAAATCTTTCATAAAGGTAAAAGTCTAGCAAATTCCACTGTTCTTGAACCTAGAGTCTTAGGACCCCATTCTAAATAGACATATAGTTGCGAGAAACAGTTCCCTTGTAACTATGGGAGCTTTTTTCAGCCTCAATTTACAGAGCTATTCCAATCTAGCCCTCATCAAACCTCCCCATAACTTAATGAGCATGCATCAAGCCTGTTCACTTGCCCCAACATGTTCATGCATCCTACTCACAAGAGACTTTGAGTCTGAAGCACAGTAGTCTCCATGTAGCAGTGCTGCACAACAAAAAATTGCCCTACACACATTACCTAACGCCTATCAGCCCAGGCACACCATTAAAGTCCTCTGTCACATTGTCACATGTAAAAATGAACCCCATTCCATGGGGGTCCTCAAAAGACACCCATGGTACAGAATAGTTAAACACTATTCCTTTGTGCAACTTCTGGTAGGCTGAAATATATGTCAATCATATTTTAGCCAATCAGAAATGAGTATTGGATGTGCCCCTGCAAAATTTTGTGTGGTGGAAAAAGTTTAACCAATTAAAATACACATATTGAAGGACCTTATAAATTTGTGCATTCTGATTGGTTAAAACAATTTCCCCACGCAGAATTGAGCAGGATCACATTCACTATTCAATGTTGATTGGCTGAAATAGGTCCCTCTCAATGGGCCAGAAGATGAAGACCACTGGCTTCAATCAGGAATGAAGAGGATATGAGTCTACTAGCAGCATGGATAGCCCATTTATCCAGGGTAGAATATAGAAGACATGGGCATCAGTCATCATTGAGAGGGCCATAAGAGGGTAGTTAAGTATGAATATTTTCTTAATTTGTTTATTTCTTATTTTACTGTATTTATTTATTTATTATTTTTTGTATGTTATTTTTGTTTGTAATGATTTTTCATTTTAATATATTTTTTTATTTGAATGTAATTTATTTGATTTATTTCTGTAGTATTTTTTGTACTGTATGTATGTCGGATGTCATTTAAACAAGGGTCCAATATGGGTCCATTAGGGTGTCATGGGGGTCCTTTGCGGACCTCCATGGTATGGGGTTAATTCTTAGATACCACGGAGGCATTTAAGGATGTAGGGTTCATTTTAGATTTCACAAAGATCTATACTGGACCTCAGTGGCATAAGGGTTAATGGTAACTGTCATGGAGGTCCTTACAGGAACTAGATGGTGTACATAGTTAAAGCTAGATGCCATGAAGGTCCTTACATAACCTCCATGGCATATAGCTTTGTGTTAGATGCGATGGCTATCCTGTAAGTACCTCCATGGTATCAGAGTTTACTGTAGCTACCAAGGAGGTCCTCTGTGGCATAATAATTAGTCTTGACTGCCACTGGTGTCCGTTAGGAACACCCATGCTAAGTGTTAATCCTAAAGTGCAACAAGGGTGTTCAATCAGAGTCCATGTCCGGAGCCTTTTATCACCCCTAGGGAGACTAAGCCACAAGGGTTATTTAAATAAGCAACAATAAATATAGAGGTGCCCAATCAGAGAACAAATTAACCATAATAGGTTAGTTCTATGGACATGATTGTCCACTCTGCGAGCAACCTTATTTATCTCACCTGTGCCAGGCAATTCTATCCTGAACACAAGAAGCAGCAACACCTCAGACACACATTTTAGCCTTAGTTGGGCCTCATCAGTAGGATGTACCTGAACTCCCTAAGGCACAGTGAGGAAGGAGTCCACATCTGAAGCCCCCTATCACCCTTAAGGAGATGAAGCCCCAATGGTCATTTGAACAATCAACAACAACAATAGAGGTGCTCAGTCAAATATTTAACTAACCTTAATAGGTTAGTACTATGGACATTATAATCCACTCTTAGAGCAACTTTTGTATTATTATTATTATTAACTTTTATTTGTAACGCGCCAACATATTCCGTAGAGAAAAAGGGGATAAAACAAGGAAAAATACAGCATTAACAACCTTCCAAAAATGGAGGACCCTGTCTTTTAACTCACTTGTGCCCTTGTGTTACATATCACATATTATAATTGTCTAACTACGATTCGTCGTCACGCTGCGTTGCGTAGTGCGTACGAGTTAGCGATTAGCGCCGCAGGTGCTCATCGCCCGGCGAGCCTTGCGCAGCGAGACGAGCTGTTAAACCGTACCACTTTGCCGATCATACGACTTTGCGATGAGCGCCGCAGGCGCTCATTGCCCGGCGAGCCTTGCGCACTGAGGCGAGCTGTTAAACCGTACCACTTTGCCAATCGTACGACTTTGCGATGAGCGCCGCAGGCGCTCATTGCCCGGCAAGCCTCGCACAGCGAGGCGAGCCGTTAAACCGTACGACTTTGCCATCGCCTGACGAGCCTCGCATAGCGAGGCGAGCCGTTAAATCGTAGCACTTTGGCAATGAGCGCCGCATGAGGTGAAAAAAAAAATACGAGGTGAAAAAAATTACGAGATAAGCGGCGGAACAAAAACAATAAAAAAAACACTAAATACACACAAAAAAATAAAACAAAGGTCACTTACAGCATGGGGAACCAGGCAGGACGTGTGGAAGTGAGTTGGAACTGCAATTTAGATCGATTTAGCCAAGTTACAAAGATCGAAAATCGGCTAAGCGAGAAAAAAATGGCCGCCGAAAAAAATGAAAACGAGGCTATACTACTACGAACTGCGTAAAACACAGCCACAGACGTATGTGTTCGAAAAACAACGAGATAAAGGATGCGGATTAACCGCACAATGAGTAAAAAGACAGTAGCGAGTATATTTTACGAAACGATATTACCGATTTACGCATTAACACAGATTTCCCGCCTTTGTCTCGCGCCACATAGGATTTCCCGCCGAAAACAAAGCATTTGGCTCGCGCAACTGCGGATTTCCCGCCTAAAACAATGCATTTGTCTCGCGCACAAAGCCTATATATGGGACACATTTCACACATGACTGACACTTTCTCCTCAGGTGATGACAGTCTGACTGGATGTTTTCTGATGCCGGGAAATCGCAAGAGATTGTTAGCTCTTCAGTATACTGCTTCAGCATTATTACATTAAAAAAGGTAAATATATTATTTATAATTATTAATTAATAAATTTGGACTATATTAATAAATAAGAAATAAGAAATTTAATTAATATAAAAATAATATTGTGCTTACCTGTGTGAAACAATTGTTAATAACATTCATAATGTACATTAATTTAGTTAATTTATTATTAATATCAAAACTAAGAATGTCAATAAAAAAAAACATATTTATTAATTAATTATTAATGTACATTAATGTAACAATTATTTTGATATATGTCGTGATTACCTGTGTGAAACAATTGTTAATAACATTCATAATATACATTAATTAATTAGGAACACATTGATTCATTAATTATTAATGTACATTTATTTAAGAACTATTTTGTGATATGTCGTGGTTACCTGTGGGTAAGAATTGTAAATAACATTCATAATGTATCATTACAAATCATTAATATTAAAAAAGGTTAACGTTTAAGAATGTGCATAAAAAAGGAACACGTTTATTAATTAATTATTAATGTATGTACATTATTTAAATAATTCAGTTCTTATATATTTTGTATAAAATAAACCAAAAATAAAAAATAAAGGCTATAGACTCATGCTTACATGTTGATGTTAGATTTAGTCACACATTAGTTTAATATTAATGAACATTAATTGATTCTTAGTTCATTAGTAATGTACATTATTTTATGAATTCAGTTGTAACATACTCATTTTAAAATACCACTCAAAAAAAAATAAAGGGAACATGCTTATGTGTTGATGTTATATTTAGTCAGACATTAATTTAAGATTAATACAGATTCATTGATTCTTATTTAAAGACTAACATTAATATTGAGTGTATGTTTATAATCTATGCTTTCATATGTGTGTTCATGCTGATTGATTGATATATTTATTTCATGTTTTTAATCTATGCAAAAATAGGTATGTTAAGCCTCATTGATTAATACAGATGAAGTAACATATTATACATTAATTTTACTATTTTGTATAATTGCAGTGAACTCTACGTGAATGACCAGAGATAGTGACGTTTGCACACATTGAACATCATAAGGATAATTTGGACAGGTACAGAATTTTAATTATATTACTACGGCAAAATATTAAAAAATATGAGGTTTTTAATGTAGCCAAATATATGTCTGTTGATGTTCATTTAATGATATTGATAAAGCAAAAGTTTAAAAAGATTATCTATTTGATTTTACAGTTTATTCAGATCTGAAAGGGAATAAACAGACAGTGTGACGTTTGCAGCCTTTGAACAACATCAACATCATCCTCACAGGTATAAAATTTTATTTTGTCGTGACGCATAGAAAAAGGCTATGTATTATATATTTGGTGAAAATTGAAATTTATTGAAAATGGATAGTACTTATTAAGTCATTAATTTATGATATTTAGTCAAAACTTTAAAAAAGTTGAAAAGACAATACTAATTAATAATAATATTTAAAGAAAATAAGAAGCTTACAACACTTGCAAAAAAAAAAGAGGATGGTATGCTGTGAATTCAATCAAGAAGAAATGTCATTGAAGGATTAATAATATAAAGATAGATATGTGCAGCTATTTCCGATTTCATATATGTCAATAAAATACTTAGAAAAATGGTTTCATTTCTTTCAGACTAAAGTGCAACAATTGAAAATGTTTTATTAGTTTATTCATCTACTTTAATCTAAAAGTACAAGAAGGATTTTTTTTTAATATAAAACAAAGAACAAACAATAATTACATCTCTATTTAAAATTACAGATTAAAATGGCGGACAATGGAGAAGACAAAATTGAACGCAAAAGAAGATTGGCAAGGGAAAGGAAGCAAAGGTGGAGAGATGCTCAGAAACTTCACAACGCTTGCGAGAAGAAGATCGACAGAGACTTTTAAATAAAAGAAAGATGAGTAAGAAAGCCGCAAGTGAGTGTGTTGGGGCTTCCAAGAAACGTAAAAGTAAACAAAAACATCTCTGTGAACCATTGTCCAATGATTCTAATTTGCAGAATGATTTAAATGTAGACACACAAGAAAAAAATGTACATATAGAATGTGGGTCTGATATTTATGTTGAAGAAATGCATGATAATGTGTTTACTACTGCAGTACAAGTAGATACTCATTATTGTGGGTTACTTAATGTGGTTTGTCAGTTTTGTGGGGCCTATCATTTTATAAAGGAAAGACCTACTGACGGAAATTTCATTAGTTGCTGTCAGAAAGGAAAGGTGAAACTTCCACTAAGACACCCATTTCCATATTATTTAGAATGCATTATGAGTGATCCAACATTTCCAAATTATAATAATTTCAAACAAAACATAAGGTCTTATAACAGTGCAATTTCATTTGCTTCAATGGGTGCAACATTAGCACAAAATGTACTAGGACATGGTCCTTATTGTTTCAGACTTCAAGGTCAAATATACCACAGAACTTCACATTTACACCCACAAGAAGGACAGCAAAGGAAATTTGCACAGTTATATGTCTTAGATACAATGGAAGCTGTGGAACAAAGAATGACAGTGTTTGCGCATAGTCTTTGAACAGCTGGAAAAAATTATGGAAAAAAACCCATATAGTCAAGCATACAAACAATTAGCACAGCTTGAAAAAGAATTGCCTACACCAAGAGTCAATATGGTGTTAAAAAGAGATCGCAACACTGATCAAAGAAGATATCATTTACCTACTGTAAATGAGGTTGCCATGGTGATTAAAAATGAAGATGGTGAACCACCTTTTCAGCGGGATATTAGAATATATCCACGCAATGAAGAACAACCATTTATCAACATCAATATATTAAGCTGTAATTTAGATCCAATGACATATCCCATTTTCTTTCCAAATGGGGAACCAGGATGGGAACCAAAATTACAATTGGAAAGTTATCCCAATACTAAACTTCGTATTAGAGCTAATATTTCTATGCTGGAATATAAAGTTGCACAAACTGCTATCCGTGATTGTTTTAATCCAATTTTACATGGAGGAAAACTCACTCAACAATGGATTATTGATTCATATTTACAAGTTGAAGCCAATAATCTAAATTGTATTAAATATCAACAAAATAAGTTACGAGTAGAACAGTATTGTGGATTAATGGATTATGTGGCAGATTTAGCTTCCAACAGAGACATTCCAGCTGGAAGAGCAATTATTTTGCCATCCTCTTTCCAAGGATCTCCTCGCAATATGCGAGAAAGGTATAATGATGCCATGGCTATTGTTACAAAATTTGGAAAACCAGATTTATTTATTACATTCACGTGTAATCCACAATGGCCAGAGATCAAGGAAAATTTGAATCTGGGACAAACTACTTCTGACCGACCATATTTAGTGGCAAGAGTATTCAAAATCAAACTCAATTCATTAATTCATGATATCACTAAAGCACACTTATTTGGACAATGTGTGGCTTTTGTTTACACCATTGAATTTCAAAAAAGAGGATTGCCACATGCTCACATACTTTTAATACTGCAGGAAAAAGACAAGTTGAACACTGCAGAGAGAGTGGATTCAGTAATTTCTGCACAATTGCCAGACCAAGAAAAATATACAAAACTTTGGGAGATTGTTACACATAGAATGATTCATGGCCCATGTGGAGAGATGAATCCGAATTTACCATGTATGGAAAATAAAAAATGTACTAAAGAATTTCCAAAACAATTTCAAATGCAAACTTATGCAAATTGTGATGGATATCCTTTGAATAAAAGAACACAAGGACAAACAGTTATTATCCGGGGCCAAAAGGTTGATAATAGATTTGTCGTTCCATACAATCCACATTTGCTCATTAAGTACAATGCACACATCAATGTGGAAGCTTGCACTTCGATTAAATCAATTAAGTATGTGTATAAATATATATACAAAGGATATGATGCAGCTACTGTTGTTGTACAAGGTGCTGGAAATGAAAACGAAAATCCAATTTTACATGATGAACTATCAAATTATGTAGATGCTCGGTATGTGAGTTCTCCTGA
The DNA here is from genome assembly GCA_027410445.1 of Discoglossus pictus. Lineage (NCBI taxonomy): Eukaryota > Metazoa > Chordata > Amphibia > Anura > Alytidae > Discoglossus > Discoglossus pictus. The sequence goes on from CM050167.1 coordinate 241,900,454, forward strand.
AGCAATGTGGCGCCTTTTGAAATTTGAGATGCATGATCTGTCACATGCTATCTATCGTTTAGCTGTACATTTGCCTCAAAGTCAGTTGGTTTGCTTTACTCAAGGAAATGAAAGAACTGCATTATATCAAAGTGAAGACAGAGATACTACGCTTACTGCGTGGTTTAAATTGAACTGTCAGGATACGCAGGCCAGACAATTTTTATACATAAAGATACCATTTCACTATGTATTTGTAAATGGTCTATGGTGACAACGAAGAAGAGATACACATAAAATCATACCACGCATTTATACCGTCAGTCCAATGGACATTGAACGTTTCAGCTTAAGATTACTTCTGCTACATGTTCCCGGTGCACAGAGTTTTGAGCATTTATGTACAGTGAATGACATAGTTTATGAGACATGTCTATTAGCTGCAAGACATCAAAATTTCATAGCTGATGATACAGAATGGGAGAGGTGTCTGGAAGAAGCAGCACTATGTCAAATGCCTAAGCAAATGAGACAACAATTTGCATTCATTTGTATATTTTGCAATGTACCTGATGCTTTCACTTTGTGGGAAACATTTAAATTAAACATGTCAGAAGATTTCTTAAAACGTTACAGAGAACCAATAGCTCTGTTAAAAATATTGATGGAAATCCAAGAAATATTGTTGGCTCATGGATTAAATTGTGCAAGTTTTAATTTACCAGATCCAGGACTTATAGATGATATCACTTTTGATGATTATGACACTGAGCTTCAAAAACAAAAAACCCAAGAAAAACTTGCAACTTTAAATAATTTACAGTTAGAAGCATTTCATGCCATCACAAATGCTACAGATGATGAAATGGTCAAAGACCGGTATTTCTATCTAGATGGACCAGGTGGATCAGGAAAAATGTATCTGTACAATTGTTTGATGAGTTATATTCGATCACAGCTTCAGATAGCTATGCCATTTGCAACAACTGGAATTGCTGCACTTTTGTTAGATGGTGGTAGAACTGTGCATAGTGGATTTAAGCTGCCAGTTCCCATTTTGGAAACATCAGTGTCAGATATTCGACTCAATTCCATATAAGCAAAAAAATCAAACTAACTAAACTAATTATCATAGACGAGGCAACAATGATGTCATGTCATGCACTGCAATGTATTGACAGATTCTTAAAAGAAGTGATGGATAATAAGTTGCCATTTGGTGGAAAGGTGATGCTGTTAGGAAGCGATTTTAGGCAAACATTACCTGTTGTGCCACACGGAAATAGAACAGAGATCATTGAAACATGTATCAAGACCAGTAAACTGTGGCAAATATTTACACATCTCAAATTAGAATTAAATATGAGATCTGAAGGCCAAAATGAATTCAATGACTGGCTCATTAAAATCGGAGATGGAAAACATCCAAAAATACAGCATTTACCAAATGATACCATTGAAATTCCATCAGAAATGGTTTGCAATGAATCACTCATATCAGCCATATTTCTAAACACTCTTAATAATGAGGATTACACAGACATTTCAAACAAAGTAATATTAACATCAAAAAATATTGATGCCTTGAATGTAAATAACGAAATTTTAAAATACATCAATGCACCACAAAAGAATTATTACAGTGCAGATTCTATTCTGTCAGATGATAAAGACAGTGAATCGAATTTTAGTATCGAATTTATTAATTCGTTAACACCATCTGGAATGCCCCCACATATTTTACAATTGAAAAAAGGCACAATTGTTATGTTATTGAGAAATATGAATCCAAAAAAAGGACTTTGTAATGGGACCCGATTAATTGTGCATGAGTTAAAAGATCATTTTATACATGCAGAAATTATAACTGGTACCCATAAAGGTGAACAAGTTTTTATACCAAGAATTGATTTAGCTCCAAGTGAGAGTGGTTTGCCCTTTGTCCTTCAACGGAGACAATTTCCAGTTATCATGGCATTTGCTATGACCATCAATAAATCCCAAGGACAAACTTTGTCAGTTGGGATTTTTTTAAAGGAACCAGTTTTTGCACATGGACAACTCTATGTGGCTTTTTCAAGGTGCACTAATCCAAAAGAAATTAAAGTGCATGTTGAAGAAAACGAAACTCAAGGTCATTTATTGGACAATGGATGTGTTTACACCAAAAACATTGTCTACTATGAGGTGTTGGAAAGAAAGAGGACAATGGTTTAATTTTAATGCCAACATTTTATGGGACTCAATATGATTGCACAAAAACAACATTTCACGTAAAACATCCAAAGAATGGACAAAAAAACATAGAGAACAGTGGTTTGACTTCCAGTACAAAATTTAAGTACTCTGGGACTCTTTAAATACAGGAATACTATTTCACTTATGAAAATCTATGTGATATTTGCAGAATGGACAAACTGAAAAAAAACAAAACAACAACAGTAAACTATCCTTAAACAAATTGGAATGCGTTCAAAGTTTTATATTTACATGATTGGCCCCACAAAACAATTAACTGACTTTTTCAGGTTTACAAGAGTTAAATGTTATTGTTTGATGTTAAAATTTCAGATGTTAAATATGTGTTTTTGGAATTTTGAAAAAAGTTTGGTAAATATATATGTGGTATAGTCAAATATGTATTGTTAGTATAAAGTTTAACTATTTTAAGAATAATTGGAAATGTATTATTTAAAGACAAAGTATTGATTCAGTGAGAAATCCGATCGCCAGTTAATGGGGTCAGGAAGGAAATAATTTTTTCCCTCTTTGATACAATTGGACAAGTTTCAATAGAGGGTTTTTATTGTTTGCCTTCCTCTGGATTCAATGCTAATTTAGTTTAACAAGAGTTTAAAAAATATGTTACAAATGATAAAAAGCATGTTATTGTTAAAACTATTTACTTACTCTAAGTTAATATAGTCCGCAGTTACTTAGTGATAAATATGTATTGAAAATTGTTAGTATTGTTAACAAAATGTTGAACGAATGTTTCATATACAAGTTGCATGTTACAAAGTTTAATGTTTGGGAAATATAAGTTGAAAGTTAAAAAAATAAAAAGTTAAAAAAATAATGTGTTTTTATTTTTAGAAAAAAAAAAAGGACAAATGTAAGTGAATCATTTTGTGTTGCAAACAAATTTCACAACATTTAAAGTTTATTGACCGTCATTTTTTGACGGGCAAGTCGCTAGTACACATATATACATATAGTATCGCACAAAAGTGAGTACACTCCTCACATTTTTGTAAATATTTTATTATATATTTTCATGTGACAACACTGAAGAAATGACGCTACAATGTAAAATAGTAAGTGTACAGCCTGTATAACAGTGTAAATTTGCTGTCCCCACAAAATAACTCAACACACAGCCATTAATATCTAAACCATTGGCAACAAAAGTGAATACACCCCTAAGTGGAAATGTCCAAATTGGGCCCAAAGAGTCAATATTTTGTGTGACCACCATTATTTTCCAGCACTGCCTTAACCCTCATGGGCATGGAGTTCACCAGAGCTTCAGAGAATGCCACTGGAGTACTCTTCCATTCCTCCATGATGACATCACAGAGCTGGTGGATGTTAGATACCTTGCACTCCCCCACCTTCCATTGAGGATGCCTCACAGATGCTCAATAGGGTTTAGGTCTGGAGACATGCTTGGCCAGTCCATCACCTTTACCTTCAAATTATTCAGCAAGGCAGTGGTCATCTTGGAGGTGGTTTTGGGGTCATTATCATGTTGGAATACTGCCCTGCGGCCCAGTCTCAGAAGGGAGAGGATTATTCCCTGTGTCAGTATGTCACAGTACAAATTGGCATTCATGGTTCCCTCAATAAACATGTTGGAGCGTTTTCAATTAAAAGAGATTTCCTGTAGTCACAATGATTTTACTGCAAACTGCAAGTTTAACATAACAAAAACAATACACAGACTAGCTCCAAACATCAATATTTGTTATCCTGTAAACAAAATACATACTATTGACGACAGATGTCCTTGATAGTTTTAAATACAGAAATAGTTATTTCGCCAATGGAAAATCTATAGTGCTGGTAAATGTATAATATGGTTATATTTCTATATTTGTCAAGAAGATAGAGTGAAATGATTCTATACTACTGGATTACATACTGGTGATTAAACCCACTTCATTTCAAGAACTAACTCCCCTGTAAATTTTTATTTTCCCTCAATATAGTAAACATAGTAATCACTATTAAAACTTGGATGTTGTTGTTTTGTTACCTGTAACTATAAGATTATAGATTTTTGCAGTGAGTGATCTACAGGAAATGTAGCATTTTATACTGTTATTTAATTTATTGCTTGATTTCTTACCAATAAGCATGCCCACTTGTGATTTTCATTACAAAAGTGTATTCACTGTCTTCAAGTTTAGTCAGTAGAATGGAAGGTTCAGCTATATAATATTAAAAACAATGGTCAAAGCACCAAGATTGGGAATGTTTTCTATTTATTTTCTTAAAAATATGTAACCATAAAGAATTTCAGCAAATTAAAAAAAGTTTTAGAGTACTAAATTAATATTCTTTCACAATGAATAAAAATAATTCAGCGTAACTGATACATAAATAGTGCAATATCTAGATAATGCCTGAGAAGTTATGAGTTGCAAACACTACCTTAATACAAGCAAAACAATGGAAAAGGGAATAATGAACTTTTGTACTAGGGTTATAGGTGATATTATAAAGTATATTACATTTGTTTAATATTATGTAGTACTACTTATACATGAATGAATGGCAATTATTACTGTTGTGTTTTAGAAAAAATATGTTTTAAACAAAAGCTTTATATTTTTTTTTTTTATAATAACATTTTTTATTGAAAGGAGTACAGAATAAAGACAGGTATTAGGAACATTAACACATAGTATTGTCTGTAAACATATATACCTGTAATCAAATTTCTAGCCTATCCTTTCCATTTTTTTTTTTTTTTTTTTTTTTTCTCCTTACCCTTAAATTTTGACGGTATTGTCAAGTAATTTAGGTCTTTTAATTTAAGTAAGGGAAACATGAACAAACAAAACTTATTTACATAGAAACTGAAACTTTAAATAAACAAGTAAATATATAACTATGGAGATAAGGGAGAAATCAATAGATCAAGTTGAGTTTATACAGTTATTATGCAGACATTCACCTCCATTGCGGTGTTCCAAATGTACCAGTCAGATCGGAGCCTCCAGATCCAGTCCTCGTGTCTCCTCCATCCCAGGCCTCTTTTTGATCTAGTTCTATACTGTTATTACTATAATGCTATCTGTGAACCTTTCAGGACAGAGGGAAGCCTAACGAAGACTCTAGCCAAGGCCTCCAGATTTCTTGGAATTGTGTCACTGTGTCTAAAATAGCAGATGTTAACCTTTCGTTTATTGCTATGTAATTAATTTTTTTTATACCCTCTTGCACGTTTAACTTGTCTGACTTCCATTGGCTGGCTATGTGCACTTTGGTGGCTGTGGCCATTATCTGGAAGAGCTTATTCTGTTTTTTTGATAAGTAAGGGAATTTAACCCCTAGCAGGCAGGATTCCATAGTTGCTGTAACTCTTATATCAAATAGCGATGTTGCCATCAGTGCTATTTTTTCCCACAACCTGTGAACTTTCTGGCATAGCCACCAGGTATGAATGTGGTCTCCTATCTGTGAACAGCCCCTAAAGCAATTACTGCTCACTCTGGGATCAAATGTGTTTAATTTGTCTGGGGTGCAATATACTCTCTGGAGAACTTTTATAGATGTCTCTATGTGAGTGCAATTACTTGTTGCCCTACGTAAATTGGAGAATGACTTCTGCCATTTTTTCCAATCCCATACATCTCCTAGCTCCCTTTCCCACTTACATATATATGGTGGTTTATCTGTATTATTTGTTTTAGTGAATGTGTCATATAAAGAGCCTAAGATTCCTTTCTTTAAGGGAAGAGTTTTGCAAATTACTGAGAACCAGGAGGTTTTTGGGGATCCAAATTTTTTAAATGCTTCACTAGCCCAGCTTCTTATTTTTAAATTATTATAGTATTCCCCGGGGGGGAGAGAATGCCTTTCCTCAAACTGTCTCAGGGTCACCATGCAATCCCCTATAATCCAGGAGCCTAACTTATCCAGATCTCTGGAAGCCCACCAATGTTTAGACATAGTACTCATGGAGGCCCAGGTATCTTGTGAGGAAAGGACCGACCAAAGGGGGGATGTACCTATGTCCAGTTTATTTTTAGCTCTGGCCCATTTCCATGTTGTTAAAGTTAGATTTATTATGGTGTTTGGGTGGGTTCTTATCGGAATCTTCTCTTCAGGGACCCAAATTAATGTGTTCCAGCTGTGTTGTTGCATTTGTTGTTGTTCCAAGAAGGCCCAACTCGGCTGATGTCTTACTGAGTGTATCTGTGGTAGTTGGGATAGTCTAGCTGCTTTAAAGTAGTTACGCAAGTTTGGGCATGATAGTCCCCCTTCCTTGCTATGTCTGAACATTACTTTCTTGGGGATACAGGATTTTTTGTTGTTCCATATGTATCTAAAGATATTGGACTGGAACCGGTCCAATTCCTTTAAAGAGATTGATATAGGGAGCGTACGGAAGAGGTACAGAATCTTTGGAAGGATGCTCATTTTAACCACCGCTATTCGGCCGGTCCGAGAGAGAATAAGCCCTCCATCTGTGCAAATCCTCGTTTAATTTTTTGTATAAGGGGAGATAGTTAGCCTTGTACAACTCAGAAATTTTAGGTGTGATATTAACCCCTAAGTATTTAATATGTTTGGAGGGCCACGCAAAGGAAAATAGGCCTTTCAGATGATCTATGTCGCCCTGTGACATGCCTAAGCTCAGAGCTTCCGACTTCTCCAAGTTCAGCTTAAGTCCTGATACCTTACTGAACTTGTCGAGAGTTGACATCAGTGCCGGAATAGAGAACCCGGGGTTTGTTAAGGTGCATAGAATATCATCCGCGAAGAATGAGCATTTGTATTGTTGCAACCCCACCTGCAGCCCCTGGATTTCCCCATCCGTTCTAATAAGTTGCGCTAGGGGTTCCATAACTATGGCGAACAGTAGGAGTGAGAGTGGGCATCCCTGTCTCGTTCCCCTCTGAATGTTAATTTGGGCTCTGTGGTCACCTGGTAACCTCAGGAAGGCTGTTGGGGCCTCATAATAAGTGCGGAGAAGGGTGATAAACCGGCCCCTGAAACCAAATCTATCCAGAGTTTTAAACATAAACGGCCATTCGACCGTGTCGAAGGCCTTCTCTATATCTAGAGCTAGCAGGCACATTGGCGAGTTGTTTTTCCGCGCTAGGTATTGGATGTTAAGGATGCGCCTGACGTTGTCCCCTGCTTGTCTATGGGGTATAAACCCCGCCTGGTCTTTATGGATGATTTCTGGCAGAAACTTGGAGATTCGGGTTGCCATTATTTTGGCCATTAGCTTGACATCTCCATTCAGTAAGGATATGAGCCGGTAGTTTTTCACCTCTAGACTATCCCTACCTTCTTTTGGTATTACTACCAGTTCCGCTTGATTGAGCTCCGGGGGAAAGAGTTTCATAAAATAGGAATCTTATCTTAAATAGCCACAGTGAAAGCTACATACTCCACCACATTCAAGAAAGAACATTTAAAGATGATCCAACTGCTCTACCTTACACACAATGTTTTACAAGTGGGAGTAAACACTGGGCAAACTTCTGTTTATCCCTGTTATTACTATCCTTTGAAAATGCAAACACAAAAAAAGAGAAAAAAAATCTGGTTGCACTGTATGGGCTGCTAGGATGTTGCATTGTGTAAAAATGATAGAAAAAGTAGTTCAAGCTTTTTCATTGTTCCTGCATATTTTATAAAATGTCAAACAAAAAAAAATACATTGATTAGTGTTTAGAGACTGCTACTTTACATTTATGGAAAAATTGGCAAAAGGAATACCGCATTTTCTTTTATATGTAAAAGGAGTGGTTTATAATGTAGAAGAAATACATTAAAATGAGGCCAGTACATTAAGATAAGGCAAGCAGGTTGTTTTCCAATCTTCTTGTCCTTACATGTCACAAATCACATTTACATAGTGCTTTGCACCAGTAGTAGCCCTGTCCCTGCATGTGAATGTGCTACTCAATGATCTAAGCAAACACAGATATATGTGCCTAAAAGGTACACCTGAAAGGCGTTTTCTGTACAATCATCGAAAGATAATATAAGTAGCATATACTGAAGTAAAATGCTGTCAAAATCATGATAACTTAATGCCCAATTCTATTCCTCTATGGACTCTCATCGTTATGTAGATGGTGTTATGGGGTTAGGGGGAATGTTTTTGAGTAGGAAAGGGGGTGATTGGAGAGTGAGCGGGAGGGGGATAGAAGTTGCAAAGGCAATTTTTTGCCTTTGAGAGTGCTCTGGAGTACTCGCAATATTTTTAAAATGAAATCAAGGATTTTAGGAGTTGTGAGAGCCAAGTAAATCGGGGTTATTTGAAATAGAATAGCTTTTTGGATCACAAGCAGCTTTAAAATATCAGATGTGGCAAAACTTGCCTTATTTGGCGGTTCTGGCTTTCCGTAGTGCTTAGGGGTAGTTCTCCCACAATGATTCTGTGATCGAGGAATAGAATAGCTAGGGAGATTTAATTTTGCTCGTACACTAGGTGTAATTTGGGTGACTGGGGAATAGAATAGTGCTATAACTTTTCAGTTGTGCTAATCCACTAATCCCTTGTTTTCTCCTTCCCTAGTCATTGCCCATTGCCTCCTTAATCAGCCTTAATTAGCTAACTAACACATCATGTGATTAGTGGTTAAAATTGAGGAATTGCTGAATAAGGAGATGGCAAGTATTCTATGACACAGACTAAGAAAGTTAACCAGGTTTTGTTTTCTAACAAATACAATGAACCTTCTATTATCAAATATTTTCTTTACATGACTGTAATGAAATAAGTCATGTTAAGGCAGCCCAAACACTTTGTTCTTGTCAATTTCTGTGTTGTTTTAGTATCAATGTTCTGCACCATTACATGGATGGCAGAAAGGCATGAAAGAGTCAGCCAGATGGTACAACATCTGACGACAGTAAAAAAAAGTCCCAGGTTCAAATTCCAGTGTTTACTCTCTCTCTTGCTCTATTTTTATTATTTTTAAATTGTAATGATAAAGCAACAGATAACAGGTACATACTGTAAGGGATGGCTATAAGAAACCTTTAAGATCTACATTGTATCCACACAAATGGTCAATTATTACCCTTCTACCCAATGTCAGAATACCACTCTTCTCCCCACTTGTAAATCATTGAAGAACATCACTTCTCCTATACAATGCTGATATAGGATAAATCTTGTCAAATTGTCAGTGCTACACCCTGTTGTATGTTTCACTGATAGAGTGGATTTACCTCATCTAAAATGTAAAACATGTAAACATATGAAAAGTATCCAAAACCACAAAAAAGTTATTGGACAGGAAAGGGATTCACACGCAACAACATAAATGTAGATACATTTCTCTGGCAACTGTTCATCTGGCGTACTAACTTGTCCTGGTTTGCTTTACATAGTATAATACAATGTGTAGAGTGCAGTCTAAAACAGTGTGTTGGTATTAAAAATATATTTTGAAGTAAAATATGAATTAATAGTTCCATTTAGTCATTTTGACCAGATGTGTAAGGCTCCCTGTGACCCTATGGAATACAGCACTGTCATGCATTTTACCTTGATGAAATTAATAATTTAAATGCAATTATATCATATATTTGTATGCTGACTATTCTATTACTATTTCATGTGAAATCTTTGCTTCCCATGACGTTAACAGTCTGGTATGTTGAAACAAAAACGTTTAGTTCTGGCTTTTTGTTAAATAGATATATTTATGAGTAGGTAATCAGATGTATGACCAAGATAACAGGGAGAGAGAGGCATGTAGTATAGATGCAGGCACATAACCAAGACATTCCATGATACTTTGATGACATTGTAAAATCTATTTTTACAGTTTGACTAAAATAAACATACATATTAAGTAAATTTGGTATAAAATGCTATAATTTTATAGTACCCCCTACTGATTGAATGAAAAGTTATGGAAAACATTGTGAAGTCATTTAATATTTTCACCCATAGATACACCCATTGGATGGATAATAGATAGGGAAATGTCAATTTTTATAAAAAGGAAGAGAACAAAGACTCTGGACTGACCTTATTGTTTTCTGACTTTTAAGACTTACTTTTGTTGTTGTTTAGTCATTCAGTTGTGTCTGACTCTTCATGACCCTATGGACCGCAGCACGCCATGTACATCTGTCAGTCACTGCCTCTCTGAGCTCAATTAAGTTTATGTTCATTGATTCAATGATCTCATCTTTAAGGTGGAATCTTTTTACTTCTAACCTCAAGGAATGTCCTCTTGTCAGTTGAAAACCTCTTGGCACAATAAGCTCTACTGACCCTGGATATATTTATATAAGGTAATCAAATCTCCTCTTAGACGCCTTTTTTCTAGAGAAAATAAGTTTAATTTGGTTAGTCTTTCTTCATAACTTAGCCCTCCATTCACCTTATTGGTTTTGTTGCCCTCCTCTGTACCTTTTCCAGCTTTAAAATATTCTTTTTATGAAGTGCTGCCCAAAATTGTACTCCATATTCCAAATGAGGGCGTACTAGGGATATGTATAGTGGCAGAATTATATTTGCTTCCCTTGCTTCTATACCCTTCTTAATGCATGCTAATATTTTATTTGCCTTTGCAGCTGCTGCTTGACTTTGAGCATTGTTACCTAGGTGGTTGTCCACAAGCAATCCCAAATCCCTTTCAATATCTGATACCCCTAGATTTACTCCATTAAGACTATAAATTGCATGGCTATTTTTCCTTCCCAGATGCATAACTTTACATTTATTCATATTAAATCTCATCTGCCATTTAGATGCCCATTCGTCAGTTTTATGTAAATCCCTTTGGAGGGAAAGCACATCATTATCTGATTTAATTACCTTGCACAACGTCGTGTCATCAGCAAAAATGTAGAAACTACTTTCCAGTCCCACCTCTAAGTCATTAATAAATATGTCAAAAAGGAGAGGACCTAATACTGAACCCTGAGGAACCCCACTTACCACATTAGTCCAATCTGAGTATGTTCCAACCCTTTGCTTCCTGTCTTTTAGCCAGCTCTCAATCCATGAGCAGATATTTACTGCAATCCCTGTATCTCTTAGCTTGCACAATAGTCTCCGATGTTGCACTGTATCAAATGCCTTTACAAAATCCAAAAAGACAACATCCACTGAGTCGCCTTGATCCACGTTCCTACTAACCTCCTCATAGAAACTTTTTAGATTTGTTTGACATGACCTATCCTTCATAAATCCATGTTGACTCCTACTTATAATCCTGTTCAAATAGACTAATTATTGTATATTATCCCTTATTAACCCTTCTAAAAGCTTTCCCACTACAGAATTGAGGCTCACCTGTCTATAATTCCCCGGATTTGCTCTTGCTCCCTTTTTAAATATAGGTATCACATCTGCTTTTCTCCAGTCATCTGGTAGAGACTCTGTGTTGAGTGAATCTTGAAAAATTAAATATAATGCTTTGGCTATTACAGAACCCAGTTCCCTCAGTACTTTTGGATGTATTCCATCAGGACCCGGGGCTTTATTAGCATTTATTTTTTTCAACCTCTTTTGGATTACTTCCTGCGTTAACCGATTACTTGGCAAAGGTAGTGCAGCCCCATTATGTTTCAGTGTCCCAACCACTGGTACCCCCCTTGTGTATACCAAAGAAAATAACCTATTTAGCTCATCTGTCTTTTCCTGGTCACTAATTGTCAGACGGCCTGTGGTCACATTGAAATGTTCCTATAGCTTCCTTCCTCGCCTTCTTTCCATTAATATACTTACAAAATATTTTATGGTTAGTCTTACTCTCTTTTGCAATTAATTTTTTATTTTCTATTTTAGCCAGTCTAATAGCCCTTTTGCAAGCCTTGTTGATTTCCTTGCACTCCCGTAAAGCAGTCTCTGTCCCCTCTTGTTTGTATAGTTTAAATGCCTTTGTTTTACTCAGTATCTTAAACTTTAAATCATTGTTAAGCCACATTGGATGTGATTTACTCCTTTTACTTTTATTCCCACTTGGTATATGGTGATAAGTATGTATATTTAGTAAGGATTTAAATGTTGTCCATTTATGTTCAGTGTTTTTACCTATCAGTTCTCTGTCCCAGTCTATACTTTTTATTGCTGCCCTTAGACCGTTAAAATCTGCCCTTTAAAAATTAAGAGTTTTTGTTGGCCCCTTAAAATTTTGTTTTTTTAATTCAATCTCAAATGAGACTGTGTTGTGATCACTGTTTCCCAACGGTTGCCCTATTCCAACATTTGATACTATATCAATATTATTTGTGATGACTAAATCTAAGATAGATTCATTTCTAGTAGGCTCTTGTATAACCTGGGCCAGATAATGATCCCTGAGTGTACTCAAGAACTTGCTCCCCTTAGCCGAACTGCTGGTCTCATTTATCCAGTTTATTTCAGTGTAATTAAAATCTCCCATTATTAGAACTTGCCCATGCTTAGCTGCATTTCCAATCTGTAACAATAATTGCATTTCTTCACTTTCAGTTATATTTGGGGGTTTATAGCATACTCCTACTAATATTCTTTTGGAATTTGCTGCTCCACTATTTAACTTTACCCACAAACATTCAACTTCATCACTAGTTCTGCCATAAACATCTTCTCTGACTATAGGCTTAAATTCAGGCTTAACATACAGACAAATCCCTCCTCCTTTTTTACCATTGCCTCTATATTTTCTAAATAAGTTATAACCATCCAGATTAACAGTCTAGTCATGAGATTCATCCAACAACATTTGGGTAATGCCTATTAAATCCCACTTTTCATTATTTGCTAATGATTCTAAGACTCCCATTTTTCCTGGCAAGCTTCTGGCATTAGCAAGCATACACCTTATCAGCCTTATTAAATTGGGATTCAGTAAATTTAAAAGGGCTCTATTTAAGCCCACAGCATATTTTTTTCTATCCAAAAGCAAAGTCTTCACTAACTAAAAACTTCTGTAAATAAAATATGCTGTGTGCTTAAATAGAGCCCTTTTAAATTTACTGAATTGCACTTTAATAAGGCTGTATGTTATGAGTCTGTAGTTCTGAAGTGCCTGCCACTGTACTTGAGTTACTTAGTACTGCCTCCCTATTGACTATACTATCCCACCCCCTACAGGGGTGCAGTGCTAGGCATCTGTTATCATCCACTGTCAAACTCTGTGGCACATATTTCTCATTCTTTGTCATTTTATGCTGGCACTCCTTGCATCATTGGTACTCCTTGCATCATTGGTACTCACTCTCTGTCATTATTTTCATTCACTGTCACTGCTGTCACTCTGTCTCTGTTTACTGTCACTCTCTACTTCCTGACACTATTATTATTCACTAACGCATTCTGCTGTCACTATTATCATTCATTATCTCCGCCGTCAGTTACTGCTATCACTCTATCTCTGCTGTCACACTCTGTCACTATTATCATTTACTCTCTACTGAGACCCACTGCACTCTCTCTGTCACTATTGTCATTCACTCTAACTGCTGTCACTGCAGTCACTGCAGTCAGTCAGTTATCACTTTATCTCTGCACTCACTCCCTGTCACTATTATCATTCACTGTCCCTGCTGTCACTCTCAGCACTCCTGTTCGTTTCTATTATTACTCTCACTCCCTCTCTGTCATTCACTTTAATTCCCAGCAGTCTCTGATGTCCCCCCAAGCTCTCTCCTGTCACTCTCAGACACTCTAATTCCAAGCAGTATATGATGCCCCCCCGTGCTCTGCTGTTACTCTCAGACAGAGAAAGTAAGGAGAGAAAGAGAAGGGGGGAGTGTGAGAGAGAGAAGGGGAGAGTTTGAGAGAGAGAGGAGGGAAGAGAGAGGGAGAGAAGGGAGAGCGAGAGAGGGGAGAGAGAGAAGTGGGGAGACAGAGAGGGGAGAGAGTGAGAGAGGGGGATATAGAGAGAAAAAATGGAGAGAGAGAGAGAGAGAACATTTGTAATATTTTGTGTTTAATGTATCACACCATAAATATGTATATAGAATTATGGTTTGACTTGGGGAGCCTTGGAAACATCTTTAAACATTAAGGCCCTCATTCAATTGCAATTTAGCCAATTGAATAGGGCCCTAAATAAGCACATAACATATATTTTTTAAAGAAGTTTTTAGTTAGTAAGCATCTATCCAAAAGCAATGTTTTCACTAACTAAAAACTTAAAAAAAAAAATATGTTATGTGCTTATTTAGAGCCCTATTCAATTGGCCAAATCGCAATTGAATGAGGGCCTAAGTCTGGGTTGAAAAAAAAAGTTTGGGAACCACTGCTCTACACTGTAAATTCCATACCGTACTATTATTATGCATTCAATAAAGTCTAGAATAGCCTATTCAATGTTCCTCCACTGCTTCAAGGCTATTTACTCCTCAGCTTCTCCTTATACCTTTCTTCTCTTTCACTCTGCCCAGCAATGTCTTTTCACTGTTCCATTCAGTTCTAGAGCTCCTTCTCGAATTAAACCTTTCATACTAGTACTTCCACATTTCTGGAACGCACTACAGGTTTTAAAACAGTACCATTAGATACTGCAGTTATAGATATGTAATAGCATCCTCCTTTCCACATGCTCTTTGTATTTTACCATAATCTTTCTGTATACATCTTTTCTCCAACATAAGTGGATACTAAGCTCTTTGGGGCACGGACTATGTAATCCATTTGCTATCTGTATGTTAAATGCATTCATATTGGCATTTCATTGTTTTGTATCTTTTCTTATTTTACAAATTGATGAAGCTATACAAAAAAAAAATACAGGCATACATACATGCACTCTATTTTATATGTTTTATATATAATTTAGGGTGATTGGACTTGTTTTTCACCTACACTGTGAGTTGTTACTTCTACAATTCTTGGGATATGTATAAACTGAGTGCAGAACATGTTTTGTTTTTACTATGAAGGAGACTGCTATTGTTTTGGATTCATTATGTCAATATGTGTGCAATAATGAGATCTTTGTAATCTTATTATTGTTTCCTCATTATTTCATTGTTTGTTGTAGCCTTTTTTGATGCATTTCATGATATTTTTTTGTACACTGAAGTCCCATATGTACAATGTAAGCCTTTGAAAAAATTCAATTGATAATGGTAAAAAAAACAACTAAATACATGGTCCAATTGACAAATCATCTATGCAATAATTATTTACTGTGAGTGTCCATTGCTTTGTTAGGTTTCCTTATTGTCACCTGGTTAATCCTATTGTGATTTATACTAGTATGTATTCCATTTATCAATCAAATAAATTGTAGTAGCTTTCAGTCATACTAATCGAGATTTTATCTGCATCCACAGTCCATACATCCGGTTAGGAAAAGAAGAGAATGTACTACCATTAAAGCAAACGTTAACATAGTAATTTTAAACAGAATAATGGCTAAATAGTGACAGACTGATTTAAACAAGATTTTTTACATTACAGAAGATTTTCTTTGTGAAAAATCGAATTATATTAATTTAAGTAAACTAACAATAAAGAAATTCTGAGAGAGATAGCAAACAAATGGGGTAATTTACCAATGGATCCTGGTGGGTGTGATGGGCCATAGTGACTGGTGATCTAGCCTTTTTCTGAGTTAAAATACTACCCTATGCAGCACATTGCAAGCACTGTAGGTCTAGCCACATACATCTAGCATGTGTAGCCAGTGGTGGAGGTAGATAATTTAGGGCCCTGGTAACCCCCCCCCCCCCACCCAATGGAGGGAGGGGGGTTTAGCAATTTTTTGTACATATATATATATATATATATATAAATATATATATATATATATATATATATATATATATATATATATATATATAACTATATAACTTATATTACTATAATATATTACAGATAAATCGACCTATATTATCTGGTAACCAGGTCTCCCCTTGCCCCACAGCGACCCACCTCCCCTGGCTGGCCTTGCTCCCACCCTTACCTGGTACCCTTGGTGGCCCTTACTACTCTGCATTCAAAGGTTATACTGCAGTTCACAATTATGAAAGCATGTTCATGTGCCCATTGATGATCTTGTGCGCATTTGTGCATGTACATTAGTTTGTAATTGGGGTTTCTATTGAGGGGGTGCCAGGTGTACCGTGTGGGGCATGAGGGGCCTGCGGGGCAGTCGTGGGCTAGACCAGGGAGTAGTCGGTACCACTACAAAAACAACAAACTAAACATTTAAAGAAAAATATATAATAAGGCAGCACTAGCTACCCCCTTCCCCCCGAGTAGGGCCCTGGTACATTGTACCACATGCACCACTGCTAGACATGCACCTTCATGTAGTGCTAGCATTAACATCAAAGGTTTTATATCACAGAAAAAGGTAAATTGGTATTTAAGTGGGCTGCAATGCTGCTATTAAACATCACATCCTGAAACCACATGATCTGAGAAAGCCCAAGGCATACATAAATGGGATTGATTGGAGCATATAAACTCTTTGCTGATGAGATTGGTGCAGAGAAAAGGTTAAAAGTTAAATCAATGATAAAGGGCATTCCCACTACTGCAATTATGTTGTGAATGGTTTACCCCTCAAAAGACATATGTGCACATATGTTTAAGACTGCCCTGCCTAGCCTACCCCTTTTTAATGGGTTGAGAATATAGTAGAGAATGTGAACCCTTTAGTAACTGGGGAGCTTAGCCTCCTCCCCCATCAACTAATGGGGGGCAATTGAAGCCTCCCACCCTAGCCCCTATTTGACCATACAGACTAGGGTGGTGCACCCCCTAAGCCCCCATAGCATCTTCATCCCATGGATTATGGGGATCAATTATGATAACATTTCATTCACTCTAACATTTCATTCATTAAATACATAGAACATGTATAAAAAGAATTGCACTAAATAAAAAAATACAATTTAAAAAATAACAACTTACCATTAACATAATAAAAAACATAAACCTGTAAAGAAAATAATTAGTTAACTAATAAATTACCCAAAATGGATCCAGCATTGTCAAGTAACACCCTTGATACTCTCTTCAGCTCTAGTAAGCAGGAACATTTGTGATGATGAAAACTTTATTGAACCTTATGATTCCTCTTCAGTCTTAATTAAAGTCCTCTATTTAGCTCCAGGGAAAGGGCCCATCTTTTAGGACACTTGGATTTATCTTTAACATTTAGATACAATGGTCCTCGTTCAATTGCATTTGGGCAATTGAATAGGGCTCTATATAAGCACAGAGCATACGTTTTTTACAGAAGTGTTTAGTTAGTGAAGCCCTTGCTTTTGGATAGAAGTTCACTAACTAAAAACTTCTGTGAAAAAAAAATATGCTCTCTGCTTATATAGAGCCCTATTCAATTGCCCAAATCGCAATTGAATGAGGCCCAATTTATGTATTTAATATGATTTATTTAGTGACTTCACTTTGACTTGGGCTACAATCCAGATTGCCATCAGGATTGCAGGGCATTCCCATAGACCTTGAGTAGGGTAATGTAGGTGTGCTTGCAGGTGGTAACCTACCACTTCATTAAGTCACTTTGCAAGGTTTAATTTTAATATTTTTTTGGTAAATCACGAGAAACATTGAGATATGGAGAGCCACAATGTGCCGCACATCTCAAGATATTTTAGTCTATCCGCCTCAATGGTTTCATTCTTTTCCTGAATGTCAGTTGCAAGATGAAGTTGTAAATAAAGGCTCATAGAGGGCCCAATGTCTGTGTTTTCTAATATGATTTAAAGTCAAAAGAATGGGAACAAAAGCACAAGTTATTTGCAGTCAAGAGATCCACAAGGCTCACTGCACCTCTGTTTTTTTTAAACATTCCAAGACAGAGGCGCATAAAAGGACCCTCTCCTGTTTCACTATAATATATTTTTGATACTGCCGTTATTTTCAGTTAAACAATTATAACAGCTATTGTCAGTTTTAGGGTATGGTAAGGATTTTGTCACTATTATACAAAAAATAAAAATAAGATTGACATTACAACAGTATAAATTAAATAAAAGGCAAAAATACTTTACTTATACTAATGAATATATAAATAAATAGCAATTACCAAATATGTATTCATTGTACAATCTTGTTTCAAGATATATTGATATAAGTGCATTTTTTATCTAAAGAAACGTGCACATAACATAATATAAATATTTTATATTATGTTATGTGCACGTTTCTTTAGATAATTATAAGAGTTTAAATATACATAGTGAAGACAAAAAGTATCCAGTATACCTTTAAATAAAACCATAAATAATAGTTCTAGTCTGCTCTGAATATTATTTAAATATGATGGACCCTATTGCAAATCATACAATAATATACAGTAAGATTAAAGATGCAGTATAGTACAAGAACATTAAATTAGAAAACATACTTTTTTAGCAGTGTGGAACATTTAACAAGTCAACAGCAGATTTGACACAATACCTAAAGTAGAGAAACAATATCATGTTAATACTTTTGATGTTTCATTTCTTGACAGACATATGAGAAATTTAACATGTTAACAATTCATCATTGTCAAGTTGAAAAAATTATGATTGCTATACAAGCTACCATTCTCTATTATAAAAACTGTGCATCCAAGAATATACAACTAGGCTCAGAAGATAAATAAATAAATAAATAGAGGCACTTGCTGTACAAATTGTAAACATATTCTAAATTTACCAGTTTGTATATTCAGTTGGAATTTATATTTCTACTAGCGAATTGCCCGTCAAAAAATGACGGAAATGAAATTGTAAGGTAGCTAATGCTGTTTGGTGTATAATAATGACATATGTAATACATTACTAAATGAATATACTGTACCTATTTTGAAGCATTGTGATGAAGAGCTGGCAATCTGTGTTGATGTTGCTGCAGCATTAGTGGTGTGGAGCTGCTGTGTAAGCATGCTGAATGTGTGCACTGTGTGGTATGAATATCCGTAGGTCGTTTGTTGCGTTTTGCGAGTTTGTTGTGGTGTTTTGCGAGTTTCTTGTGGTGTTTTGCGAGTTTAGAGTGCTGTAGCCTCGTTTTCGTTTTGTTCGGCGGCCATTTTTTCTCTCGCTTAGATTTTTTTTTAGTCTCTAAACTCTTTTATTTCGAGTAAAATCGAGGTATAAGTTGTATTTTTGAGGTCCTGGGTGCTCCCTCTTGGTGTAGGTAAGGTTTTTATGTATGTGCTGTGTGTATGTATTGTGTTTTACATTTTGTAATGTTCGCGAGTTGCGTCCGAGTGTTGCGAGGCCGTAATGTGTGTGAACGTGTGTCGTATGTTGTTTGCGAGTGTCGTAATGTGTGTGTCGTGCTGTTTGGGTTGCGACGTGAAGTTTGCGAGGGTGCCAGCAACTGCGAGGTCCTCAGGTGCTGGCATGCCGAGGGCTTTGCGAGGGTCCTCAGTTGCTGGCAAGGAGCGCCTTTGGCGCTCCATGCCAGCAACTGAGACCCTCGGCCAGTGCCCTCGCTTCGCAAAAGCCTTGGCTCGCTGCGCGAGCCGCGGCCCTCGCTACGCGAGCCCGCAGCGTTAGCAACAACTCATACGCTCACAACTATATATGTGATTGAAATGACAATCCAAAGTGTCTTTTTGGATGCTCTCTGCTATTCAGTCAACTGTTACCTGTCTATAAAATAAGGGATGGAAAAAAAGAAAAAAAATTCAAGGGACACAGTTATCAATTTTTTTTTTTAACAACTGAGTAACAGGGTTATAGTAACAGTTACCAATTTGGGTTAGGGTCTTGCTTCTACTGGCAGCAGTTTGTGGTAAAGGGTGCTCATAATTTATTAGGGGAGAGGAGAGTGGTAGAAACTTAGGCCTCCATGTAAATCAAGTGCTCTAATTTAGGGCAATGCCGTAAATCGACTGCAGTATTTTTATTTTCCTATGTTACACATGGATGTAAACACATTCACACACCCAAATTACGTCACTCAGCCAACATCCGTAAACCAGGCTTTCCTCTGTAGCTGTGAAGGGGCAGGGTTTTATGACCCACCAAACCATGGCTGTAATTGCAATCAATCACAAGCAACAGCTGTGGAGCAGACATAGGAACCAAAAGGCTAATTAGTTGCCAGATACAGCCATTAAAAGCCTTGTCCAATTGGACTGTGTTGAAGCAAGTAACCACACAGGTCTAAGGAGTTTGGAGGGGTATTGAGCAAGAGAGAGAGAGAGAAAACATTATTCTTTAACACACAATACCGATAATAGATAATTTACACACACATAGAGTAACAATATATATATATATATATATATATATATATATATATATATATATATATATATATATATATATATAGCCAGATCACAGCACCCATAATACAACCCCCTCACCATTACAGGTAATATTGAAAACATATAGTACGCACATTTATTTTACCAAACACACACAGACATAAATATATTTTATTGAGTTATCCTTATATTTGTTTTTTTATATATGTTGAGGAGGGGAGAGGAGGGGAGGAGAGTTGGTGGAGAGTAGGATAGAAGAAAAGGAGTGTGATGGTAACATCATAGTAGAGGAGGAGAGTGACGGGGAAGGATAGGCCTCAGGGAGAGATGAGGGAGTGCAGGGCCCCTAACTTCTCCCATGATGAGATGGTGAAGAACATCTGTGTGAACTACCATATCATCAGTGGTGGTAGGGACATGAGGCCTGGGAAGAGGTCACTGGCTTAGAGATGGGTGCCAATAGGAAAGTCAAGCCAGTGAGGCAAAAATATGATGACAGCCAAGCAAAGTTGAAGATGAAGATGGTGAGGTGGCCAGGGCAGCCAGAGTCGTATTGGGATCAGTGGGAGAGGATTCTAAAAGAATGGATCTCAACTGCTGTTGTTATGGGACTACCAGACCTGTTGGTTTAGTAGAATCAAAGCACCCAAGAAGGTGAATATATCACACAACATCATGCCATAGCATACATAGATAATAAACAGAAAATGTAAATATTGTAAAACACTGAGAGGGATATGTAAGGTCCCTGGATATTAATGGGATATATGTTAAATGTATCCACAGTGGAATCCAGGATTTTGAAATATCACTCTCATAAGTGGACAGATACAAATGTGTTTCAAAGATTTTTAGGATAAAATGAACACTGATTATTAATGCAAAGAATAATTTCAAATGAATGAAAAAAAACAGTCCATGTATGGGTTTGCTTAATATAGCATATGCAGATACTGACTCTGTATGGCTGCATGTGCACTGTAATATACTAGCCTATCAGAGACAACGGCTCAGCATTATGTTAACAACTATTGCTGAGAGATGTTCATTGAACGGTCAGTCTCACACAATGCACATTAAGTTCAAGTCAGCAAGTGTCCATATGAGTTGCAGATAGCAGAACACAGCAGAATCAGTTATGTTGTTATGAGCCACAATCAGTCTGGCAGAAACAAATAGCACAATGATCATCTGGGTAATGCAAGCTACTTACAATGACATTATGTGAATCAACAGTCTCACACTGTAGAAATTGGTATTAATACATGATCACACATCGATTACATGATCAGGCACCCGGTATATGCTAATGACGTGGCACTCATGTGAGGTCACGGCATTAGCATAACCAGGTGCTGGCACCCGGTATATGCTAATGACGCGGCGCGCATGTGATGTCACATGCGCGCCACATCAAGACCCGGAAGGAGCGGAGGCCGGAGCAGGTAAGTGAGGGGTGAGGGGAGGGGGGTTTAGAATGAGGGGTAGGGCATTGAGGATGAGGAGTGGGGAGGAAAAGAGACACGGGGGGTAGAGAGACGCTGTAATTTTTTAACAAAAGGTTCGGCAACACGAAGATTTATGATGCAAGAGACTTGTTTATTATAGGTCTCATAAGCAAGGATCCAGATGTAGTAATTAACTTTAAGAAAAAGAAAAATCTACGTAAACGTTCTTAATAGACATTCAGGAACACCCTGACTACACTCGGGCAGCTTCTCTGGGGCAAAATCTTGTGTATTTTTGGAGAGCAGACACATTAGTTTCTTGAATTTGGAAGTGTTGGTATCGCCACCTTGTGGATAGCTTACAAACTGGCTCGGGTATTTACTAGCCGATATAGTGTCAACTTGTGGATAGGATACAAAACTGTCTCTGGTATTTTGTATACTGCTGCCTTGTGGCAAGGATACAAATGGTCTCTGTTATATGGTATAGTGCCACCTTGTGGCCAGGGTACCGGCCCACCCTTCTCTCCGAGTACCCACCCGAGGAACCCTTATAACGAGTACCAAGTGTACTCTAAAAGATAAAGTCTCGTTAAGCACAACAGTCTCTTCCCTGGGGGTAATAAAGAAACCAAAAGGGGTTCTGACCTTGCAGTAATGTAGTCGGCCTCGCAAGTGGCTTTAGTCTGCAGCAGAGGTCCTCAGCAGATTGGACTTGTTTCCAATAGCAGCTTCTTTGGTTTGTCTCTCTCTCTCTCTGATGCCAGCACCCACACTTCCTGCGTCTGTCCTCTTACTCCACAGATCAAACAGTCCACAATATCTAACAGGACTTATAGCTCCAGGAAACAGCAGTATAGCACTCCAAGCACAGCTTCTCCGAAACAGTTCACCTTTGATATCTGTGTGAGAAAACTATCACCCAGTCCACTCTTTGCAGCAATTCAGGCAGCTGACAGCTCTCTCTGCTAGCTATACTTTCCAGGCTCCTTACAGCTTGTCTTCTTGGCTAGGCCTCAGAGCCTCTGGCTGAAGCTTCCTCACTCTGCTCACACCACTTAGGCCAGAGCCTAATCAGCAGCACTTCCAATGTCTGCTTTCCAGGCTTTAAAGTGAAGCTCCAGCAGGACCAATTAGGAGTTCTCCAGGAGTTTAACTCCATCACTCCTGTAAAAAACTCTTCCCACTCTTTACCTGGCACCATCCTCTAGGGGGCAAACGGTCACAATATAATATCACGTGACATAAGCAGCAATGCAGAGATTCCATGCATTAATTAATTATCAAAGATATGCACTGTATCATGGTATGAGCATGTAAGGAAGATAGTTTAGTTACACCAAAAAAGGAGATATGCAAACACAATGCTAGAGATGAAAATTGGATGCATGTACATATGTGGGGGAGGGGTATGGTGTATCATTCAACATGAGGTAACCTCATGTGTATAATAACAGTAGATATCTAGACACCAAACTATAGGTGATTATGCATAGTTGCATGAGGATGGACATCTTAAAAGATCAGATCATGTCCATTGCTGTTAGCATGTTTCAAGATATTGGTTAAACAATTATAAGCATGAAAAAAGCACAATAACAGCAAACTAATAGATAAACATATGGGGAGGATAATAACAGAGGCTTGTGTATCCACAACAGACTCCTGTGCAACAACCAAGAAACAAGTGCTGAATCATTGAACAAACAAATAACTTGATAGGTTTGTTCAATGGACACGATGATCCAGTGTGGGATCAGCTATTTCACCCATCACTGGTATAAATATCAGGTATAATACAAACATTTTCTCACTCAATGGACTGATCCAGCCCATACATAACATACAAATAGATTTTTCTTTTGGTCTTTGATTGTGCACCTCTATGTATGTTACATAGTAATTATTAGGTCCATCAAGTTCAACCTGTTTAGATCTCTTTTGATCCTTATAATATGTGTTTTTTTTATTACTCTGTAATAATTGTTAATTGCTAATTATTCATCATTAATTGATCCAGAGGAAGGCAAACAGAAAAAAAATAATTGAAAAATTTGCCAATTGTCTTAAAAGGGAAATAAAATAAATTCCTTCCTGACCCCAGATACTGGATCAATACTCCCTCTCTAATTATCCATGATAACTCTGAATGCCCCTTTTATTCAAAAATATATCCAACCCCTTTTTAAAGTTATCTATCAAAACTTCTGTCACCACCTCCTTTGGTAGAGAATTCCACAGATTAACCACCCTTACTGTGAAGTACCATTTTCTTTCTTTAGGGTGGAATCTATTTTTTCTAACCTCAAATGATGTCTTCTTGGCACAAAAAATACACTTGACCAATCCCTATATTGACCCATGATATATTTATATAAAGTAATCATAACACGCATAGGCGCCTTTTTTCTGGAGAATATAAGTTTAATTTGGTTAGTCTTTCTTCATAGCTTAGTCCCTCCTTTCCCCTTATTAGTTTTGTTGCCATTCTCTGTACTTGTTCCAGCTCTAAAATTTTATTTTTATGAAGAGGTGCACAAAAGTGTACTCCATATTCCAAATGAGGACGTACTAGGGATGTGTATAGGGGCAGAATTATATTTGCTTCCCTTGCTTCTATACTCTTCTTAATACATGTTAATATTTTACTTGCCTTTGCAGATGCTGCTTTACATTGAGCACTATTACCTCGGTGGTTGTCCACAAGCACTCCTAAATTACTTTGAATTTCTAATGCCTCTATATTTGCTCCTTCAAGATTATAAACTGCATGCTTATTTTTCCTTTCCAAATGCATTACTTTTCATTTATTCAAGTTAAATCTCATTTACAGTTTAGATGCCCATTCCTATAACTTATGTAAGTCCATTTGCTCCATCAGTTCCTGATTTAACTACCTTGTCATCAGCAAAAATTTAGACAATTGATCATTTTAGTAAAATCTCTAGTCTTAGACTAAATTTAGAAAAATCTGAAGCTTTAGGAGTAGTCAAAATTACTTAGAGGATTTAACACTTATAAATGTATTTGGTCCAGACATCACATCAAATATTTAGGAGTCAATATCACTTCAAAAATATCAGACCTGTATAAAGCTAATTACCCCCCATTTATAAAATGCTGACAGCTGATATTGCGAAAATGGGATAGATATCGTATTTCATGGACAGGCCATATAGTAGCTATTAAAATGAACTTATTACCAAAGTTAATGTATTGATTCCAATCCTTACCTATACCACTTGACTTAAAAGAACTAGACAGATTTCAAAAAAATATTTTCAGATTTATATGGAATAACAAACATCCCTGTATAGCTAAAAAAATAATGTTTAGGCACATAGAAGGACTTTTTAGCCCAAATTTGAGACTCAAGTGGCAGTATTACCTTAAGTCCATTCTCTCAAACATCAACCAGCTTGGGTCTTATTAGAGGACCAACAATTGAAACCACATTCTTGTGATAAACTCCCCTGGATACCTAAAGGAATAATACCCACTTCAACTTACTCTAACCCGATGATTCAGCTAACGTTAACTTCCTGGAATTGGGCCAAATCCAGATGTCAGCTTGCCCCTTGTTTAACTTCTCTATAATCGGTATTATGTTTTCCACATATACGGTTGCAAGCAAAAGTAAGTGAACCCTTTGGAATGATATGGATTTCTGCACACATTGGTCATAAAATGTGATCTGATCTTCATCTAAGTCACAACAATAGACAATCACACTCTGCTTAAACTAATAACACACAAAGAATTAAATGTTACCATGTTGTTATTGAACACACCATGTAAACATTCACAGTGCAGGTGGAAAAAGTATGTGAACCCCTAGACTAATGACATCTCCAAAAGCTAATTGGAGTGAGTTGTCAGCCAACTGGAGTCCAATCAATGAGATGAGATTGGAGGTGTTGGTTACAGCTGCCCTGTTCTATAAAAAACACACACCAGTTCTGGGCTTGCTTTTCACAAGAAGCATTGCCTGATGTAAATGATGCCTCACACAAAAGAGCTCTCAGAAGACCAACGATTAAGAATTGTTGACTTGCATAAAGCTGGAAATGGTTATAAAAGTATCTCCAAAAGCTTGCTGTTCATCAGTCCACGGTAAGACAAATTGTCTATAAATGGAGAAAGTTCAGCACTGCTGCTACTCTCCCTAGGAGTGGCCATCCTGTAAAGATGACTGCAAGAGCACAGCGCAGACTGCTCAATGAGGTGAAGAAAAATCCTAGAGTGTCAGCTAAAGACTTACAAAAGTCTCTGGCATATGCTAACATACCTGTTAGCGAATCTACGATATGTAAAACACTAAACAAGAATGGATTTCATGGGAGGATACCACAGAGGAAGCCACTGCTATCCAAGCAAAACATTGCTGCACGTTTACAGTTTGCACAAGAGCACCTGGATGTTCCACAGCAGTACTGGCAAAATATTCTGTGGACAGATGAAACTAAAGTTGAGTTGTTTGGAAGAAACACACAACACTATGTGTGGAGAAAAAGAGGCACAGCACACCAACATCAAAACCTCATCCCAACTGTGAAGTACAGTGGTGGGGGCATCATGGTTTGGGGCTGCTTTGCTGCGTCAGGGCCTGGACGGATTGCTATCATCGAAGGAAAAATGAATTCCCAAGTTTATGAAGACATTTTGCAGGAGAACTTAAGGCCATCTGTCCACCAGCTGAAGCTCAACAGAAGATGGTTGTTACAACAGGACAACGACCCAAAGCATAGAAGTAAATCAACAACAGAATGGGTTAAACAGAAGAAAATACTCCTTTTGAAGTGGCCCAGTCAGAGTCCTGACCTTAACCCGATTGAGATGTTGTGGCATGACCTCAAGAAAGCGATTCACACCAGACATCCCAAGAATATTGCTGAACTGAAACAGTTCTGTAAAGAGAATTACTCCTGACCGTTGTGCACATCTGATCTGCAACTACAGGAAACGTTTGGTTGTAGTTATTGCTGCCAAAGGAGGTTCAACCAGTTATTAAATCCAAGGGTTCACATACTTTTTCCACCTGCACTGTTAATGTTCACATGGTGTGTTGAATAAAAACATGGCAACATTTAATACTTTGTGTGTTATTTGTTTAAGTATACTGTGATTGGCTATTGTTGTGACTTAGATGAAGATCAGATCACATTTTTCGACCAATTTGTGCAGAAATCCATATCATTCCAAAGGGTTCACATACTTTTGCTTGCAACTGTATTAGGAGACTCAAGTGTAATCTCAAAGCATTAGTGGGTCTTTAGGAACATAGATAGAATATGATCTTAGTATATTAATGGAATGATCAAATTCATGCTATACATAATTTTCCAAGCCTGGAATTTTGTAATTATCTAGAAATCAGGAACTGGGTCACTAAAATGTTTAGAGATATGGGAGTTCCAAATACATCATGGTTCTCTTTCATATGCCAAAAAGCCCCATTAACAAAAGGGAATATAGGATCACTCTATGATACTTTCAATAGATCTAAAATGATTGAAAACCACAAATTCATGATGAAATGGGAGGAAGCCCTGGGATGTGAATGGGAAATAACTAGGGATCATTGAATTATAGCATGTTGGAGACTTCGATCAAAGTCTTACATAGATCCTATTGTAAGCTGCATAAACTATACAAAATGAATCCCCAGAGAGAGTAACCGATGTTTTAGGGGTTGTCAAAAAGTAGTTCAAAATACTTGGGGACCATTAATTCAACTCGCTTCTACATTTTTTAAATCCCTGATTCCATTTGCAATGGAATCATGTCTATTCGGGATACACATTGAAAGCTTAACCTCTTCCCAAAACAAGTTACTCCAACTTATGGCATTGGCAACCAAAACTCATATAGCTAGCAGCTGGAAGCTACCGACCTTAAACTTTTCAGAAGTTATGCGAAAAATAAACTATATACTAATAAAGGAACACTTAACCTATAGTATCAGGTAATTTCCCCCAGTTTCTAAAAACATAGGAACACTGGATAATGAACATATCCCCTCTTAGGCACCTTTTTTCTAGAGAATATAAGTTTAATTTTGTTAGTCTTTCTTTATAGTTTATTCCCTCCTTTCCCCTTATTAGATTTGTTGCCCTTCACTGTACTTTTTCCAGCTCTAAAATGTCCATTTTATGAAGTGATGCGCAAAATTGTACTCCATATTCCAAATGAGGGCATACTAGGGATTTGTATAGTAGCAGCTTCCTTTGCTTCTATACCCTTCTTAATATATGCTAATATTTTACTTGTCTTTACAGATGCTGCTTTGCATTGAGCACTGTTACCTAGGTGGTTGTCCCCAAGTACTCCTAAATCCCATTCTATATCTGATATCCCTAGAATTGCTCCATTAAGATTATAAATTGCATGGCTATTTTTTCTTCCCAAATGCATAACTTTACATTTATTTGTGTGATATCTCATCTGTAAGAAATCCCATTTAGTTGCCCATTCCTTTAATTTATGCAAATCCCTTTGGAGGGAAATTACATAAGTTTCTGATTTAATTACCTTGCACAAGTTAGTGTCATCAGCAAAAATGGAGAAAATACTTTCCAGTCCTACTTAATAAATATGTTAAAAAGTTGAGTACCTAATACTCAACCCGAGGAACCCCACTTACCACATTAGTCCAAACATGAGTATGCTTCATTTACAACAACCCTTTACTTACTGTCTTTTAGCCAGCTCTCAATGCATATGCAGATATTTTATGCAATTCCTATATCCCTTAGTTTACACAATAGTCTTCCATCAAAAGCCTTTGCAAAATCCAAAAAGACTACACCCACTGAGTTGCATTGATCCAAGTTCCTACTAACCTCCTCATAGAAACAAATGAAATGTGTTTGACATTACCTAGCACATATATAGTTGTGAGTATACGAGTTGTTGCTAACGCTTGCGGGCTCGTGCAGCAGTTCCCCGCAAATGAGGGTCTTCGCGAAGCGAGGGTCCGCATTTGCGGAGGTCGAGGCTCCAACGTCGGCTGTGTTAACACACACACGACTTTTTAACAAAAAAAACCCTTAAAACCTCAAAGGCGCCTCACACCCAGTTACACACACACGCAAGACTTAAAAAAAAAAAAAAAACTCAAAGGCGCCTCACACGCGGTTAACACACATACGCACGACTTAGAAAAAAATACACTGCGTCGTACACGTAAGAAACAACTACGTCCCTCGCAAACAAATTACGGCCGCCTCGCAAAAAAATACGGCCGCAAAACGACCCATTCCCAACACGCAAAACCGGACAACAACGGCGAGCATGAAAACATCAGAAACACAAGAAATAAACACAACGAACACATAAAAAGCTTACTTACAGCAAGGGGGGGCATCCGGCACCTCGAAAAGTTAATTTACACGTCCATTTAAGTCCAAAAAAAGAGTTTAAACTGCCGAAAATCACCTAAACGAGTGCATGCGTATTGCGTTCTAACGGTCTGAGGCACTTCAAAGTTTATAAATACTATATTTATACTCAGGTGATGAACGGAGTGACTGGATAATTAACTGCTGCAGTTACTTGAGAAGAGAATTGTTTCCTAATTTCCTACTTTACATTGTGCAAATTAGAGAGGTAAGCTATAATATATTACATTTTATTATCAAGACAGGACAAAAAAAAAAAAAGTTTAAGTATGAAAATGTGATTTATGTATAGTGACATGTGGCACGCACATTTATGTGTATAGCCCCTGCAACAAACTAATCTTAATCCAAACGAATTAAACAAGTATATTTAAATGACATTACAAAAAAAAAAAATATTAACTATTAAAATATGATTCATGTATAGTGATATGTGATACGCACATATATGTGTATCATGTATAGTCACATGTCACACACACATTTATGTGTGTAGGCCCAAATACTAAGTAATGTTAATTGAAAGTAATTACAGAAGTATATTTAAATGACATTAATTTATTGTAATTCAATATATAACCTAAAGATCAATCTTTCTCCTTTTTTTTACTATTCAAACAGACTCTGCATCAACAGCGTCACTTAAGAATTTGCACCGTGCATTGTGAACCACAATCCCTTTTAAACAACTCCAAGAAAGAACAAGAGGTAAGATAGAAAAATACATTACATGCTGAAAAATACCATGCTTTGCTAAATCAAAAAAAAGAAATATACAATTAACCATTTCACTTTCTTTTTCAAACAGACACTACAAGTAGACCGGCGGATTAAGATTGCCAGGAGGGGACCCTTTGTCATTCAACACTTCTGTCAAGGTAAAGTATAACAAGTACAAAAAAAAAAATGAACTATATATGTTTAATGGCCGCCAATATAAATTAATATTCTTCTTTAATGTTTAAGAACCGATAAGCCTTACAAAGAACCCTAAATAAGCATACCAAAAGTGGTAGAAAAAAAAACAGGATTGAACCAAAAATCACACAAACACATAGCAAACTAAATTAATATTCTTCTTTAATGTTTAAGAACCTATAAACCTTACAAAGAAGCCTAAATAAGCATACCAAAAGTGGTAGACACAAAACAGGATTGTACCCAAAAATCACACAAACACATAACAAACTAAATTAATATTCTTATTTAATGTTTAAGAACTTATAAGCCTTACAAAGAAGCCTAAATAAGCATACCAAAAGTGGTAGACACAAAAGAGGATTGTACCAAAAATCACACAAACACATAACAAACTAAATTAATATTCTTCTTTAATGTTTAAGAACCTATAAGCCTTACAAAGAAGCCTAAATAAGCATACCAAAAGTGGTAGACAAAAAACAGGATTGTACCAAAAATCAGAGAAACACATAGCGAATTAAATTGATATTTTTCTTTAATGTTTAAGAACCTGTAAGCCTTACAAATAAGCCTAAATAAGCAAACCAAAAGTAGTAGACACAAAACAGGATTTACAAAAATCAGAGAAATACATAGCGAACTAAATTAATATTCTTCTTTAATGTTTAAGAACCTATAAGCCTTACAAAGAAGCCTAAATAAGCATACCAAAAGTGGTAGACACAAAACAGGATTGAACCAAAAATCACACAAACATATAGCAAACTAAATTAATATTCTTCTTTAATGTTTAAGAACCTATAAACCTTACAAAGAAGCCTAAATAAGCATACCAAAAGTGGTAGACACAAAACAGGATTGTACCCAAAAATCACACAAACACATAACAAACTAAATTAATATTCTTTTTTAATGTTTAAGAACCTATAAGCCTTACAAAGAAGCCTAAATAAGCATACCAAAAGTGGTAGACACAAAAGAGGATTGTACCAAAAATCACACAAACACATAGCAAAGTAAATTAATATTCTTCTTTAATGTTTAAGAACCTATAAGCCTTACAAAGAAGCCTAATTAAGCATACCAAAAGTGGTAGGCACAAAACAGGATTGTACCAAAAATCACACAAACACATAACAAACTAAATTAATATTCTTCTTTAATGTTTAAGAACCTATAAGCCTTACAAAGAAGCCTAAATAAGCATACCAAAAGTGGTAGACACAAAACAGGATTGTACCAAAAATCAGAGAAACACATAGCGAATTAAATTAATATTTTTCTTTAATGTTTAAGAATCTGTAAGCCTTACAAATAAGCCTAAATAAGCAAACCAAAAGTAGTAGACACAAAAGGGGATTGTACCAAAAATCAGAGAAATACATAGCGAACTAAATTAATATTCTTCTTTAATGTTTAAGAACCTATAAGCCTTACAAAGAAGCCTAAATAAGCATACCAAAAGTGGTAGACACAAAACAGGATTGTACCAAAAATCACACAAACACATAGCAAACTAAATTAATATTCTTCTTTAATGTTTAAGAACCTATAAGCCTTACAAAGAAGCCTAATTAAGCATACCAAAAGTGGTAGGCACAAAACAGGATTGTACCAAAAATCACACAAACACATAACAAACTAAATTAATATTCTTCTTTAATGTTTAAGAACCTATAAGCCTTACAAAGAAGCCTAAATAAGCATACCAAAAGTGGTAGACACAAAACAGGATTGTACCAAAAATCATAGAAACACAAAGCGAATTAAACTAATATTTTTCTTTAATGTTTAAGAACCTGTAAGCCTTACAAATAAGCCTAAATAAGCAAACCAAAAGTAGTAGACACAAAACAGGATTGTACCAAAAATCAGAGAAATACATAGCGAACTAAATTAATATTCTTCTTTAATGTTTAAGAACCTATAAGCCTTACAAAGAAGCCTAAATAAGCATACCAAAAGTGGTAGACACAAAACAGGATTGTACCAAAAATCACACAAACACATAGCAAACTAAATTAATATTCTTCTTTAATGTTTAAGAACCTATAAGCCTTACAAAGAAGCCTAAATAAGCATACCAAAAGTGGTAGACACAAAAAAGGTTTGTATCAAAAATCACACAAACAAATAGCAAAGTAAATTAATATTATTATTTACTGTTTACCAAGCTATAACACTTACAAACAAGTCTACATTTGTATACCAAAAGTGGTGGACACAAAACAGGATAATGCTAAAAACATTGCAATCATATCAAAAATACGAACAACAATAATTACAGTATAAAAAAAAAAATTATCTGGAATATACAAATACATTTAAATTATTTTTAAAAGGTTGAACAAAAAACAGCATAGCAGAAAAATTCACCGTAACAGATACAATACACCAAAATAAGGAAATTTTTGCTTTATTACAAATACCTTCAAATCAAATAACATTTTTATTTTTATTTTACAACAGATTCTGCGTGAAGACAATCGGACGAGGACTTTCAACAGAGGACCAGACCATCGGAAAAGGACTTTCACCAGAGGACCAGACAACTGGACGAGGACTTTCAACAGAGGACCAGACCATGTCACCAGGACTTTCAACAGAGGACCAGACCATCGCACGAGGACTTTCAACAGAGGACCACACCATTGGACGAGGACTTTCAACAGAGGACCACACCATCGGACGAGGACTTTCAACAGAGGACCACACCATCGGACAAGGACTTTCAACAGAGGACCACACCATCGGACGAGGACTTTCAACAGAGGACCACACCATCGGATGAGGACTTTCAACAGAGGACCAGACCATCGGACATAGACTTTCAACAGAGGACCAACAAACATTCTGATTGAAATCACACTTCAACCAAGGTACAGTATAGTAAGGAAAAATGAGAAAACTAAATAAACATGTTTGCTCTGCATCCATGTCAACAGAAAAAAAAAAAAAGAACAAGCACTAACTATGTCCCTTATTCAATTGCAATTTGGCCAATTCAATACATGTCTAAATAACCACATCACATTTTTTTTTCAAGAAGTTTTTAGTTGGTAAACATCTATCCACAAACAAGGTTTTCACTAACTAAAAACTTCTTTAAAAAAAAATGTTATCTGCTTATTTACAGCACTATTGAATTGGACAAATCGCGATTCAATGAGGGCCTATAACTTTTAACAAAATATAACTGACACATTTCTGATTTACCTCTTATTTGTCTCTTATGGACAATAATGTTTACCAGTAATTCCAAATTTCATTATACCTAATAAATTTAATTATTTTGTTTTACAGATTAACATGGCTACTAACGAGAGCAAACAAGAGAAGAAAAGAGGTCAAACTAGAGAAAGACAAGAGAGATGGGCCGACCAGCAGACACCAGAGGAGAAAGAAATTCAACGAGAAAAAGAACGCAAAAGACTTGCAAGCAAAAGACTATAAGCTGCAAAAATTAAAGATACGCCAAACAAAAGCTACCAAGCAAATAAAGCATTTACAACCTGTTCCTCAAACATCAGATGACATTTTACCAGAAAAAATAAAAGAGATACCAAAAAAATCCACGAAAAAAAACAAAGCATTTAGAACCTGTTCCTGAAACATTACATGACATTTTACCGAAACCAATACAACATATACCAAGAAAAGCCACGAAAAAAACAAAGCATTTAGAACATGTTGTTGAAACATTACATGACATTTCACCTGATGAATATGAAAGTCAAACTGCTATATACTTTGCAAATTGTCCTTTACTCAAGTCTTTAGCAGTAGAGGTTCATAGTTGTGGGGACATGACTACTCAATGTCAGTTTTGTGAGGCTTATTATTTTAAACAGGAGGGACCCAGAGATGGCCAATTTATTAGTTGCTGTCGAAAAGACAAGTTCAAACTTCCAGAAAGAAAATAATTTCCAATCTATTTACAAAACATTATGACTGAACCTACTTTTCCAAACTACAAACATTTTAAGACAAACATAAGATCCTACAATAGTGCCATATCCTTTGTATCTATGGGGGCAACATTAGCTGCTAATGTACCAGGACATGGTCCTTACTGTTTTAAAGTCCGAGGACAAATTTATCATCGGACTTCCCATTTACATCCAGAGGAAGGAGAGCAAAGAAAAATCGCTCAACTATATGTTCTGGATACAATGGAAGCTGTTGACCAACGTATGCAGATGGAAGAAAAAAAACATGCTTACCCAGTGTTTTTATAGAGCTAAATAACATAATGGACAATAATCCCTACAGTAAAGCTAATAAAAAATTGGCAAAAGTAGAAAATGAACAACTACTTCATGCACAAAGACATAAATTACCAATGCCAAAGGTTAATATGGTGCTTAAAAGAGACAGACATACTGATAAATGTCGTTATATCTTGCCAACATCAAATGAGGTTGCAATGGTGTTTCAAAATGATAAAGGAGAACCACCATTTCAAAGAGACATAAGAATATGTCCCAGAAATGAGGAGCAACCATTCATTAATATGAGTATCTTAAGTCCAAATTTAGATCCAATGACATATCCCATTTTTTCCCCACACGCAGAAGCAGGTTGGCAACCAAAATTAACACTTCCCAGTTACCCAAATGCTAAAGCCAGAATCCGAAATAATGTTTCTATACTTGAATTTAAAGTAGCTCAAATTGCCATTCGAAATGCATTTAATCCAATTTTATGTGGTGGAAAACTAACACAACAATGGATTATTGATTACTATTTGCAAGTTGAGGCCAATAATTTAAACTTTATAAAATATCAACAAGATAAACTACGTGTAGAACAATATTCGGGACTAATGGACTATGTTGCAAACGTGGCTACAAGCAGAGACATGACAGCTGGCAAAGCCATCATTTGACCATCTTCCTTTCAAGGATCTCCTCGAAATATGAGAGAAAGATACAATGATGCTATGGCTATTGTCACCAAATTTGGCAAACCCGATTTATTTCTTACATTTACATGTAATCCACAATGGCCAGAAATTACACAAAATTTGGACAAAGTGCTTCTGATAGACAAGATTTAGTAGCCAGAGTTTTTAAGATTAAATTAAATGAATTAATACGTGACATCACTATATGTCAGTTATTTGGCAAATGTCTTGCTTATGTATATACCATTGAATTTCAAAAAAGAGGCCTTCCACATGCACATCTTCTGATAATACTTCAAGAAAAAGATAAATTAGATACTGCTGACAAAGTGGATGCAGTCATTGTTGCAGAACTACCAAATCCAGAACTATATGGTAGACTATATGAGATTGTTACTCATCGCATGATTCATGGACCCTGTGGTGAGCTTAATCCACAATCACCATGTATGGAAAATAATAAATGTTCCAAAGATTTTCCAAAAGATTCTAGAGACAAAACCTATGCCAATTGTGATGGCTATCGACTTGATAAAAGAAGAGAAGGAGATCGTGCCATTATTCGTGGAAAAAAGTTGACAATAGATATGTAGTACCCTACAAACCACATTTACTCATGAAGTACAATGCCCACATCAATGTAGAAGCCTGCACTTCCATCAAATCCATTAAATATGTCTACAAATATATTTACAAAGGCTATGATGCAGCTACTGTAGTCGTCAAAAGTGCAGACAACCCTGAAAGTAGTGAGTTAGTACATGATGAACTTGCATCTCATGTAGATGCTCGCTATGTCAGTGCGCCAGAAGCTATGTGGCGGCTTTTAAAATTTTAAATGTATGATAGATCACATGCAGTATATAGATTAGCAGTACATTTGCCACAAATACATTTAGTGTATTTCCATGCTGGAAATGAAATGAATGCATTGGCCCAAAGTGAACTTCATCACACTACACTAACTCCATGGTTTGAATTAAATTCCACAGATTCACAAGCAACACAATTTTTATATATTGAAATTCCATATCACTATGTTTTTGTGATTGGATTATGGAGACCGAGAAAAAGCAAAGGCAATAAAATAATCCCAAGAATTTACACAGTCAGTCCAAGAGATGTGGAACGTTTTTGCTTACGGATATTACTTTTAAATGTTCCTGGAGCACAAAGTTTTGAACACTTAAGAACTGTTAATGACATAGTATATGAATCCTTCCATTTAGCTGCAAGACATAGAAACTTACTAGCTGATGATACAGAGTGGGAAAGATGTTTAGAAGAAGCAGCACAATGTCAAATGCATTGTCAAATTTGCATTTATTTGTATCTTCTCAAATGCTCCAAATGCATTAGCTTTGTGGGAGACATTTAAAAGTAATATGGCTGAAGACTTTATGCGACGATACAATGAACCCATTGCACACTTAAAAGCGTTAATGGAAATCCAAGAAGTATTTTTAACTCATGGATTAAGTTGTGCAAGTTTTAATTTGCCTGATCCAGGTCTTATAGATGACATAAACTTTGAAGACTATGACATTCAACTACAAGCAGAAAGAACAGAAGAAAGACTTGCAACTTTAAATACCTTACAAATGCAAGCATTTAATGCCATTAAAATGCAATAGATGATGACATGGTGACAGAGCGTTGTTTCTATCTTGATGGACCTGGCGGATCAGGAAAAACCTATCTATATAATTTATTAATGAGTTCGGTACGAGCACAAGGTCAAATAGCAATGGTGTTTGCCACTACTGGAATTGCCAGTGCCTATTTTAGAAACTTCTGTGTCAGATATTCGTATGACATCATTCCAAGCAAAAACATTGAAAAAAAAGTAAATGAATTATAATAGATGAGGCCACAATGATGTCATGCTATGCCCTCCAATGTATTGACCTTTTGCCTAGTGAAGTCATGGATAATACTTTTCCATTTGGTGGAAAGGTAATGTTGTTAGGTGGCGATTTTAGACAAACATTACCTGACGTTGTACATGGAAATCGAATTGACATTATCGAAACCTGTATAAAGTCAAGCACACTGTGGAAACATTTTACCCATCTTCAACTGCAACAAAATATGAGATCAGAAGGCCAAACTGATTTCAATGATTGGCTTATTAAAATTGGAGAAGGCAGAACACAAAAAATATCACATTTACCGGACGACACTGTAGAGATCCCACCTCATATGATTTGTCACCAAGATATTATATCGGCTATATTTGAAGGTAGCATAAATAACCAGGAATATTCCAAGCTTGCCAACCAAGTCATACTAACATGTAAAAATAAGGATGCATTAATCCTCAATAATGAAATCTTTAAAAAAATTAATGCACCACAAAGAAATTATCACAGTGCTGATTCTGTACTTGCTGATGACAATGAAAGTCAGGCTAACTTTTCTACTGAATTCATAAACTCACTAACTCCTTCTGGAATGCCACCACATATTTTGCAGCTAAAGAAAGGTGCAATTGTCATGTTACTGCGAAATATGAACCCCAAAAAAGGCCTATGCAATGGGACAAGATTAATTGTTCGACAATTAAAGGACCATTTTATAGATGCTGAAATTTTAACTGGTACCCATAAAGGAGAGAAAGTTTTCATACCAAGAATAGATTTAGCACCAAGTGAAAGTAGTCTCCCTTTTATACTTCAAAGAAGACAATTTCCCATTATTATGGCATTTGCCATGACCATTAATAAATCACAAGGTCAAACGTTCAAATCTGTGGGTATTTTCTTGGAAGAACCAGTATTTGCACATGGTCAATTGTTCGTTGCGTTGTCACGGTGCAAAAATTCACAGGCTCTTAAAGTTTACATTGAAAAGAATGAAAGTCAAAGTGATTTATTAGAAGATTGACGTATTTTTACTAAAAACATTGTCTACTATGAAGTACTATAACTTTTCAGTGAAGAAATAAAACCCATGCAAAACAAATTTAAAAGCATTAAAAAATACAAAACAATAAACAATTCAGTCATAATTAATGGAAGTACTGTTTATGGATGATTCGCCTCACAAAATACTTGCCTTGCATTTTGTTTTACAAATTATGTTAAAATGTTAATTAACTATGTTACTGTTTCTAATGTTACAAGTTTTAAAACAATATTTTCAAGTTCTTTACTTCAACATATTACAAAGTTCATGTTAAGAGCTCAACCACGTTTTAAGTCACCATGTAAATATTGTCTGTTATGTTAAGATTACTCCCTGGATTAATGTTTATCACCGTTTCATGGGGTCAGGAAGGAATTAATTTAATTGGGTACGTTTGAAGGAGAGTTTTTACTGTTTGCCTTCCTCTGCATTCAATGTATATTGAAGTTAACAATTATTCTGATAGAAGTTGCATGTTAATACTGATTAGTTTAAAGTTCAACTGTTTTTACATTCAAATGTTAATACTTTTAATACAAAATTATGTTTAAATATTAATTCACTATGTTACTGTTTATAATGTTCCAAGTTGTAAAAATGTTTTTTCAAGTTCCTTAGTTACACTGATAAGAAACTTCTAGTTTCAAAAAATATTATGTCAAATTTCTTACTTAAATATATTACAAAGTTCATGTTAAAATTGGGTACGTTTAAAGGAGGGTTTTTACTGTTTGTCTTCCTCTGGATTAAATGTATATTGAAGTTAACAATTTTTAAGATAGAAATTGCATGTTAAAAAACCATTACCTCAAGTTTACAATACTGATTAGTTTAAAGTTCAACTGTTTTTACATTCAACTGTTAATACTTTTAATACAAAATTATGTTAAAAAAATAATTCACTATGTTACTGTTTATAATGTTCCAAGTTCTAAAAATGTTTTGTCAAGTTCCAAAGTTACACAGACAATAAAGTTCAAGTTTAAAAAAATATACTTTCAAGTTTCTTACTTACATATATTACAAACTCCATGTTAAAATTGTGTACATTTGAACAAGGGTTTTTACTGTTTGCTTTCCTCTGGATTCAATGTATATTGAATTTAACAATTCTTCAGATACAAATTGCATGTTAAAAAACCATTACCTCAACTTTACAATACTGATTAATTTAAAGTTCAACTGTTCTTACATTCAAATGTTAATAATTTAAATACAAAATGCTTTAAGACTTATTATTCACCAAGAGAATATTTTACAAAACTAAACATGTTTAATATCACAATACTTACAAGTGTCAAATATGTATATTAATAACTAAACAACTTTCCAAACATACACACCTCATTGCCATCATTTTTTGACGGGCAAGTCGCTAGTCCCTCATAAATCTGTGTTGACTCCTACTTGTAATCCTATTTAAAAATACATATTCTTGTATTCTATCCCTAATTACCCATTCTAAAAGCTACCTAACTACAGTGGTGAGGCTTACAGGTCTATAGTTCCCCAGATTTGCTCTTGCTTCCCTTTTAAATATAGGCATCACATCTGCTTTCCTCCAGTGATCTGGCAGTAACCCTGTAATGAGCGAGGCTTGAAAAAATTGATTTAATGGTTTGGCTATTACAGAACCCAGTTCCCTCAGTACCCTTGGATGTTTTCCATCAGGACCTATGGCCTTATTAACATTTAGTTTTTAAACCTCTTTTGGAAATTTTCCTGTGTTAACAAATTATTTGGTGATGGCGGTCTAGCCCCCTTATGTTGCAGTGTCCCAACCACTGGTGCTCTCTTGTGTATACCGAAGAAAATAACCTATTTAGCTCATCTGCCTTTTCCTGGTCACTAATTATCAGACGGCCTGTTTCACATTGTAATGTTCCTATAGCTTCCTTCCTGGCATTATTCCCATTAATATATTTTAAAAAATATTTTAGGGTTAGTCCTTTGCAACTAACTTTTCATTATCCATTTTCGCCAGTGTAATAGCACTTTTGCAAGCCTTGTTGATTTCCTTGTACTCACATAAAGCAGTCTCTGTTTCCTCTTTCTTGTATAATTTAAAGGTGTACTTTCTTTAATTATGTTGTTCATATATCTATACAATTTTAATCCTACCATGACCTCAATAGCACAGGAAGAGTCACATTAGCAGTAGGAAAGTGATTTTGAAGGAAGTATGATTCAGGCATACACATAGGCCAGATAGAGGAGAGGAGCAAAGATATAAAGCAGCATATGCATACATGGTGCATACATTTCATTTCACATTCTGTTTTTTATTGCTGTGCTGTTTCTCTGGGGATCTTAGATATTTTATTTTCATGCTGCTACATGGTTTTCCATGCTTTTCTTAAGGTGTGCAGTCTCCTTAAGGGTTCATCCAGCATTGAACAGAGATTTCCTGTTTTCCTTTTACTGCTACATCACACATAATAATATTTGTTTGGAAATTGATCATATGTGCAATGTTAATTCCTCATCTTCGGATGATTTAGCATGCTTTTCTTTTGATTTCTATTGTTATCCATCTTAAGATTTGCTGTGGCAGTCTGCCATGGTTTAAAAAACCACTGCAAGTGGTCTGTGGTAATAATTTCCACTTTTTTTTCACTGTTACAGCACTGCCCTTATTGGTGAGTGATCTGAAAAATCTTATTTGCTTAGGCCCTCATTCAATTGCAATTTGCCCAATTGAATAGGGCCCTAAATAACCACATTACATATATTTTTGAAATAAGTTTTTTGTTAGCAAGCATCTATCCAAAAGAAAAGTTTTCAATAACTAAAAACGTATTTAAAAAATATAGGTTATGTGCTTATTTAGGGTCCGATTCAATTGGGCAAATTGCAATTGAATGAGGCCCATAGAGTTTAGGGATGATAGTCTCCTGGAGCTACTCTTAGGGCCTCATTCTATTATCGGCCGCAGCCGTTGCGGGGCCGCAAGGACCGGCCGCAAGCTATTCTGCTATTCTATTCCCCCCCGGCCGGGGATTCCGGCAGGCTTGCGGCCGGTGCCTTGCTATCTCTTGCGGCCGCTCGTGCCGGAGGAAATCCTT
Organism: Discoglossus pictus; assembly: GCA_027410445.1. Lineage (NCBI taxonomy): Eukaryota > Metazoa > Chordata > Amphibia > Anura > Alytidae > Discoglossus > Discoglossus pictus. Next base: position 241,941,467 of record CM050167.1, read on the forward strand.
TGATCTAAAACGGCCGCAAGGAAATCGGCCGTAAGAAAATCCTATTTGCAATTCAATTGCTCCGGGAACCCTCTCTGCAAGGCTAAAACCGAGCCGCAGCTTACTTGCAGGAAAGAGGTCCCGCTAGCACCAATTAAGCACGAAATATAGCCCAAATAAAGCCATCCTGCACTTTGAGAAGACTATAAAGTGATTTTCGGTGTTAGCAAAAATAGCACAAAATTCCCCTATACTCAAATCCGTAAAATATTTTTTTTTTAATATACGTCAAATATCCATGTAAAAAGTCCAGAGTGCTTGGAGCACCTCAGACCCGCCCACGCGGCAGCCGGAAAATAAACAGTTAATTTGAACTCGGGTTTGGGCTGATGTGCAAGCTTGAGAGTGGGTTACTTTTAATCCTCATGTCCCCCAATATGATCCCTAGCATTTACAGAGCTGTACAGTGCAGGCTTGAATTTATTTTTGAGTTTTAAGTTTTCAGAGCTTACGGCCGGTAGCAAGATTTACGGCCTGTCGTAAGAGGAGATCCTTGCGGGGCCGTTTAATTGAATTGCGAGGTAACGGGACCCCCGCAAGGAATCACAGCCTTACGGCCGGTTTACGGCCAATAATAGAATGAGGCCCTTAATGTATAGTCAGTGTCAAAAGTCAGTGGAAAAGTTACCCATAATTTCCAACTCTGGCTTGTCGCAGTGACTCATAGCAGTACTCTTGAAATGTTTTAGGGGTGTGTGATTAACATAGCTGAGTAGAAATGTCTGTGCTATTACGTCACTCATCAATGGTTTTGCCGTGATTAGCATAGGGGACGTTTATTTTTATTTTTATTTCTTGGCTGTTATATTGATCCCCAGGGGCACCTACCAAGGGGAGAGAGCGCGAGAGAGACAATTACTAGTGGAAATCCTCACAAGTTCCAGTACTAATGGCATAAATCTTTAATCATGACAGGAAATTGTACTTATGATTGCACTGTGTATATAATAGCCAATCTTCATTAACCTAACTCAACTACAATTTAAAAAAGCAATGAATTAAAGCATTAAAAGACACATTGGTAATAGGAAATAGTCTTCAATAGAGGACTATCAGTTTGAACCACTGGGTATATGTATCCAACTGCAAAATACAGAATAGACCATGACAAATTTAATATATGACAAAATAAGGAAAATGTTTACCACCAAGTCAGTATATTATATACAGATGCATATATGTAATTGAACAAATATGGCCATATTTCTCATAAGGAAGTGTATTCCTGAACTTGACCATTTATATTACAGGAATATTTTTATTTATCATTAATGTTGAAAATCTCCTTTTCCTCTAATTTCAAGTATGACCGTATGTGACATGTTAATACAGTACAATGAAATGATCTCTTGATACATTTTAGTACTGATTTTGAAAATGTTGAAGCAATTTTATAAAAAACAACAACATTTTGGTCAGGAATTGCATGCTTAAATATGTTTATTCATTTCATTTTTGCAAATTAATTAATAAAACATATCTAAACCATTCATATAAGAACTAAATAATAAAGTATAGCAAGAAAATAAAAGCTAAATATTTATTACACCACCTTAATATAAAAGCTTGACTGCATAAAGACAAGAGAATTGAAAACCAGAAATTAAGTTTTTATTCTAAAATCTAACCATATCATTGTTGAATTTAAGGAAAATGCTTCATCCTCATAGACAAAGGAACACAGCTTCTCCACCAGCATTGTCAGCAATTTGCATAATACCATGAACAAAGGTGTTCAAACACAAACACAAATCTTATTGTGTTTCATCCATACTTTACCTAGAAATAAAGCATCAGAAACATACACATTGAGCTTTATAAATCAGATAGAGGCTCATATTTGTAGAGAATCTGATTACAGCTGAAAAAAGCATTCAGTCATATTAAAATGTTTATTAATAAACTAATTATAATAATAATACTAATACCTTTTTTAACAATATGTAATAATAAAAAATGAGAAAACACTCATTTGGGTTATGCTACTTACAGAATTAGATGGATTTCTGGCAGCTTTAATGTTTCACATTACACTTGTAATTTGCGAAGATACATTAAAAGCAGAATAATGGGTGTAAAAGAATGTTCAATGTGATGCCCAGGGGGACCTCTGGACTTCGGGACTGTTAAAATATTATGAGACCCTGGGCTGGCAATAGTTACTATCTTTTAAAGTGCATCATTGGGTAATTTCTCCCAATTATAAAGAATGGTGTCCTGGTCACATAGATATCAAGACTGTTGCAGCCATGGTGGCATGGATAAGGTTAATATGTGTGCAATGCTATTTTATTGAGCTATTCAATGGTTTCCCCGTGGTTGTAATAACTTATCCAAAGAGCTAACTATCTTGGACTATTTTGTTTTACCAAGGATTATGTTAATGTGTCCATGGGAACTATTATATGTCATGTTTAGTCTTGAAATGCAAGATTTTCCCTGGAGGTTTAATAAAACATGTTATGTGGGGCTCCCAGGGAAGGGGGCCACAAGCTAATGTGTCCATGGGAACTTTTATATGTCATGTTTAGTCTTGAAATGCCAGATTTTCCCTGGAGGTTTAATAAAACATGTTAGGGGGGGCTCCCAGGGAAGGAGGCCACAAGTTGAGTGGTACTCGTTTGAGGGGTCTGACGAGGAGATTTACAATATCACCCCCCTGTCTTGGAACTTTCCTGACAAGAGGAAGCCAGAAAGTGACACTGACTTGTTAATTACCTCTCCCAGGCAAGGGAATGTCCAGCTGGTCAGTAGGGAACACAGACCTGGCAAGTTAGACATTTGCAACAGGATGCTAAAAAGAGTGGAGGTAGGTGGTAGTTTATTCTTAGTAATCATATTTCAATAACACTGGATTTGTGGCATACTGTATAACCCATCTTTAATGCTTATACAAGAATGAAAGTATTGATCATGAAAGATTATACACTAGTATATCTTTGCATTGAAGTGGTGAAACTGGAAATTGCATAATGTATATGGCTAGTAAGATTGTACATGTATCTTTTAATATTCGGTTTGTCCTTATATGGAGCCCTTAATGATTACAATGGAATCATCTTGTACCCTCACACTAGATAAGTTAGTAAAGGGTCAGGAAGCTACCCCCACCCCAAGATCACAAGGGCTGGTACCATAGCCAAGCACCTATCACTCAAGGACTGTATATGTGTATTCATTGTATTTTATGTTAACTATGCCATTTAATCAGAAAGGAGGGCCCTCACTAGAATGCGCTGGTCCTTATCCTTTATTATTATTCTTATTATTATTATTACTACTGACCCTCGCCTTATGGTTTGAAGTGTTTGAAGTGTTTACCCCCTCGCCAGCTATGAGGCCCAACGTCCTGCTTTGGAGTTATGCACTGTAAATTACTAAACTAAACAAGCAAATTCATAGGTGGAGTGGAAAAAGCGCACAATCCCTTCAGTAGTCCCAATGTTATAGGATAATGTTTGGTCTGAAGCTCTCAATGTTGGTCTCCCTTATGTAGAAATGTTATTTATATATACACTGCACTGATGGCGGACAGATAGATGCTATGTGTCTATCAATTGGCTGGTTGCTATCCAGATCTGTTCTCACAGTGCAAAGATCCCGGTGGCAGTGAGGTAGACTAGTACTGTGGATATGGCCACCTGTTGATGTTGCGGTTTTGCTGTAATGATAGTGTCTAAACAGCCATGGATCCTTCAAACGCACCCCAAATCAATGAGATGGAAACCAGGGTTGATAAACAGGTTTTATTCATAGAATGCTGCAGATACAATATACACAGTAGTCCATCTTTGGTGTATGTCCTATACAAGGGATAAAACAAAGAAAAAATAAAAAGTAAAACAAACTCTAAAAGATTTAAAACCTATAAAAACGTGGATAGGTTGGTGCACAAAAATGATGTCTCCACTTTCTTTGTGTAAATACACTTCATCATAAACAAGCAAATGTCCTGTGTTTTCATTTTGCATAATACAGCACTTTAGGGGTTATTTATCCATTGCTACATTACTTCAGTATGTTATTGCATGGATTGACTTACTGTATTTCATTTTAACAAATGGCTGATGACTGCTTTGTAAACTGCATATGTTGTAACAAATACACAATGACATGACCTTCATTTTCCCTATCACTTTCAAAATCACAAATGAAATCACATAGCAGCTTTGCCTTTTTAAATAATGTGGTCATTTCTATTTACATCTCTTTTACTGAGACATCTGAATTAACTGAGACACTATTTGAAAGCAGTTCACCACTTACCTTCCAGTCTTTTATGCTAGACAGCAAATTAGTGTAATTGGCAGTTTATTAAAAGGAAAATTATGCTAAATACTTCATGTTGCTGTCATGATTTATATTCAGTAAGTCAGGGAGAAGCAACCATTGGTGTATCATTTGCATTTTCTCATTTAGTAAGAACAATACAAGTAAATGAATCAAGCATGTACAAATTATATACCACATAATATTTGCATGGCAATACAGAGAATATCTTGATTCTTGAGTGATTAGACCCTTTATACGCAGAGCTATTTACTTAAGCAAAGAACACATTTATCCTAATCCATTTAACCAGTTAGATTTAAAACATACTACTTGATTTATATTACTACCACCTGCTACATACCCCATCCCATTACCTTATTCTCCTTGCATCCCGTCATTAGTAAACAAATGAAGAACCACATCCATTTTAATTTTTTCCCTAAAAACTTAAAAATGCATGTTTTCTATTCTTCACATAAGTGGGCTGTTAGAATGTGTGTATCTGCAAGTATATCTATGAGTGTATCCAGGGGTGACTGGTGTGCATAATATATCTGTGTGTTTGTTAAATAGGGAGATACGATATAGGAGAATAGAGGAAAAATGGAGAAGAGGTATGGTGAGGATGGTAGGAGAGCAAGAAGCCGAGGTGGCCATAGGAATGGAAAGGGAAGGGAGTAGTGACAGGAACCCAGTCTAGATCAGTCCCACATGAAGCAAAGAGAGACGAGGCTGCAGTAATTGTTGGTGGGAAAAGTAAGTGATCCTTAGTCCTCAGGGCAGAAGATAAGAGCATCAGCAAAGATCCCCATGCACAGTTGTGGGGGAAAGAGGCTGATAAAAAACACCAAATACACCATGGAGTATTTTCTAGCAGACCTCAGTGCCATGCAGGGCTAGTGGAATACAAGTGGGAGGAACTCCTGAGGAGCAGTAAATTCATGACAAGTGTAGTCGGCATTCCACAGGACCTGGAAATAGACCACACTGAGACCGTACACTCTGCAAAGTAAGCATGGGATTACTGTACTAACATGCAACACAACACAGACAACATATTCATTTAAAAACATGCTAACATGACATACATTACATAGCAATGTCAGTTTTACTGAGCTGCAATATCAAAATCCAGCATACCATCAAGGTGATGACCATCGGTGACTAATAATGTTGCCCTTAAAATACAAAACCATTTGTAATTTTAAATAGAAAAGCTAAAGTATAATCATTAGTCAAAATCTGTAATTTGAAACAAAATAATATTTGTACAGAGCTCTGGAGCCAAAACATGGATACATGAGAATGATTACTACGCAGAGAATGTAAGTTTCACTTGCCAGCAAAGTAATGTCAACATCTGCCAACATCTGATGGCAGAGGGGAACCATAATACAGTATCCTGCTGGCATGTAATGCTTAAGCTTATGCAAGTCTGATATATATATAGACCAAGAAGTACCAGATGTGGAAGCCAGAGATCAAGTTGCCAATGTCTGCTGGATAACAGAGAAAAGCAAGGGAGTTCCAAAAAAAACATTTACCTCTGCTTCATAGACTATTTTAAAGCCTTTGACTGTGTGGATCACATAGGATGTGACAAATTGATCTCATCTGCTTCCTGAGACCAAGAAGCTACAGTAATTACTGATCCTAGAACAATCTAATGGTTCAAGATCTGGAAAGGAGAGTGACAAGGTTGCATATTATTACCTTAGTTATGTAGGCCTGATAACCAACTCAGGGAGCAACACTCGATTAACTCACTGGTGTCCTTCACAGGGAGAAATATCCTGCAGTGTCAGTCTTGTCTCATTCAAAAGTCAGGAGTTACTCGTGTGCTAACATCCGATTTGCTACTATTGAGATGCGTGCTTGAGTAGTTCTACTTTTACTTTGCTATTCAATTGGCCGGGTCAGCAAGTTAGTCCCCCTTCATGAAACTCGCAAACCTTTCTCTCGGCAGTAGCATTTGCGGGCTTGAACATGATCGCGGACGCAAGCCCATAACTAGTGGTTCAAGCCTGTAACATCGGAGCACTTAAAATGCAAATATAAATTCAATACAGCACTGTAAATGATGAACACAATGGGTGACATTAGAATTAAAAGCACAACATTCTCAAGCTCCCTCATCGTCAAAATATAATACTTTATTTCATGTTTAATATCCGTTCAAAGTCCTACGAGCTTGAATAACCTCCAACCCCATAACTCATTATTCAAGCCCGTAGGGCTTTGAACAAAAATGGAGGTTGGATTCCAAAGTACTACATGCTTGGAGGTTGAAGCCCATAGGACTTTGGATGGAAAATAAACATGAAATAAAGTATTATATTTTGGCGATGTGCAACCTTGAGAATGTTGTGCTTTTAATACTAATGTCACCCATTGTATTCCCCATCATTTACAGTGCTGTATTTAATTTATATTTGCATTTCAAGTGCTCCGATTGGTAAGTAAGGCCCTTGCGAGACCTCCTTGGTACCAGTAACCTGTGGTTTAGTCATTTGCGGGCTTGACGGAAGGGAAAATCAGAGCAATTGAATAGCGATTTGTGATGTTTACGGCCGCAACACTTCAGCCATGAAAGATCAAAGGCTTAGAGGCAAGTAACTTGTGATTTTGAGACTTGCAATTGATAGTAGCGTACAGCAAGTAACCCAATCAGAGCCCGCAAGTAGGAGGCATTTGAATAGCTAAGTAACGTGCGAGCCCGGATCTCAGAAAAGTAGCACTTGAATGAGGCCCAAGGTAGTTAAATCAGAAAATGATGTACTTTCTCTGCAAATGGACTTACATAAGTTATAGAAATGGGCATCTAAACTGTAGATGAGATTTATCTTGAATAAATGAAAAGTTATGCATTTGGAAAGGAAAAATAAGCATGCAATTTATAATCTTGAAGGAGCAAATATAGAGGTATCAGAAATCAAAAGTGATTTAGGAGTGCTTGTGGACAACCACCTATGTAACAGTACTCAATGCCAAGCAGCATCTGCAAAAGCAAGGCAATATTAACATGTATTAAGGGTCCAGAAGCAAAGAAAGCAAATATAATTCTGTGCCTATGTAAACCCTAGTATGCCCTGACTTAGAATATGGAGTACAATTTTGGGCACAGCTTCATAAACCTAAATCTAACCAAAGTAGACTTATTTTCTCTAGTAAAAAGAAGATTAGGAGGGGATGTGATTGCCTTAAATAATACATCCATGGTAGTATAAGGTTTTATCAAGTGTACTTTCTGTGTCAAAAGGTTTTCAATTGACAAGAGAACATTCTGTGTGGTGAGAAGAAAAAAGATTCCACCTTAAAGAAAAAAATGTTCTTCACAGTAATTGTGGCTAAACTCTGAAATTGTTTACAAAAGGATGTTGTGACAGAAGATTTGATAGATAATTAAAAAAAATGATTGTATATATTTATGAATAAAAAAGGAATTCAGGTTTATCCTGGATAGCTAAAGAGGGAGAAGTATTGATTCAGGGAGTAATCTAATTGTCAGTATCTGGGGTCAGGAAGGAGTGTTTTCCCCATATGAGACAATTAGCAATGTTTCAGTGTTTTCTTTTTTTGCCTTCATCGGAATCAATTAACAAATAATCTGCATATTAATAATATCAGAGGAGATGTAAAAAGGTTGAAGTTGATGGACTAATTGTCTGACTTGATGGACTAAAAGTATTATTTCAACCTTAATTGCTATATAGCTATGTACTATGTATGGAGTAAAGAAGCCAAGATAGATCCTAATAGTGTAGCTCAATAAATGTTTATTAAGATAAAATATCCAAAGCAGTAAATAGTCGATATAGCACTCACATGTGGGATCCTCAAACAAAATAAGGTATGGAAACATTGTGTGATAGTAGATCTGTAAATGCATAGCAGGATGCTTCTAGTCTCATTTTCTTAGATGAAGCAAATCAATGAGGGGTTTCTTATTTCACCATAAGGGGTGTCTGTAAGTGAAACCTCTGGTGGTTCTCCAATCTACATCATGTCTCCCAGGATACAGTAAGGGTTCAGGTAAGTAATCCTCTCCTTTAGTATGCTTAAAATTTGAGGTCTGTAACACCCTAATAGTTTAGCGTTTGGGTGACCTGGAATCACTGAGTCTTATGGTATAGTGGATCTAAAAGATATCCATAAATCTAAATTTCTGTAGATAGAACATATGCAGCTCTCACCACAATGAAGGGTATCCAAAGAGTGCAATCACATATAATAGTTACGAATGTTGGTCACGCAATGTTAAAAGTTACGGGCTTGCGCAAGCGCAATGAATGCCAAAGGTGTTCATTGCGGCCCTTGCGATGAGCGCCATAGGTTCTCATCATGAGGCCAGCACGACTTTGTAAAATGGTTGGCAATGAGCTCCTTTGTCGCTCATTGCCAGGTCCAAGATGAGCGTTAAAGGCCATAGGCCTTTGGCACTCATCTCGATTTGCGCAAGACTTTGAAAACAGCTGGCAATGAGCGCCAAAGATGATCATTGCCAGGCCCACGACAAGCGCTGAAGGCGCTCATTGTGAAGCCCACAAGACTTTAAAAAAGCCTGGGAATGAGCACCAAAGTCGCTCATTGCCAGGCACACAATGAGTGCGAGACACACAACACTTTGAAAAAAATATGACTTTAACGGACGACATTTTTTTCAACCCTGTAACTCTGAAGCTGTCGGAAGATCGCCAAAAGACGCGTTGAGGTTGCAAGCTAATTTGAGGTTTAATTGGTGTTTTTAGGAGATCGAAAATCGGCTAAGCGAAGAATAAAATGGCGTCCGTAAACCCATAAATGCATGTAAAAACATGGTTGAAGGCAGTAACACTTAGCCGCTCATCACGAACCTTGCAAGACTTTCAAAGATTCAACTGCTTACATTGCGAGGCAGGAGAAAGACACAGAGGAGGGAGAGAGGGGGGAAAGAGACACAGGGTAGAAAAATAAGAGTGGAAAAAGCGGGCAGGGAGAGGTGGGGAGGGAGAGAGGGGGAAACAGACACATGGAAGGGAGAGGGGAGAAAGAGACACAGGGGTCAGAGAGTGGGGAGAGGCTCACAATGAGTGCCAAAGACCCTGATTGCAGATCTCGCAATGAGCACCAAAGGTGCTCAGTGAGACGCACGAAAGTGATGGGTAGGACGACGTCTGCAATAAGCGATCATTGCAGGGCTCACAATGAGCGCCAAAGGCGCTCATTGCGTGGCCCATAAAGTAGAGAGGGGAGATGCTCGCAATGAGCACCGAAGTTAGAGAATGGAGAGCCTCGAATTGTGTGGCAAACAGCATTGCCAACCTTCAAATTTTATTGCTGTCATTTTTGACAGGCAAGTCGCTAGTAAAAGATATAATAAATAATAAATAAAAAGTATGATATGAAATTCTAAAATGATATTGGTGATCAAAAGCATTTCAACTATTGTATAGTCTTTCTCAATGCCTAATAAGATAAGTAAATATATCCAAAAGATACAATATAATGGTAGTCTCTTAGTAATTGGCAATAGATGAATAAGTTACCAAACAGGCGATATATATTGGGTGGAAAATGCGCCAAGGAGAAAATGTGTCTGCGTTTACACACTTCTCAGGTCCTAACTGGCATCTTGGTTGCTATGAAAGTCAAAAAACAATCAGAAGACGTGTTTCCATATGTAGGCAACGCCAATATTTGATGGCAGAGAGGAAAAGTAATACAGTATCCTGCTGGCGTGTATTTGATCGGTAGTAGATAGCCAGATGTAATAGCAAAATAGAATAAAAATACAGTCAGGTCCATAAATATTGGGACATCGACACAATTCTAATCTTTTTGGCTCTATACACCACCACAATGGATTTGAAATTAAACGAACAAGAAGTGCTGTAACTGCAGACTTTCAGCTTTAATTTGAGGGTATTTACATCCATATCAGGTGAACGGTGTAGGAATTACAACAGTTTGTATATGTGCCTCCCACTTTTTAAGGGACCAAAAGTAATGGGACAATTGGCTGCTCAGCTGTTTCATGGCCAGGTGTGTGTTATTCCCTCATTATCCCATTTACAAAGAGCAGATAAAAGGTCCAGAGTTCATTTCAAGTGTGCTATTTGCATTTGTTGCTGTTAACTCTCAATATGAGATCCAAAGAGCTGTCACTATCAGTGAAGCAAGCCATCATTAGGCTGAAAAAACAAAACAAACCCATCAGAGAGACAGCAAAAACATTAGGTGGGGCCAAATCAACTGTTTGGAACATCCTTAAAAAGAAAGAACGCACTGGTGAGCTAAGCAACACCAAAAGGCCCGGAAGACCATGGAAAACAACTGTGATGGATGACCAAAGAATTATTTCCCTGGTGAAGAAAACGCTCGTCACAACAGTTGGCCAGATCAAGAACACTCTCCAGGAGGTAGGTGTATGTGTGACGAAGTCAACAATCAAGAGAAGACTTCACTAGAGTGAATACAGAGGGTTCACCACAAGATGTAAATCATTGGTGAGCCTCAAAAACAGGAGGGCCAGATTAGAGTTTGCCATACAACATCTATAAAAGCCTTCACAGTTCTGGACCAACATCCTATGGACAGATGAGACTAAGATCAACTTGTACCAGAGTGATGGGAAGAGATGAGTATGGAGAAGGAAAGGAACTGCTCATGATCCAAAGTGTACCACCTCATCAGTGAAGCATGGTGGTGGTAGTGTCATGGCGTGGGCATGTATGGTTGCCAATGGAACTGGTTCTCTTGTATTTATTGATAATGTGACTGCTGACAAAAGCAGCAGGATGAATTCTGAAGTTTTTCCGGCAATATTATCTGCTTATATTCAGCCAAATGCTTCAGAACTCATTGGACGGCGCTTCACAGTGCAGATGGACAATGACCCGAAGAATACTGCTAAAGCAACCAAAGAGTTTTTTAAGGGAAATAAGTGTAATATTGGGTAATGGCCAAGTCAATCACCTGACCTGAATCCGATTGAGCATGCATTTCACTTGCTGAAGAAAAAACTGAAGGGAAAATGCCCCAAGAACAAACAGGAACTGAAGACAGTTGCAATAGAGGTCTGGCAGAGCATCGCCAGGGATGAAACCCAGCATCTGGTGATGTCTATGCGTTCCAAACTTCAGGCTGTAATTGACTGCACAGGATTTGCAACCAAGTATTAAAAAGTATTAAAAAGTGAAAGTTTGATTTATGACTGTTAATCTGTCCCATTACTTTTGGTCCCTTAAAAAGTGGGAGGCACATATACAAACTGTTGTAATTCCTACACCTTTCACCTGACTTGGATGTAAATACCCTCAAATAAAGCTGAAAGTCTGCAGTTAAAGCGCATGTTGTTTGTTTCAAATCCATTGTGGTGGTGTATAGAGCCAAAAAGATTAGAATTGTGTCGATGTCCCAATATTTATGGACCTGACTGTATATGCGCAAGGCAATCCCCATTAATGTTACATTTTGAAAAGGAATGTGGTAAAAAACAATAACAAGCGGCAGTAATAAGAGAAGCATATGAAAGAATGTAAGAAACATAATGCAGTTTGTTCTGACACTCTGAAATTAGCTAAAAGCAATATTATTGACCCACTTGTGGTAAAGGCCACACTCAGAGTGTAGAAAACAATTTGTGTCTGTGGGTTTATTGCAGTTGTCTTTGATTGAGGAACTGAATTACTGCCATTGCAGTTATGCACCTGGGCTCAACCGGAGTGAACCTCATTAAATAAGTAGACACATAGTACAATCCTTAACTGTTGGCATCACTCATAGATTATACGTTACAACTAATGAAGTAGCCATCATGTGACACATACAGGCTGTAGGAATTACACAAACATTCACAACACACTTATTCACAACAATCTTAGGACTGCATGTGTACATTGCTGTTTAGACACATCACTTTAACACTCCTTTTAACATGTATTATTATTTGTTATTATTATTATTATTATAAAATATTATAGTACTTTTCTCCCAGAAGGGGCTTAATGCACTTCAGAGAGAAGAGAAAAAGAGAGAGAGTTGTAACTTATTGGAAGGCCTAAGTGAAGGGCATGGTCTTAAGTTTATTTTTGAAGTTGTTCAAATTAGGATCCTATCTATGAGCATGGTAGATACTACCAGAATTTTGGAGCTGCATACATAAAAGCTTAGGTTTGTATAGAGATTCTGTGGATGGTTAATAGATTTTCCCCTGCAGATCTCAGAGCATGAGTTGGAACATAAGGAGTGACAAGCTCCTTCAGATAGCTCTGGACTTCATCATTTAGAGCTTTGTATATCAGTAGGCCATGTTTGAAATATGTGCAATGTTTCCCAGAGAGTCGTTGAAGGGCATGGAGCATAGGTGTTATGTGGGAGGAACAAGGCTAGTTTGTTAGTAACTTCAAGAAAGCATCTGTACCAGCTGTAAGCAATGTGTCTTATCCTGGCTATGTTCTTTACACTTGATTTTTTTTGTGTTAGACAACAATCTAGGACAACCTTTAGGTGGTGCAGTTGTTCCTATTTTAACAGCTGGGAGCCCGAAACTGAAGGTCCACACCTCTTTGGCCAAAAGAAGCAGCTCTAGTCTTATGAAGACACATCAAAAATACCTCTGTCTGTTTTGGTTTCAGCCTCAACCAGTTCCTACTCATCCAATCTAGGAGCTCTGCTAGATATCTGTTAAGAACAATTTTTGTTGAATCTGTTTCAAAAGACATATAAAGCGTGTATCATAACAGTGATATTTGAGGCAATATCTTTTGATGAAATATCCCAGTGGTAGCATGTATTCAGGAAACAGCATTGGAGAACTCCACAACAGGCATATGTCTGTGGTGAAAAATGTAAACCAGCCAAGGACAGTGTCACCCAGACCACAGTAGTTCTTCAGACCATGATTCAAGAGAATTCACATTCACCTGCCCTTGGCCTGCATAAGCCATCGATCTCGGAATTTCTGTTTAAGTAGAGGAAAACTTTGGTCCCGATTCAATTTTAAGCCTGCAACTGGATTGTAGTAGGCCGAATATCTGCGGGTGTGTTGTGGGATCCCATTCGTCTCCAAATCCGGAGCTATTCATCTGCTCAAGGCCTCAAGTTAGTGTACCATGCACAGGTTCATAGCAGTTCAGGGCGGGAACATGATCAATTAAGCAAACCCTTAACCTCCCATTTAGAATCAGCCAATAGAAAAGGAGACTGTCATTATCACAGCAGTAAAACATGGAGGTTACATGTCAATCAATTAGGTTCGGGGTCCGATATGTAATCAGACTCACAAACCCTCAAAATAACGAATAATAAAAATGAATGCCAATACTGTTGTAGTCCATATGGGTGGCCTGATATGTATTAACTAATTGATTCCAGAGATCGATACAACCCTTAAATGAAACATAAAAATACATTTTATTTACTGCCGATTTGCGAGCTTGAGACTGTTGTGCAATTATTTCTAATGTCTTCCATAGCGTTCCCCGTTATTCACAGTGCAGTATAGATTTTTTATTTGCATTTACAGTGCAACAAACAGGTGTTTAACCCTCTTGTGAGTCCTCTCTAGCACTCATAGGATTTTCTCCTTCATTTGCCATTAACAGGTGTGAAAACATTTGCGGGTATTGAGGAATTGGAGCAACTGAATAGCGATTTGCAATTTTCGCCATCGGAACTCTTGCGACCCCGCACGACTTAAGCAGTAAGCGCCAAAGATGCCATTGCGCTGGTGGAGATGGGCGCCATAGGCGCTCATCCATACAACCCGCGGGACTACAGATCAACAAAAATCTCAATTATCCAATTCACAATGCGAAACCCGTAGCAGTTTGAAAAAATTGTGTGGAAAAAATAGGGCCCATAACGCTTTGAAAACAGAAAAGCGGGACTTAGAAAAAAAATACGAGTTCGAAAAAATACGATGTTAACGTCCGAACCGCGCATATCCAAAAATAACACAAACAAAATTAAAAAAATCAAACATCACATACAGCACGCGGGGACAGTCAGGACGTCTGGGAGTGAGGTTGCACAAGAATTTAACCACAATTTGTCCAGTTTTGGCAATCGAAAATCATCTAAGCAACAAAAAAAATGGTGGCTGAAAAAAACGAGGTTGTGTACCCCTAAATACGCAAAACACCATCAGGCACATAAGACTAGAAAGCGAGACTTAAAAAAAAAAAAATACGACCCGTGGGACTTGGAAAAAAAAATACAAGGTTGAACAAACACAAAGTTAACAGCTGAACCGCGCACGTCAAAAAACACACAAAATAAATAAATACCATACAAAAACATCACACACAGCACAGGGGGACAGCCAGTCTGTGAGTGAGGTTGCACGCAAATGTAAATAAAATTTCACAAGTTTCAGCACTTACAAATCCGCTACGCGAGAAAAAAAATGGCGTCCCAAAAAAACCAAAACGTGGCCAAGCACGTCAAATTCAAACACGTACTCGGAAAACTTAGTCTAACTCAGTAACACTTCACACAGCACATAACACACATCCTGCAGCACGTAGCACATACAAAATCGAAGCCATTTTTTATGGAAGAAGTAAGTATGTTGCACGAAATGGTGACTGGAACCCAAATGACTGCTGGAATGAAAATAGCCCATGCGCATTGCGTTATAACGGTTTCTACTTCTGCTCACACTCTATAAATACTCTATAAAAAAATATATATATTATATACAGTGTATATATATATATATATATATATAGTTAAAAATATTGCCAATAACAACATTGTTCATGTACAGTAATATTGAAAAATATATACATTTTTACAATTAATTAATCAATCATTTAAAAAAAAAAACTTGGGTTTTAAATATTGCCAAAAACAACAATATTACTGTACAGAAGCAATTAGAATATGTTATTCATGTATAGTAAGATTTAAAAGACAGATACATGCCTAGGTGCAGTAAAATGATGTAAATGTATAAATAAAAAAAAAGGACAAATTTCAACAAAAAAATAGCTTTGATTAAGACATATTTGAAAACATAATTTATGCTTTTAGCAAAACAATAATTTGCTGAATAATTTGCAGCACTGCATGGATTCACACAGACTGTAAAATCTGCAGACATTTACAGACAACAAATTAAGCACAACAGGTAATGTACAAAAATAGATTTGCTTAACATAAATACTATAGTTTTAGTTTAAAAAAAAATTGAAAAGTTATTTCAACATTTGCATCTCTGTCTATCATTTTCAACACACACTGCTTGAAGACAGTCACAGGAAGATTGGCAGCAGGGGACCCTCTGTCATTTATAGAAAACAAATTCAAAACAACAGGTACACTATAACAAGTAAAAATATATATATACATATCCTGTTTGGTGTGCGCCATTGTGAAAACGTACTGAAACCTAACTAACCCTCTAAGCCTAACCCCATAACCTAAAACCCTAATGCCAATGTGAAAACGCACTGCAACCTAACCCTCTAAGCCTAATCCAATAACCTACACCCCTAATGCCAACAGTGCCCCACACAAAAGATGATAGCACAAAAGAAAAAAAAAACCTACCCTAAGCCCCTAATGCCAACAGTGGGGCACACAAAACAGGATACTACAACAAATAAAATGGAAGGATCTAGCCTCTTCTGTGTGCCCTAACCTAAAGGCCTAACCCCATAACCAAACCTCTAATACCAACAGTATACTACAACAAATGTTGTTAACACATATAACATGAAGAATATATCCTTTTTTGTTTGCAGAAACCTCTAAGCCTAACACCATAACCTAAACCTATAATGCCAACAGTGGCACACACAAAACAGGATACTACAACTAAAGTTCTTAAAAAATAATAAATGGAAGGATCTATCCTGTTTTCTATGCACCACTGTCTAAGCCTAACCCCATAACCTAAACCTCTCTGAATACATACAAAATGCAAGTATATATCCTGCTTTGTATGGTCTTAGTACAAAAACAAATTATATTAAATGTTATTTTAACATTTGCATCCATCTCCGTATTTCTCGACACTGCCTGAAGACTCTCATCATATCTACAGGAATTTAGACACAACACATTCAAGACAAGAGGTACTGTATTACAAGTTACAAAAAGAAAATACATCAAGTACTGCTGTTTACACATATAAAATGGTAAGGCTTATCCAGTTTTGTGTCTGCCTTTGTAGAAACCGACTGCAACGTAACTAACACTCTAAGACTAATCCCATAAACCCAAAATGATAACATTGCCACATGCAAAACACTATACCAAAAAAAAAATAAAGGGGTGCCCTAACCCTTAATGCCAACAGTGGTGCACACAAAACAGAAAACGACAATGTTGTTAACATATACAAAATGGAAGGATATCTACTATTTTAGGTGTGTAACCCTAAACAACTAATGACAACAGTAGCACACACACAAAATAAAAAATCATAATCCCAACACTGCCACACAAAAAACAGGATAACACAAGAGATTATGTTAACATATATAAAATAGAAGGACCTATCATGTTTGCTGTGCGCCTTTAACGAAATAGACTGCAACCTAACTAATCTGCTAAGTCCAACCTCATAAAGCTAACAGCTAAATGCAAACAGTGGTGCACAAAAAACAGAATAGGACAAAAAAGAACCAAAACAAAATTTAAAAAAATTCATTTAAACAAAAAATAAATAAAGAAGCAAAAGTAGTAATTCACTACTTGTTTTTACAGATTAATATGCAGATACTGAAAACAAAGGAAAAGAAAAGACTAGACAACGTCAAAAAACATGGGAAGATCAACAGACGCATAAGCAAAAGGAAATTACATGACAAAAAGAACGGGAGAGACTTGCAAGCAAAAGACTAGCGGCTGACAAACTAACATCCAAGCCCAAGAAGGCAACTACAAATCTGATAAGAATTTTAATGATGAATTAGACAGTTATATTGAAATATGTTCTCAGAATTGTCCTTTATTTAAATATTTAACAGTAGAGGTTCAGAATTGTGGTATTATGAATATTGTCTGTCAGTTTTGTGGGGGCCTTTTTATTTCAAACAGGAAAGACCCAGAGATGGCCAGTTTGTAGTTGCTGTCAAAAAGGCAAGGTAAGACGTCCACATAGACAACACTTCCCAACATATTTAGAAAGCATTATGACTGAGCCTACTTTCCCTAATTACCAAAATTTCAAAACAAACATAAGATCGTATAACAGTGCCATATCCTTTGCATCCATGGGTGCAACATTAGCTGCTAATGTGCCAGGACATGGCCCTTACTGTTTCAAATTACAAGGACAAATTTACCATCATACTGAAGAAGGGGTGCAAAGAAAATTTGCTCAACTATATGTCCTAGATACAATGGAAGCTGTTGAACAATGTATGCAGCTTCTAAAATAAAAAACGCTTGTCCATTGTTTATATAGAGCTTGATAAAATGATGGCTCAAAACTTATACTTTTTTGGAGAAAACTAAAGTAGTTCTCGGAGATATCTGTCCCTGGCCAAATTACCAATATACATATAGGCCCTCATTCAATTGCTATTTTGGACAATTGAATAGTGGGTCTAAATAAGCACATAACATATTTTTTTAAGTAAGTTTTTACTTAGTAAGCATCGATCTAAAAGCAAGGTTTTCACAAACTAAAAACTTATTTAAAAAATATATGTTATGTGCTTATTTAGAGCACTATTCAATTGGCCAAATCGCAATTGAATGAGGGCCATAGTGTGCACACCTTAGAGAAATAATACACCAACACAGAGCTCTGGTATAAAGCTTTCTATCGCCCACTGTTTATTGAATCAGCCCCCATATATAACATTTAACAATCAGATAAATGTTGCAACTAAGCAAAACATCAGGTTTATTAGGTAATTCATTGGTTCTGAGATGTCCGCTTTATGGAATCTCAACAAGGCATTGGGTTAGTGCATTAAGGAGTCTCTAGGTATCATCCCACAGTGGGATGAGTCTTTCTCTCATTGGTCAGAAGGTTAAGACAAAGGGAAGATGGGGTTCTCCTTCTTGTGTCCAAGGTGTGGTAGTCATCGTCACCCTTAGCAGGAAGTAGTGCTGCCGACATCTTAGGACTCCCAGGATATGACTCAGTAGCCATCTTAGGACTCTCAGGATAAAAAATAAAAGTAATTAGTGCCTTATCTTATGATATATTGTAAGGAAAGGAATGCAGCATGGACATAATATTCATTTTCATTAATTTCGTCCACAACAATACAGTGAAGCTTATAAAAAAAATTCAGAAATAGAACAGGAACAAATAATACATGCAGAACTACATCAATTACCAATCCCAAAAGTCAATATGGTTCTTAAAAGAGAAAAGAGAGGCTGTATATATCGGCTATATTCCAAAATACAATAACTAACGACGATTATGCAGCGCTTGCAACTAAAGTAATATTAACGTCCAAAAATAAAGATGCATTGCTTCTGATTAATGAAATATTAAAATTAATAGATGCACCACAAGAAACCAAAGGAAATTTAATTTTATATTTATAACAACCATTTATTAGATGATGGCAACATTTCTACAAAAAACATTGTCTACTATGAGGCACTGTAAATTAAAATAGAAAATATATATATATACAAATAACCCAATTAATAAACTAACAGTGTTCTTATATCTACGACAAATTCACAAAAAACTACCACAACAAATATAGAGAACAGTGGTTTTATTTTGAGGACCCAATTTAATGTCACTCCGAGTCTTTTTAGAGGACCACTATTTCGCTATGGAAACTCTATAAATGGCAAAAAACACAGAGAACAGTGGTTATACCCCGGGGATTAACTTTGATGTCTGGTGGTCTCTTTTTAGAGTACCACTATTTCACATAGGAAACTCTATGTGCCATTTTCAAGAGCTACAAGAATACAAAAAACAAGTGAAAAAACAACAACAAAAAACAAAACAATAAACAGTGGTTATATCCCATAGACAAAATTACAAGTCTGCTGGGCTCTTTTTAAGGGAACCACTTTGACATACAAAACAAAAAAAATGGAATGTATTGGAAGTGACTTTTTCCAAGACTGGTCCCACAGAACAGTTACCTTGCATTTTCTGACATTTACTGTTTCAATTTTAATACATTAAATTCATGTTTGTAATGTTAAAATTCTGTTTTCAAAGGACTAAAAAGTTGTTTCATTGTATGTAATTAAGGTTTCATGTTATTAGGAGGACGAACATTTGTTGTAAAATGTAAATGTTTAATTACATACAGAGTATTGATCCAGGGAGTAATCTGATTGCCAGTTAATGTGGTCAGGAAGGAATAAACATTTTTGTCCACTTTGAAACAATTGACCAAGTTTCGCTGTTTTTTTTGTTTTACCTTCCTCTGAATTCAATATTCAAGATCACTGTATTTTGAAATAATTTATTTTTAATTGTTATTACATTACATTAATGTTTGCATTGTTAACATTGTATTTTACAAGGTTTGAAAAGTTGTTTTATTGAATGTTATTAAGGATTTATGTCAGTAGCAGCATAAGCATTTGTTCAAAATTGAAATGTATAATTAAATAGACAGGATTCATCCAGGGAATAATCTGATCGCCAGTTACTGGGGTCAAGAAGGAAGTATCCCCCCCCCCCCTCTTTGATACAATTGGCTGAGTTTCAATGTTTTTTTTTTACTGTTTGCCTTCATCTGGATGCAATACCTATGTGCTTTACCAGTAGTTCAACTACAAGTTTCATGTTAAGAAGCATTCTGTAATGGTTTAAAATACTCATTCATACAAGCTTGACCTATTGTTATGTTACTCATGCATAGATCAGAATTAAAAATGTTAGTATTGTTAAAAATAATGCATTCACTATTGTTTCCAATATAAGTTGCATGTTACAAAGCTTTGCGTAATGCTTCACAATACGTATTCATACAAATTTCATGCATTGTTATATTTTTACTGCATACATGACAATTAAAAAGGTTAATATATTTTAACAGCTGTTTAAATACAAGTTGAATGTTAAAAAAAAATATATGTTGTACTTCTTTGTAGATAACAAAAAGGTTAAGAGTGCCAGAGACTCACATTTTGTTGCAAACAGCATTCCCAACGTTAAATTTTTATTGACCGACATTTTTTGATGGACATGTCGCTAGTTAATATTAATAAATATAATAATAATAATAGTCTTTTTGAAAGTGCTGTTTTTTACTTTTTAAAAGTAAAGTACAGATTTTTTAAAGGGCATAATGAAAATATGGTATGGAACTACAGTGGTCATTTCAAGGGGTATGGAATTCAGGAAAATTACTATGAAGTGTATATTAGAGACTTACATATCATATGGAAAGCTTTTTAAGATTTTTAAAATAGTTTACAGATTTACATAATTATAGATATTTTGTTAATTGCTTCCATTGCAAAGAGCTACTGTGTCTACATAACATCAAGGTGCTAACTCAATATAATGGGCAACTCTACCAACACATACCTTTTTTTATGTTATCTACAATTGGTGGTAAAAAAATTGCTTTATATTTTAAAGTGGATGAACTGCATTATGGGTATTATATAAATATTTAAGGGAGTGCACAGTTTGTGTTTGGTATAGTATGAGCTGTGATATTAGATTGAGACGAAGGAGTATATTTTATGTTATTTACTCTTTTGCATTGGTTACATTGTTTTTTTAATCTAATGTTATTATTGTTTTGGAAGAGAGACAGAGGTCACATATTTATTATTTGCTGTATTGAATAAATATTTTCAAATATTTGTCAATGCTTAAAAAGGTATGTAACCTCAACACTATTTTGTATTTAAACACTTTGAATTGCTAACTATATAAATAAAGGCAAATCATGTTATGATTATGAAAAGCATAGCAATAGTAAATAACTAATTTAGAACCTTCAATTTCTGAAGTTTAATATTGTATTTTTCCTGTTTTTATCCCCTGTACAGCGTTATGGAATATGTTAGCGCGATACAAATAAAAGTTAATTATAATAATAAAATAGACGTTTTTTTTTTCATCAGATCAATGTCTGAGATTCAATAAGGTTTAAGGAGAACACTTATCTAGCAAAGGCGGATTCACAGCTACTTCTCTACCTTGACAAACCTTAGTGAATCTAACCCAGCGTGAGAATTTATTAAACACCAATATTTATGCAATGAACAGGATTTAGAAAGTTTTAGTGCAAAAAGTTTATAGCTAATTCTCCCCAGTCATGTCTTTTTCTCTGATGAGTGAGTAATTGCCTTTCAGAAAACAATCTACCTATTATCATGTAAAACATGTTCACTAAATATATCAGGGCATTTGAAAGCAAATGTATCATATTTAATCACCACGTCTCCAGAGACAATGATGTCACCAATCAAATTCTAAATCAAACAAAATAAAAGCTGAAATGAGAATGAATTTCTGTTTCTTTCTAATGTCCTAGTGGGGTTTTCAGTATCTTTATCTATGCCCTAAAGTCTAGATATTGATACACAAAGCACGCAAAGTATTGAATAAAGTAACATCAACATTAAGACTTTTTGATTGTTAGGAAGTTGCATGTTGAAAGACCATTGTATAACTACATTGGTGAAACAATAAAAGATTCTGATCTTAAGAGATTAGGTTTATGTTACTGCATGCATTATCGAGTTTGTAAGGAAATGGAATAGCTCAGGAAAGCTTCCCCTATGGGGTAGAAATGTAGTTACTGTAGAAAGCCTTAGATTTAATAAGTGCGCTTGAAGTGTCCTTGTGCTGTATGACACAAGAAACCTCCACTGGGTAAAGATCATTTAATGTACATTACAAAATATAAAAGTATCTTATGTCTAAATATTATATTAATGTGGAGGTGCTTTAACACTATTTGTGAAGGGTTTTGTTAAATAATTTTTACATTTTCCAGTGAGTATATAATTAACTATTTAGCCATAGCTAGTGATTAGATTAGTCATTCCTTGCTGAAATATGCTGTCTATTGCCCTGAAAATGTATTTTGTTTGCAGATTTCAAAGGGCTTATTTTGCCCTCTATCAGAAGAGTTAAACAGATTTAATAACAGTAAGTATTCACAGCAAAATTGTTAGTGAACATTTGATTTAAACATTCTTATTTTTCTTAAACATTATTTTAATGCATTATTTTGTTTCGGTTGTTGAGGAAGCTATTTGATGTTGACAGCATAATTTTAAATCAAAACAGTTAAGTATTGTCATGTTATTATTTCACCAAATATATAAATTTGAGTATACTATAACATTTTCCCCTTATTAACCTATTTTTTCTCTACTGCAATTCATCTGTTAAGTGCCTTCAGAACTGTATAATGGACTATTCTAGTGTCACTTTTTTCTTTATAGCCATTTGAATAATGGGAAAAGTAACTTTAAAAAAACAAAAAATAAACAGCCTTGAAATATAATTTTTTTATCTGCAAAATTATTACACTGATGTTCCATTTCCTTTACTGAGCTCCTTCATCAGCTGCTTTCTAAGCATTATGGTGTTACTATGTAGACTATACTAATTCATTTTCTAGTTGGTGCTATATAAAATAAGTACTAGTGTTTTTAGCTGCCAGGTTGCCATTATAATAGTGAAAGCTTACTTGCATTCAAAGCCTCCTTCCATCTGTGGCACAACAGAACCTAAAATGGGAGTATCAACTGCAGCATACTTGCATATAAGAAGTATTACATTAACAGCTGTTTTTTATTTTTTATTTTCAAGTATCAAGAATTATATCAAGTATACTTCTTCAAATATTTTATATATTTGACTACAATGGCCATTTTAAAATGATTAGTTAATGAACTTTATTACAGTAAGGTCAACTATCTATTGATATGAGTACAGTAGTATTCATTTGCAGGAAAGGTGTGATAGTTTAACTAACAGATTTAAAGGCATATCTAAGTTTCCTGTTTTATAAATGTATCTGATAGAGGAGAATCAGTAGTGTATACAAACAGTTTTTTGCATGAACAAATACCAAAATAAACATTTACAAACTCTCCCTGTTTGCTAAATCTTCCCAGTTTGCAAGCAGCAGCTTTTGTTAGTTGACACCCATGAAAATCCCTGCTAAGCTCAACATAAAATGTATAACTTATGTTTTGGCCAATCAGGAGAAATCAGAGGTTAGCTGATACATTTGTATCATATTCTGGGGTTCCTGTATTGCCAAGCAGTCTGGGATATGTAATCTCTCTCTCTTTCTCTCTCTAACTCTCATCGTGCTCAAACGACATTACTTCCTGTGGTCTCTACCAGAAAGGTCAAACTCTGTACCTGGCTGCTCTCTCTAGTGTATTTGGTTATGTAAGCTTTGTGTGGGTGAGCTAAGCTGGATTTTACTTTCCGGCATTTATCTTTGTAAGTACACTGAACATTTCACACACATTTTCACACATTTTCTGATAATCACTGTCTGCTTCTTACCAAACATTTGAAACCCAGAAATGTATATATACCTTTAACTGGCTGATTGAGCAGCTCAGTGGTACCCACTATTGTTCCCAGGACTCACCAGAGATCTCAAATATGGAATAAATTAAAACTTTAAGTAATAAATGTTATTTAAAATATATATTTGTTTATGGTAAACTTATATTAAAGCTTATATTTTTACCTGTGACCCAAGCTTTGTGATACTATCACCAAGTCTGTATTATTATCACTTTCTTCAGGGTGACCAATTACAATAGTTATTAACTGCTCCCTGGGATGCTTGGCTATGTTGGGAGTCTGCCTGCATGTAGAGCTATCAAATGTTGAGAAGAATGAGCATGTGCAGACTCAAGAGAGTAATCGGGCTAAAAAGCTGTGAAGTGTGAGTTAATGTGAAGGAATTGGCATTGGAAGAGGAACAGCAGATGGGTAATCCTGGAATATGTATTTAAGATTAATTTGATTGGGATGTGAAATGAAGGGAAAGAGAAGGAATGATTTGGAGAAATCAAGTGGGAGATAATAAGTGAGTGAATTGGAAGTGTCATTGTGATTTGTGTGAGAATATTAAATTCTGTAAAATAGACCTAGATTCACTAATGCTGTAATGCTGTAGTGGACGGGTAGAAAGACTGATTTTTATGGTTTAACCATAAAAGAAAAAGATTAATTGTATTCAACAAACCACGTTCTCCGTTGCCTTGATGATTGACTGCTAGCCATTCACTGCGTTTTTTGCATTGGAGGAGGGGGGCAAGGTGTGACTTGCGTAAACAGTACCAGTAACCTCTCCTTTATCTTCAATAAAGTGAGAGTGTCAGAGCACAGTCTGACTTTTTAAAATGAGACGCCTATCACATATTATAATTGTCAAACTGCAAGTTGTCGTCACGCTTTGCGATCTCGCAAAGCGATCTTGCAGAATTGCATCCCTTGCAAAGCAAGGGACGTGCCGCATTTGCGGAGATGGAGGCTCCCACGTCAACTGCATTGAGTCGAAGGCTCATTGCAGGCTGCAAATGTGGACCCTGGCAAAATGAGGGGCCGCATTTGCAGAGGTGGACATAAATTGCAATGAGCCGAAGGCCACAAATGCGGACCTCGCAAAGCGTGTGTCTACATTTACGGAGGTAGAGGCTCTACGGTGCTTTAAACTCACATAACACAGGAACGCAGGAGATACAAAATATGCCATTACAACAGACTGAAAATGCTTGTGAGCCTAGTAACACATAGAATAGAAAACGCTATTTTACGACACCTTCCATCAGCAGCTGCTCCTCCACTCCTCTGCGCGTCTTGCAGCTGTGTCGGGACATTGACCAGGTCCCCGACACAGCCGGAAGATGCGTGGAGGAGCGGAGGAGCAGCTGATGGAAGGTAAGAGAGGAGAAAGGGAGAGGGGGAGGTAATAACAGACGGGTAAAGTGATTAGTAGGGAGGATGAGGAGGGAGGATGAGGAGGGGGGTTGAGGAGAGAGGATGAGGAGGGAGGATGAGTAAGGGGTTGAGGAGAGAGGATGAGGGGGGAGCATGAGGAGGGGGGTTGATAAAGAGAAGGGGGATGTGGAGGGGATTGAGGAGCGGGGTTGAGAAGGGAGGATGAGGAGAATGATAAGGGAGGGGGAGAGAAAGAGACACGAGGGAGAGGGGGAGAAAGAGACACAGGGGAGGGAGAGGGGGAAGAGACACAGGAAAGGGAGGGAAGTGGAAGAGACACAGGGGAGGGAGAGGGGGAAGAGACACAAGGGAGGGAGAGGGGGGAAGAGACACAGGGGACAGAGAGGGGGAACACAAGAAAGAGGCACAGAGGGCACACAAGAGTGGGACACAGAGGGTACAAGAGGGACACAGGGGGCAGCACATTTCCCACCCTCGGCTTATACTCGAGCCACTAAGTTTTCCCAGTATTTTGTGTTTAAAAAAGTGCCTCGGCTTATACTCGGGTCGGCTTATACTTGAGTATATACGGTATATATATATACACACACTCTTAATAAAGTAATTGTTTTATCTATCTATCTATCTATCTAGCTATTTCTTTATATCTCTATTTCTCTATATGTCTATATATATTGATTTGGGGGCTCATTTGCATATCCCTGCTCAGCTTTCCAGAATGCAGTGTAATAACTGTTTTTCTTTGAATTGTAAGCTGGAAGCAAGTTTTTTAACTTGTTTTAGACATTCAAATGTGAACACGGAGGTACTATTTATTTACTGTACTACTGTATGGTGGAGGGCTTCTATCGCTCTTTTGCCCATTATATATGAAGTTATTGTTGTGGTGAACTACCTACTCATAAGGTCCACAACACAAGCTGAGATCCAGCTACATGCTGATGATAGCCAGTATGCTTGAAACAGCTGTACTTGGATAGGATTCTCAGCTTGTGTATAATCCAACCTTGGCTTTGCATAAAGGCTGTGTACTGCAGCTGGCATAAGCTTAAAGGAAGCCATGTTTGAAATGTTTTATGGATTGAAGAGCGAGGCATTTGTGGGCACATTTGCATGTCCCTGCTCAGCTTCCCAGAATGCAGTGAAATAACTGCTTTTCTTGGAATTCTGAGCTGAAAGCAAGATTTTTAACTTGTTTTAGACATTCAAATGTGAACACAGATGTACTATTTATTTACTATATATATATATATATAAATAAAATAGTACTTTTCTGTATATCATGAATAATTATAATTTATCTAAACATGACCAGACCTTTTTACCTGTTTCTACATTCAATTTTCTTACAATGAACAGCATTTTATATGTTTTTTTGAAGCTTTGTTTTAATTCTAAGTGACATAATGTAAGTTTTACTTTGGCAAATAATTCTGTGCATTTACTATATATTTCTAGGCATCTTTTATATCGCTGCATATCAAATTATATATGAATTCAAAATGTTTTTCTTTTTGCTCGCAGGCCCATGCCTTGATCAAAAGAAATACTACACTGCAGCACTGCTGATTGGATGAGCTACCTAAATCTTGTAAATTGCAGGTGCTGTGTTGAAGAAAAATGAGTGCAATTAACAGGAAAATGTTCCCCTTCTTATGATTCTGCCAACAGTCTGTGTGATGTACTATTTTACACAGGTTTGAAATACAATAGATCTCACTAACTCAATTTTCTGTTATCACAGCAAAACTTCTGGCTTCTTGGAAAAGTGTTATATAGAGGAATCTAAACAGCAGCTATCTAAAAAATATAAATGCTGCATAAAAAGAACAAAGACAGGAATGAGCAAGCAGTTTAAATTTTTAAAAGGAATATATACTGCACATTAATACACCAAATAGGTGAATATTTGCTTTGCTTTTGAGATCTGTTTGTATTTACATTCTTCAGTTCCAGAGGTACCAAAATGTGTTTTCCTTATTAGAAGATTTGTTTGTTCAAGAATATATATTTCATGTTGGCACACATCATGTTGGATCCAGACATTATTCATGTCTGGCTCCCAGCTCCTAGCAACTAAACATCAGTTTACCCAAGGTACTTGGACATCTGGAGATTCTCTAACATATTGTTACTGAATATTAATCACTGTGATTAATACCTGTTATTATATTTACTGCCATTGTATCTAGATATATTGTTTGCCTCTCACCCCTCTGTATCCCCTCCCCCATCATTAACATAGGCTCCAGCCCATATGTTAGTGTTTGATAAAAGGTCACAGCAGCTAAATCCATTGATTTCTCTTTCAGCCTGCTCTGCACACACCCTCTGTATGGCTTAATTCTCTCCCTGCCTCCCCTAATTCCACCCACCCCAGTTTAGCCTTCATATATTGAGTCACACACATCTTCTACACCTGACCAATTAACAGCATCTGCTAACTACACCTGTTAACCCTTCACACTATGTTTCCTCTTGCCTTCTTCCTCATATCCCCCTGACTTTTCCTCAGACTCTTCTTTACTTCTCCCCTTTTTGTCTCCAACATACCCATCTCACCTCTCACGTCCTCCTCTCCACTTTTATTCTCCCATGAGCTAATCTTACTCAAACTGTGGTTAAACTATGTGTCTCCTGACAATCCCATCTGCAGATTACATTATCTGTCCACTAGGGGCAGATACCATGTTACATAAAGTGACACTCACTTTACATCACATCTTTTCCCTCTCCAACTAATGCATAACTTTCTACTTTACACAACTTCCTTCCTATGTATCTCTCACTTCCTCCTTAACCTTGCTACTCCTTATCCACTCTTCCCCAGGTCCATTACCTTTAGATTGTTAGTGGTGAGTTTCTAGTCCCGTGGTGTGTTTTGGGAAATAAGCACTTCTTACAAGACTTGAAGTGCAAAACAGGGCCCTTCATTTTTTGCCATTAATATTACATATTGTATATTTTCTTGTTCTCTCCTGTACATCGCTACGGAATATGTTGGCGTGATACAAATAAAAGATAATAATAATAATTATTATTATTATATATCATGAATTGGTACAGGACATCATATGTTGAAGGCACTTGACGGGTCGATTACCTATACCTTTAATGGAAATGAATCTTAAACAGCAAGCATTGTACTGTGCATTCAAGCTTTTTCCCCATTCTTCCCTGCACACTGTCATATGCCTTTTGATAACTAATTCAAATTAAAGATGTGTATTATGGCTGATTGTAACAATCAGATGTTTATATATAATATCAGTTCAACCCTTTAACAAAGGGACACAGGGCCATATTAAATTCCTTCATGGATTACAGAGCTATTAAATTAGCCAAACCTGCATCAGACGTGGCCAACATCCAAACCTGTAAACCATTCTTGCGCACATAAGATGTGCAGCCGTAAACATGATCGATTAGTCAAACCGGTATTTACGAGTTTAGATTGAGCTGACAATGGTAAAAGAGATTTTCATCCTTACATCACTGAAAAATGGAGGTTAGATTTCAATCCGTTATGGGTTTGAATTACGAGTTAGGATCAGACCCACATTCCAGAAATAATGCAATATTAATAAACTAGCGATTTGCCTGTCAAAAATGACGCCAATAACATTTTAAGCCTGGCAATGCTGTTTGCCACACAATGCGTGGCTCTCCCCCCCTCTAACTTGCGTGCCTCGCGATGAGCGCTTTTGGTCATGCCGCCTATGACGTCACTTCTGCCACACCTGAAGCATCATATCAAGCTCGTCTAATATGTCATTTCCGGTCCCGGGAGATCACAAAAAGCCCAGCTCCACCAATAAACCAAAAATATATATGAGAAACACAAAAACAAAAACATTAAAAAACAAGCAGTCTCTCTAATAATACATATTTGAAACAATATCCATGAATATATACATACTTATAAAATACTTATTATGCAACCAATCAATAATATATACCCAATAGATTCCATAATAATATTTTTCTGTGGTAGATTGATATGGTCATATTCATCCAGGAAGTACAACATCTAGAATTCCCTGTTCTTGTGGAATTGAGGAATAAAGAGCTGAGACATCTAAAGTCACCCATCTGAATTTTTCTGACCATTGCTGGTCTTGTAAGATTCTTAGAAGGTCCGGAGTATCTCTAACGTAAGATAAGTGTACATACCATGGGTTGGAAAAAACTACACATATTCCGTTAATTTCTCAGTTAGAGACCCTATCCCCAAGATTGTCTGTTTTCCTGGAGGGTTAATACGATATTTCTGTATTTTTGGAAGATAAATAAAATATTGCTTTTCTCCGGTTTAGAATCTCTAAATATTTGAACTCTTTTGTGGATAAAACTTGCTCATTAACTGTTTCTGAGAGCATCTATCTATAGGAGTCCAAATATGTATCAGTGGGGTCCCGCTCTAGTAACCTATACGTGGTCCTATCATTTATAAGATTAAAAGCCTCTGTCAGATATTGATCCCTATTCTGGGCAACCACTCCTACTCCCTTATCGGCTTGTCTGATCACAATTGACAAATCCTCCTGTAAACTTCTAAGGGCTGCCTTTTCTCCTCTATTAAGATTGGACTTAGTTATAGCATATTTCTTACTGCAAATGTTCTCAAATTCTTTTGAAACCAATTTAAAAAAAAAACAGGAATATACTTACCCTGAGATTGTACCTGATAAAATGCTGGTTTTGGTTTTTAGTATCTATGTCTAATAGATCTGACTTGCGTACTAGATCCGTTAGGTCCTGGCACATCAGTTAATTCAATAACAATTCATCCCAGTTGTCCTCATTGTCACCGAGACTATGAAGATCCATCAGGGCATCTATATCGTCAGTTCCCATAATCTCCCTTGGGCCTGGTTCCTTCTTAGAGTCGAGATTTTCTGCATTTTACATCCTAGTCTTTTAAGAGTAAGATTTCTTACAAACTTATTAATATCAATAAATAGGTCGAAAAGATCTGGTTCAGAGTAGGGGCAAATTAAAGCCCTTTTCTTAAAACGCTCAGTTTATACATATTCATATCTCTTTTAGATAAGGTGAAATTTCTCATTGTTTTATATTTCTGCTTTTTATCTTTTTTGTTTTGTTCCCTTCCTCCTGCCCTGCACCCCCTCCTTCTACCTGACTTGAATCCCTCTTCCTTCTTTGTGTTTTCGGTGACAGAAGTTGTAGATTCTGTTTACCTTTTTGGGGGCTCAGTTCATACATATTCATATTTCTTTTAGATAAGGTGAAATTCCTCATTCTTTCATATTTCTGCTTTTTATCTTTTTTGTTTTGTTCCCTTCCTCCTGCCCTGCACCCCCCCCCCCCCTTCTCCCTGACTTGAATCCCTCTTCCTTCTTTGTGTTTTCGGTGACAGAAGTTGTTGATTCTGTTTACCTTTTTGGAGGATCAGTTTTAGTTTCTTGTCGTTGACTAAAATTGATTCCTTTCCCAATTCATAAGCTTTTTCATCTTGGCTATTCTCCGTGGGGTATTTAGTAGAGGGAGTAATATCTCCTTCTTGACTATTTTCCTCATTACCATCTATAGTATCTTTAGTCCAATCTTTGAAAGGCCTGCTGGATGGAATAGAACTGTCTCTTCTAAATCTTACTAGATCAAATTTGCTTTTCGACAAAGACAGTAGATGATTAGGTGTCCAAGAGACATTCCTATCTATATTCAGAGGGAATCTATCAAAACCGGGTTCTATATTCCTGTATTGCTTATCCCCACGCTTTGGCCCATATATTTGGCCCTCAGCTTTATTATTCCACCTATTAAGTCTATTTACCATATTCAGATTCCTCTGTCCTTATGGTATCTTGTTAAAAGGTGGGTTATCAGTTCTGAGATACTCGGCCTGGTTACTCCCTGCATCATTAAATTTACCTTTAGACGAATGATAATTAGACTTCTAAACATTACCTACAAAAGGTTTATTACGATTCAGATAGTCCAATCTATCCCAATTAAACATACTTTTTTTCTTTAATAGAACTTCATTTTCTAATTGTAATACTCTCCCCACTTGATCTCTTTGTCTATCTTTTGACATATAGGATCTTCACAATAGGGTTTGAGTGATTCTGTAATCTCATCCAATTTCTTGGTAATATCCTGTAATCCTTCCTGTCTTTATCAATAAGGCAATAAGGGATAGAGAACATTCCTCCAGAATCTTGTTCCATTTGTTAACATATTTCTCATC
Source organism: Discoglossus pictus (assembly GCA_027410445.1). Classification (NCBI taxonomy): domain Eukaryota; kingdom Metazoa; phylum Chordata; class Amphibia; order Anura; family Alytidae; genus Discoglossus; species Discoglossus pictus. The sequence goes on from CM050167.1 coordinate 241,972,828, forward strand.
TTTCATATCCAACGAAAATCTTTAAGATAGTCTAAGTCTCCTTGGCACTATCCTATGATCCTGATAGTTCTCTAAACTTGTTAGATCATACCAGTTCTTTATTTCTAGAATGTAGAATTTCTCCAACATTCTTAAAAGGTTCCTAGGGTCTAAGTTCTGGATATTAACGTTTCCCTCCTTACATTCCAAAATGTTCTTATTTGTGCCCTCCCTATCAATATAAGAACCATAGGAGAACATATCCATTGCCTTTAACAGCCTCAAAATTACACCGCTCAATAGGTGCCATGGGAATATAAAAATTATAAATAAATATAAAAATGAAAAATAAGAAATCACTATATAATAAAAATAATTCTATCACTAAAAATATATTTAATGTAAAAGATGTGACCCAAAAAAAACAGTATATATAGAGATACTACCTCTAATTAGTGGAGGTCTCATTGCGTTTTCATTAAAATGTACTTTTATACCTGACGGGCTTTGGACTCTTTGGATTTTTTTTGTCTGCCATTTGGAGACATAGTCGCACTGCCAAGAGTCAGATTGAAGTGGCTGGACCTGTATATCCATCTAGGAGGAAGTTGGAAACTTGTCTTTCTCCCTATGTGCTTATCATACCTCATATCTGTCAGGTTCTAATATGTGAGTTGGCCTTTATAACATTGATTGGATACACTACGAGGTGTTTATATGATTCACTGTTTTATTTATCACCCTAAGGATAATCTGCACTAGGGTGGGCGCCTCTTTGTTTTCTTGTTTGTTTTGAAGATTCCATTACCATTGGAGGCTCCGTGAACAGCATACCGAAAAGAGCCAACTGAACCCCACGCAGTGGAAATAATGTTTAGGCATATTTCACCTTCGAGATATTGGACTCTGGGCTGGGATGTTATATTGGACTTCTATAACCTTTTGAGATCTCCCTTTTAAGAAGAATTTGAGTTTAAGCACTACCAGGGTGGTGGCTAGTTTTATGAACTGCCCTCCATTGTAAAAATAAATATGTTTGCATGCAATATTGATTCTCCTCAGATTCATTCATAATCTATTAAACTTAAATATGCCTTTTACTAAGTTTATATTCAGTATCACTTGCTTCAACCCCACAATAGCATCTATTTTGTAATTTCTGTACATAAAACTATATGTGATCAACATTCAGCCACTAAAATATAATTTTTTTTGTTTGTTTGTTTTTCAGTTGTTTCTGACTCTCCATGCCCCTATGGACCACATCATGCCAGGCACATCTTACATCTGGTTGTGCTCATCCATAAGGTTTTCATGGGAAAGATACTGGAGTGGGTTGCCAATTCCTTCTTTAGTGGACCTTGATTTGTCTGACCCCTCTGCTATGACCTGCCTATCTTGGGTGACCCTACATGGTATAGCTCACAGCTTCACTGAGATACACAAGCCCCTTCACCATGAGAAGATAGAGAACCAGAAAGGGAAAATATCAAATATATGCTGCAAAATATGACAACCAAACTCCATCAACACAACTTACGATTAATTTTTAATTACTAACAAATGCCAGATTTAAGGAAATAATGAAGCTTATTACAAAGTCTATTATCTAGTCTTTATTTATAAACATAGTGATATTTATTTAGAATTATTTATTTACTTTATTTATATTTCTATTGTGAAATAGGCTGCATAAAACTAATGTTTTTATTATTTTCTTTTAATAATTACACAACATATGTTACCAGACTCAAAGCAAAAGTGAAGATTATGTGGTCCAAATGAAAATAAACCAGTGTTTTATCATTTTGCTGATTTTATTGTTATTATACTTCATTACTGATATAAACCAAACCATTGCGTTTTGTCTTGGATGCGGTACCCACAGAATTTAAAAGTATATGCATGAAGCAACACATTTTTTACATACAATTGCTCATTAAACTGATCATGCTTGATTAATGATAAGAGAGGACGCATTTTGGTTTGCAATATTTGATTTGACATGTTGCAAACCTAATTATAATAAATAAGCTTTAAAAAATTGCATGAATGTTTGTGTTCTGATAGATTGTGGCACATCATGTTTGTCTTCGTAACTTGCACAATTTCTATTATTACTACAATTCATTAAAAGTGTCAGTAGTTTGAGCAATGTGTCTGAAACATATGCATTTTATATATGCACATTGCTCATCATATTGTGTTTCTGAAAAACAGAAACACTTGTGAAAACCTCGTTTTTTTCTGGAGAGGAAGCAAAGCAAGAAAGTGAGATATGGGGCATATTATTAAGCAGTGTGATAGAATACACTTTCTATTACACTAAGATATATGTCCCCTTTCTGAGTAATACTAATAATAATAATAATATTTATTATTTAAAAAAAAAAAAAATATATATATATATATATATATACAGTATCTCACAAAAGTGAGTACACCCCTCAAATTTTTGTAAATATTTTATTATATCTTTTCATGTGGCAACACTGAAGAAATGACACTCTGCTACAATGTAAAGTAGTAAGTGTACAGCCTGTATAAAAGTGTGAATTTGCTCAAATTCAACACACAGCCAATTAATGTCTAAATCGTTGGCAACAAAAGTAAGTTCACCCCTTAGTGGTAATGTCCAAATTGGGCCCAAAGTGTCAATATTTTGTGTGGCCACCATTATTTTCCAGTACTGCCTTAACCCTCATCGGCATGGACTTCACCAGAACTTCACATATTGCCACTGGAGTCCTCTTCCACTCCTCCATGATGATATCACAGAGCTGGTGTATGTTAGAGACCTTGCACTCCCCCACCTTCAATTTGAGGATGGCCCACAGATGCTCAATAGGGTTTAGGTCTGGAGACATGCTTGGCCAGTCCATCACCTTCTATAGCAATGCAGTGGTCATCTTGGAGGTGTGTTTGGGGTCGTTATCATGTTGGCATACTGCCCTGTGGCCCAGTCTCCAAAGAAAAGGGGATCATGCTCTGCTTCAGTATGTCACAGTACATGTTGGGATTCATGGTTCCCTCAATGAACTGTAGCTCCCCAGTGCCGGCAGCACTCATGCAGGCCCAGACCAAACATATATACACATATGTCTGTATGTGTATGTATGTTTTCTATAATATGTTGTGTTGATTCCCTCCTATATGGATTTACCTGCTGATGTCAGATGCTCCCTCCACTCTCTCTGCATCAATGTTTACTTTCAAACTGAGGGTTTCATCTCATATCAGTGTTTTTGTGCTCTTTGTGCCTTATCCGTTTATCTGTAATTTAGAGATTATTTCAACTACCTTTCCTCAGTATAGATGTATACTTTTGATGGTGGGAGTGTCATGGTCTGGGCCTGCATGAGTGCTGCCGGGACTGGGGAGCTACAGTTCATTGAGGGAACCACGAATGAAAACATGTACTGCGACATATGGCACCCCGTCTATAGCGCGCAAGGTAAATGCGGGCAAACTTAATAGCGCCGACAATAGAGCACCAAAAAAATGAACGATGGCTTAAAAGCGTGCATTCCCAAAGCGCATGACACTGCATATGGAGAAAAAGTAAGAGAGAATAAGAAGATGTAAAAGGACAGTATACAGGAAAGAGAGCTGGTGTATGTGAGAGGGAGATGGAGAACTGATGGTTGGGGATGTAGCAACACAAAGGGAAGAGGAGGGTGAAGAAAGGAGAAGAGTGGGTGTGAGTGAAATGGAGAGGGCAGGATAAGCAGACAGGAAGGATTTAAGAAAGAGAAACAAAATCGGGAGAAGGGGTATTGAGACTTAGAAAACAAGGGATAGAGAGAGTGAAGAAAGGGAAAGAAGGGAGAGAGATAGTGGATGGAGCAAGATAGAGACTGCAGGTGTAGAAGCTTCCCAAGACCTGCAGAGGTAGGTAAAGAAGATGCACAGAGGAGAGAGTGGGATTGGGATGAGGAGAGATAGAAGCTTCCCAAGACCTTCTGTATAGAGTGGGAGAGATGTAAGGGGACCTGCGCGCCAAAGTCGGCACGCATGTTCAGGCTCGCTAAATTCGTGCTACCGTGACATACTGAAGCAGAGCATGATCCCCTCCATTCAGAGACTGGGCTAAAGGGCATTATTTCAACATGATAACAACCCCAAACCTACCTCCAAGACGACCACTGCCTTGCTAAAGAAGCTGAATGTAAAGTTGATGGACTGACCAAGCCTGTCTCCAGACTTAAACCCTATTGATCATCTGTGGTGCATCCTCAAATGCTAGGTGGGGGAGTGTAAGCTCTCTAACATCCACCAGCACTGTGATGTCATAATGGAGGAGGACCCCAGTGTTAACCTGTGAAGCTCTGGTGAACTCCATGCCCATGAGTGTTAAGTCAGAGCTGGAAAATAATAGTGGCCACACAAAATATTGACACTTTGGGCCCAATTTGGACATTTCCACTTAGGGGTGCACTCACTTTTGTTGCCAACAGTTTAGACATTAATGGCTGTGTGTTGAGTTGTTGTGAGGAGACAGCAAATGTACACTGTTATACATGCTGTGAACGTACTACTCTACAGTGTAGCATGGTGTAATTTCTTCAGTGTTGTCACATGAAAAGATATAATAAAATATTTTAAAAAATTTGAGGGGTGTACTCTTTATCAGCTACTTCATATCTCGAGGCCACACCAACTGCCTCCACCTGCGTTAGGCAATGACCAATTCTCGCAGCTCCAGAGCATGATCATGGATATTGCAACTTAGGAAATCAGCCATGCACCACATCAGCAATACCACCTCCTTTGCTGTCCCGTACCAGTGGTGAGCCAATGTCATCTCCTCCAACTATACTAACCACACACTTCATATCAGTAAATGATCTAAGGCTTAACCATAAGTTGATGGTAACGGAATACATGCTAGGCTTTAGCATGTATAGTGACATCTTATGCTCTGCCTACCCAAACCGTTGCTAAGAGATGGAAAACTACTTGTATCTCATCGTTGACTTGGTCTAACGATATGGAGGATATGTGTACATGTGTTACAATTATCACTATTGATTCTCTGCTAAAGCAAATACATTTACCCAGAGAGGCTGCTTAAACTGTATTGGAGCTGTGGGGTGTCTGAAGTTAGACAGAGAGGCCCAGAGAGAGACTAAATGGGGAAGCTGTTTTGCAAGACCAAAAATTGGTAATCCAGAGTAGCTGGATGAAAGTCCTGATAGTGAGGGAACTATGCAACAGTTAAAACCACCACTATGACCGAGCTAGGCGTGTTTATTTTATGCTTCGGTTTTTGGTTTGTAATAATTATAGCATAAATAAAAATCATTTAAAAACCCTCCTGTGTGTTGATGTTCCTCCATCTTGAAAGAAGTGCATTGACCCAGAGGGTGACAATTGTCTTGTTATATGAGGTGGGGTTTAAGATGGAAGAAATTGTAAAAGCCCTGGTAGAAGCCACTGCACAACAGCAAGAGGGTATAGCACGCCAGCAAGAGAATAGACAGAAATTGATGTGATAAGCAAAGGAGGCTAGAGAGCAATGGCTGAGACCAGCAGAAGAGGACAAAGCCCTTATGAGAAAGGCTAGAGCGAAATGGCAGAAGCCAGTTCGAGAGAAGCTTTGGAAGCTCAGCTGAGGCACCTGAGGTCTGCAAATAACAATGTGACTTGACTTCAGAATCAAGTGAAAATATGAATCCTAATCTCTTTCTATGGAAAATGACAAGTAAGGATGATCTAGAAACATACTTCTGGAACTTTGAGAGAATTGCCTCTAGGGACACTTGACCTTACAAGCACTGGACAACAGTCCTTGCCCCCTACTTATGTGATGAAGTTTAGAAAGGCTTGATTGTTTTGGATGAAGAAAAGGCAACCCATTACGATGAGCTGTAAGAAGAGATCATTAACAGAGTTGGTGCTAACAGATTACAGAGATTGCACTCACAGATGTTTTTGGATAGAAAGAACATGTATTATTGTGGCAAGGAAATGCTATTGGGCATAAAGAATCTTCTCTATTCAAGACAACAGCAACCTTCATGTTCTCTGGAAAAAAATGACTGCAATGGAGTGGCTAAAGAGAATGCTGAACTACCTAATGAGACTGTTGGAGCGGTTAAAGAGACTGAAGGAGAAGCAAAAAAGACCACTGGAGTGGCAAAATAGACTAATGAAAAGTCAAAATAGACTGCTCAAATGGTAAAAGATACTGCTTGTCATGAACCCCTTTTCCAGTTCCTGGATCTTAGCCCATTAAAGGACAGACTGCTTGGCTCCAGCCATTCCATTGTATTGTAATCTGCTTTATCCCATTGTTTTCAACTTTGATGTGCTAGACAGCCAGAGATGACATGTGTGTATTCGGGATTGGCCTATTGTTCACAGGATGCCACACTATTAGACCCCATGTGGAGTCAATCTCCTGTGTTTGAGCTCTATTAAATTTGCCTATTTGTAATTCCTGAAGCTTGTAAAGGAGCCCGCAAAATTTATGGTTATTAAATTGGCCTCTTTTAGCTACCTGCAAACGATCTGTGGGTTACAGGCTGAAAAACAACAGTGGTTGCCAAAATCAGAACTCTGACCCAGCTAAGCCTTTGATCTTTCAAGCCCGTAAATGTTATTATCATCGCAAATCGCTATTAAATTGCAACAAGTCCTAAAGCCTGCAATTGTTTTCATACCCGTAAATGGCTAATGTAGCCAAAAATCCTATGGGTACTAGAGAGGACCCACAAGGGGGTTAAACTCATGTCCGTAGCACGGTAAAAGCAACTATAAACACAGTACTATATTTTAAATTACAGGGAAAGCGATGGAAGTTATTAACTTTATAGCACAAAATTCTCAAGCTCGCAAATCTGCAATTAAAATTTTTTTTTTTTTGTTTATTTCTGTGTTATATCGATAACGGCAATCAATGTGTTAATACATTTAATAGAACTCGCATGAACTAGACTATTATGTTTAATGATTTTTTCCTAATACATTATTTCTGGAATGCAAGCTTGATTACAACTTAGACTTCAAAATTGTAAGTGATTGAAATTTAACCTCCATGTTTTAGTGACGTAATGATGAGGGCTCTTTTACTATTTGCTCCGTCTAAACCCATAACTATGGGTTTGGATAATTTATCATGTTCACGCCGGGAAATGCTAGGTGCCGAAGCATGGTTTACGGATTTGGATTCCGGCCATGCCGTTGCGGCCTTTTCTAATTTAATCGCTCTGTAACTCCTGCAGATTTCAAGTCCGCAGACTTACAGGCTGTACAACGGCCGCTGTAAACTTGGAATTTAATAGGGCCCTTTGTCTATAAATATTGCTGACTTATCAAAAATAAAACAGTTTGACTGCTGAGACATATAGCAAACGTATACTCTCTTATTGGATCTGGTGGCTGCGATACTGATCCTATCTCCAACCTGCAAGTAACTTGTCCTGGTCACTACCACAGAAATGTTACTGAGACCCCTGGAAGTACTGATTCATGATGTAGAGACCCTGACTGATACAGAAGCCAGATATCAGGGTGCTGGTGCTGAGATTTCCAAGAACACAACGGTCCTTGTGGTTGGTTAACCTGTAGTCTATAGCAGGTGGCCCTGGGCCGTATTGCCCCTACCCCTGGATCGTCACACTGCTGACATGGCAAAAGAGACAGCTTAGACAGCAAAAGAGCCAGTTGGAACAGCTAAAAAGCCTTTGCATCTGGAGCAAAATGATGATATAAAAACAGTTACTGATATTCTGAGCAAAAGAGAAAAGGACAAGCTGTTGTCACTGACTGGGTACAAAACCAGCCTCAGTATGAAGGATGTTGATCAAGACAATGGGGAAGATTTGAAGATCTCTAACTCAGAGAAAGTGGTGATCAAACAGATCATTACATCCAGTGTTCGTTAAAAGGAAGAATGTCCTGATTTTGATGGAGAAACTGAAGTGAAGTGCTTTGGACAAGGAGAGGCAGGAGGGGAAACAAGTACAGCAAGAAGTAAGGACGGACTGTATCCCAATGGGACTGAAAACGCTTAAATGGAAAACAGGTGAATTGCTACTAATGATGCCAAAATACATTCCTGTATGGAGGTGGAAACATGTGTTTGGGGATGACAGAGTGCCCAACAGAAAGAAGACCCAAATGACTATTTTGGAGCAGAGGAAGATTCCACACATGTATAAGCTGAAAGGAAAAGTTGTGCAGAAGCCGCTGCACAGATGCAAACAGGTAGAGCGTGATCTCCTCATGTATCAAAAAGAGAAGCAGAAAGCACTAGTCCCTCCTCTCAGCTACAGTACAAGAGATAGAAGAATTCCTGAGGCAGTCAGAAGCAGCTATGAAAGAAAAGGAACTACTGTTACATACTACACAAGTTCAGAGGAATGCTGGAACAAAAGTACTGATACTAACCACCATGATTTGTGTACACAAGATGCTGTATTAAATACATAGCAATGTTTGCAGAAACTTGCATGCAAAGCATAGTGAAGAAGCTTGTACAGGAGAGACAGAAGGAGGAAGAAAGTGTGGCTAAACAGTGAGGACCTGATGAAAAATACAGAGGAGATTCTTCAGGTAAACATGCAGCAAGAGATCTGGCACAAGAAGAGTGAACTGGATTTGCAAGGTAATGAGGCAAAGCTGCAAATGAATGAAGCAAGGAAACATGAAAAGCTTTAAGCCTTGGAGACAAACCAAGTATAAAAACAGAAAAATAACTGAAGAAAGGCAGTTGAAAGAGGAAGAAAACATGGGTGAAAACTGGTAATGCTGAAATCACAAGTTTTTCATAAACCTAAAACTCAAAAGGCTACTAAAACAGGTGCTAGCCTATGTGTTGAGTTTTAGCATAAAGTTTCTGAACAGCTGGAGACATTCCAGCAAAACCAAAATTCGGAAAGATCCTACCTAGCAGAGATAAAGAGTTGCAGATCTTGCAAGATTGGAAGCACAGTGGTGCCAAATTTGCTTGTTGTAAACAATGAGACAGATGAGGTGCATATTCAATAACTGGAAGCAGCTCTGGAAGATGTTATGCTTATTGAGCCTATAAAGAATAATACACCAAAACAGAAGCAGGTTGGCTGTATGAAGCTGATAAAGTTTAGTGAAAATGATCAGCCAGCCTATTGGAGCCCTGAAAATATAAAGATCCACCTTATCTGTCTTCACAAACCATGGGCACAGTAGATTTTGCAGGACTATGAAGTAAATTGTGATTAAAAGTAGGAAGAGAAACAGCCCAAGAATTTGCTGTCCCATAGTGAAGGTGATGATGATAAAGATAATGAAAATGTTTTTAATGATGAACCTAAAGATGGGGAATTGGAGACCCTATGGAAAGGGTTGAGGAGGGGAGCCAGATAAGCTCAAAGTGTCACAGATTTTGACCAAGAGTTAAACAGATTAGTAACAAAGAGTTAGCTGCTATCTGACTCAGACATAAACCCTTAAACTGGTTGTGCTGAAGGAGCATCTGAGTGATGTGGAACTGTTGGTGAGAGAAAAAGAAACCACAATTCATAAGATGGAGAGTGCCTTCAGCAGTGTGAGGCAGGAGCTGGTGGATCTGAAAGGAGAGATTGAGAGCAGAGGCGTTAAAGTACTTAGTGAATCCGGAGGCCACGGTCAATAGTATTTCACAGGAGTTGCAGAAGGAACCCTGTGACCAGAATGCTCTAGCCCTAAGCTTAACAGAGAGTCTTAGTAAGATAAGAGCCCATAAATTCCCACAAAATGGTCGGGAAGCAGAAGAGTGATTCCTTAATTGAGAAGCTGGACATTCAGCATAAAGAGAAACTGAAACTACAAAATGCAATCCAGTCACAATGGAATGCCTTCATGCTGATAGCACAGAAGAAGAAAAATGCTGTACATGATATTAGAGAGGACTGGAGGGTGAGCAGAGCCTACTGTGTGTTGATGTTCCACCATCCAAGGTGCCCGTAACAAGGGCACTTTTTATAAACATTTACACTGTTTTGATTATACTACTGTTTGAAATTAATATCATATCTTCTAATAATATGTTAGCATTATTTTGTAATAAAAAGAGAAGGTGGTTATAAATATACTAACTTTTTGTTACGTGACAGATAATGTATGTCATTCAGACAATTCACAGAAAACTATTTTAATTGGGCAATAAAAATGTTTTAAGAGAAAGAAAATATAGTTATATTTTACAGTGAATGACATGCTTTATAAACTAGATATATATGTTTAAAATGAATTGTACAACAAGTAAGCTTTTAATCTTGCTTTTATCAGTGACTGAAAAAATGTTACAAACTAAAGTGAAATCTTTAGATTTTCTCATGAAAAAGACAATTTTTGCAAATGATTACACTGAGGATTTGGAGGGTTTTACAATGAAATATACTCTATACCTTTGCTATATATTTTTTACTTTGAGTTTATTACAAGTTTATATTTATACGCTCACCATCTGCTTTTTCATTCTTGCAAACTTATTGTTAATGAGCTTTATAGACCGGGGATGCAAAACCTAAGACCCACAAGCCATAATGTGATCCTCCAATGCACTTCCAGTCTCCAGTGTTCACTCACTGTACCAAACTTGACACTGTATTACATGTTTCTGTATCAGCAATGTATTTTGCAACAGTTTTACAGGCACAGCATGCCACCCCAAATACTTGGTGCAAAGCTGTGCCCTCTCCTTTTCACTAAATGTCCTTACTTCAGGAATAATAGATAATATGTGATGCACTAGACTTTCTTGAGGGCTTATACCATCTGTACATTTTCAGCTGGTTAATAGCTACCTAGCCTACTGCATCAAGACACTCACACTTTTTCAAGCAAAAACACATTTCTATTATGTGTACATATTAAATTAATTTCAAATTGATTAGTGTGATATCTGCCTGGCATCAGAATTATTGACATAAAGTCAGAATTATTGACATGAATGGTGTATAGCATGAATAAGGCTTTAACAGTTCCTGGTGTAACCACATGGAAGTGAACTCTCTGGTCATATATTGGCCTTCAGGACACACAAAGGAGTATCGAGTTACTGGAGCCTTCTTTGCACATGGACACAGAGCATTTATTACAACCAGTTCCTTCTGGTTCAGCCATGTGGCAGAATATTCTTTGTTCAAGGACATGTGACCCAATGAATGGACCAGGAAGGTGAAAGGAGTATAAGGGTGGGGTTTAAATACAAGCATAAAAGAGTAAACTGGAGGCCTCCAAACTCTCTTTTTGGATCTCAGTTCATCTGGACAAAAAGGATTGGTAACTTTACACACAAACATAGACACAGAGCTGCATAATACATTACATATTGTAAACTATAGTATGCCTTTCTGCTAATATAAGAAATGTGGTTTTCTAGTTTTTTTATTGTATTTATGTATATAATACAATATATTTTGTATATTATGTATAAATTAATGTTTTGTATTAGCCTCATAATAAGTTACACATCCTATCTAAAATATTGTACAGTTAGTGTCTCCTTCTCTGGCACCTCTTTTTCCCCATTCCCTCTGTCTGTTGGAGTACCACAAGGTTCTGTCCTAGGCCCCCTCCTCTTCTCCATCTACACCTCCTCCCTTGGCACCCTTATAAGATCCTTTGGATTTCAGTACCATCACTATGCAGACAACACTCAAATATACCTCTGCACCCAATCTATCTCCCTCACTTTTAGCTCAAGTTTACAACTGCCTCTCTAGCATATCTGCGTGGATGTCTTCCAGTCAACTCAGACTCAACATGTCTAAGACTGAACTCCTAATCTTTCCATCCTCTACCACAACTTCAACTCGTCAAATATCTCTAACTGTTGACAACGCCATCATCACTACCACCTCCCAGGCCCATTGTCTTGGGGTTCTACTGGATCCTGCCCTCTCTTATATTCCTCACATCCAATCAATAACAAAATCTTGTCAGTTTCACGTAAAAATCATCTCCAAAATGTTTCATTATCTTACAGAAGACACAGCTAAAATTCTAATACACTCTCTCATCATATCTCAACTTGACTATTGCGATTCACTCCTTGCTGGTAGTGATGTCGCGAACATAACATTTTCGGTTTGCGAACCGCGAAAGCGAATTGCCGCAAATGTTTGCTAACCGGCGAACCCGGCGAACCGCCATAGACTTCAATGGGCAGGCGGATTTTAAAACCCACAGGGACTCTTTCTGGCCACAATAGTGATGGAAAGGTTGTTTTAAGGGGACTAACACTTCGACTGTGGCATGCCGGAGGGGGATCCAGGTCAAAACTCCCACGGAAAATTACATAGTTGATGCAGAGTCTGGTTTTAATCCATAAAGGGCATAAATAACCTAACATCCCCCTCCATCATCATCCTCCCCTGTACCTCTTTACCCCCTCCCTCATCATCCTCCCCTGTGTCTCTTCCCCCCTCCATCATCATCCTCCCGTGACTCTTTCCCCCTCCCTCATCATCCTCCCCCCTCCCTCATCATCCTCCCCTGTGTCTGTTTTCCCCCTCCCTCATCATCCTCCCCTGTGTCTCTTTCTCCCCTTCCTCATCACCCTCCCCTGTGTTTCTTCCCCCCTCCCTCATCATCCTCCCCCTCCCTCATCATCCTCCCTTGTAAGTCTTTACCCCCTCCCTCATCATCCCCCCTGTGTCTCTTCCCCCTCCACCATCATCCTCCTGTGTCTCTTTCCCCCTCCCTCATCATCCTCCCCCCTGCCTCATCATCCTCCCCTGTGTCTTTTCCCCCCCTTATCATCATCCTCCACCCTCAATCATCATCCTCCCGTGTCTCTTTCCCCCTCCCTCATCATCCACCCCTCTCCCTCATCATCCTCCCGTGTCTCTTTTCCCCCTCCCTCATCATCCTGCTCCCTCCCTCATCATCCTCCCCTGTGTCTCTTCCCCCCCTTATCATCATCCTCCCCCTCCCTCATCATCCTCCCGGGACTCTTTCCCCCTCCCTCATCATCCTCCCCCCTCCGTCATAATCCTCCACTGTGTCTCTTTCCCACCTCCCTCATCATCCTCCCCTGTGTCTCTTTCCCCCTCCCTCATCATCCTCCCCTGTGTCTCTTCCCCCCTCCATCATCATCCTCCCGTGTCTCTTTCCACCTCCCTCATCATCCCCCCTCCCTCATCATCCTCCCCCCTCCCTTATCATCCTCCCCCCTCCCTCATCATCCTCCCATGTGTCTGTTTCCTCTCTCCCTCATCATGCTCCCCTGTGTCTCTTTTCCCCCTCCCTCATCATAGGTGTTAGGGTGAGGGGTGTTAGGGCTAAGTGTGAGCGGTGTTAGGGTGAGGGGTGTTAGGGATAAGTGTAAGGGGTGTTAGGGTGAGGCATGTTAGGAATAAGTGTGCGGGGTGTTAGGTCTTAGGGATAAGTGTGAGAATGTTAGGGTTAGGTGTTAGGTTGATATGTGTTATGGATAAGTGTGAGGGGTGTTAGGGTTAGGGTAAGGGGTGTTAGGGATAAGTGTGATGGGTGATAGAGTAAGGGATGTTAGGTGTTAGGGTAAGAGCTGTTAGGGATGCATGTGAGGGGGTATTAGGGTTAGGTGTTAGGGTGAGGGGTGTTAGGGATCCAGGTCAAAACACCCACGGAAAATTACATAGTTGATGCAGAGTCTGGTTTTAATCCATAAAGGGCATAAATAACCTAACATCCCCCTCCATCATCATCCTCCCCTGTATCTCTTTACCCCCTCCCTCATCATCCTCCCGTGTCTCTTTCCCCCTCCCTCATCATCCCCCCTCCCTCATCATCCTCCCCCCTCCCTCATCATCCTCCCCCCTCCCTCATCATCCTCCCATGTGTCTGTTTCCTCTCTCCCTCATCATCCTCTCCTGTGTCTCTTTCCCCCTCCCTCATCATCCTCCCCTGTGTCTCTTCCCCCCTCCATCATCATCCTCCCGTGTCTCTTTCCCCCTCCCTCATCCTCCCACCTCCCTCATCATCCTCCCCCCTCCCTCATCATCCTCCCATGTGTCTGTTTCCTCTCTCCCTCATCATGCTCCCCTGTGTCTCTTTTCCCCCTCCCTCATCATAGGTGTTAGGGTGAGGGGTGTTAGAGCTAAGTGTGAGCGGTGTTAGGGTTAGGGGTGTTAGGGATAAGTGTAAGGGGTGTTAGGGTGAGGCATGTTAGGAATAAGTGTGAGGGGTGTTAGGTCTTAGGGATAAGTGTGAGAATGTTAGGGTTAGGTGTTAGGTTGATGAATGTTATGGATAAGTGTGAGGGGTGTTAGGGTTAGGGTAAGGGGTGTTAGGGATAAGTGTGATGGGTGATAGAGTAAGGGATGTTAGGGTTAGGTGTTAGGGTAAGAGCTGTTAGGGATGCATGTGAGGGGGTATTAGGGTTAGGTGTTAGGGTGAGGGGTGTTAGGGATCCAGGTCAAAACACCCACGGAAAATTACATAGTTGATGCAGAGTCTGGTTTTAATCCATAAAGGGCATAAATAACCTAACATCCCCCTCCATCATCATCCTCCCCTGTATCTCTTTACCCCTTCCCTCATCATCCTCCCCTGTGTCTCTTCCCCCCTCCATCATCATCCTCCCGTGACTCTTTCCCCCTCCCTCATCATCCTCCCCCCTCCCTCATCATCCTCCCCTGTGTCTGTTTTCCCCCTCCCTCATCATCCTCCCCTGTGTCTCTTTCTCCCCTTCCTCATCACCCTCCCCTGTGTCTCTTCCCCCCTCCCTCATCATCCTCCCCCTCCCTCATTATCCTCCCCTGTATCTATTTACCCCCCTCCCTCATCATCCCCCCTGTGTCTCTTCCCCCTCCACCATCATCCTCCCGTGTCTCTTTCCCCCTCCCTCATCATCCTCCCCCCTCCCTCATCATCCTCCCCTGTGTCTCTTCCCCCCTATCATCATCCTCCCCCCTCAATCATCATCCTCCCGTGTCTCTTTCCCCCTCCCTCATCATCCACCCCTCTCCCTCATCATCCTCCTGTGTATCTTTCCCCCTCCCTCATCATCCTGCTCCCTCCCTCTTCATCCTCCCCTTTGTCTCTTCCCCCCCTTATCATCATCCTCCCCCCTCCCTCATCATTCTCCCGGGACTCTTTCCCCCTCCCTCATCATCCTCCCCCCTCCGTCATCATCCTCCACTGTGTCTCTTTCCCTCCTCCCTCATCATCCTCCCCTGTGTCTCTTTCCCCCTCCCTCATCATCCTCCCCTGTGTCTCTTCCCCCTCCATCATCAATCTCCCGTGTCTCTTTCCCCCTCCCTCATCATCCTCCCCCCTCCCTCATCATCCTCCCATGTGTCTGTTTCCCCCCTCCCTCAACATCCTCCCCTGTGTCTCTTTTCCCCCTCCCTCATCATAGGTGTTAGGGTGAGGGGTGTTAGGGCTAAGTGTGGGCGGTGTTAGGGTGAGGGGTGTTAGGGATAAGTGTAAGGGGTGTTAGGGTGAGGCATGTTAGGAATAAGTGTGAGGGGTGTTAGGTCTTAGGGATAAGTGTGAGAATGTTAGGGTTAGGTGTTAGGTTGATGGGTGTTATGGATAAGTGTGAGGGGTGTTAGGGTTAGGGTAAGGGGTGTTAGGGATAAGTGTGATGGGTGTTAGGGTAAGGGATGTTAGGGTTAGGTTTTAGGGTAATGGCTGTTAGGGATAAGTGTAAGGGGGTATTAGGGTTAGGTGTTAGGGTGAGGGGTGTTAGGGATAAGTGTGGGGGTGTTAGGGTGAGGCATGTTAGGGTTAGTTTTTAGGGATAAGTGTGAGGGGTGTTAGGGTTGGTTGCTAAGGTGAGGGGAGGATGATGAGGGAGGGGGAAAGAGTCACAGGGGAGGATGGTGAGGGAGGAGGGTAAGAGACACAGGGCAGGATGATAAGGGAGGAGGGAAAGAGACACAGGGGAGAATGATGAGGGAGTGGGGAGGATGATGAGGGAGGGGGAAAGAGACATGGGAGGATGATGAGGGAGGGGGGAGGATGATGATGAGGTGGGAAGAGACACAGGGATAAGTGCGAGGGGTGTTAGGGTTAGGTGTTAGGGTAAGGGGTGTTAGGGATAAGTGTGAGGGGTGTTAGGGTGAGGGGTGTTAGGGATAAGTGTAAGGAGTGTTAGGGTGAGGCATGTTAGGAATAAGTGTGAGGGCTGTTAGGTCTTAGGGATAAGTGTGAGGGGTGTTAGGGTTAGGTGTTAGGTTGATGGGTGTTATGGATAAGTGTGAGGGGTGTTAGGGTAAGGGGTGTTAGGGATAAGTGTGAGGGGTGTTAGGGTTAGGTGTTAGGATAAGGGGTGTTAGGGATAAGTGCGATGGGTGTTAGGGTAAGGGATGTTAGGGTTATGTGTTAGGGTAAGGGCTGTTAGTGATAAGTGTGAGGGGGTATTAGGGTTAGGTGTTAGGGTGAGGGGTGTTAGGGATAAGTGTGGGGGGTGTTAGGGTGAGGGATGTTAGGGTTAGGTGTTAGGGATAAGTGTGATGGGTGTTAGGGTAAGGGATGTTAGTGTTAGGTGTTAGGGTAAGGGCTGTTAGGGATAAGTGTGAGGGGGTATTAGGGTTAGGTGTTAGGGTGAGGGATGTTAGGGCTAAGTGTAAGGGGTGTTAGGGTGAGGCATTTTAGGAATAAGTGTGAGGGGTGTTAGGTCTTAGGGATAAGTGTGAGGGGTTTTAGGGTTAGGTGTTAGGTTGATGGGTGTTATGGATAAGTGTGAGGGGTGTTAGGGTTAGGGTAAGGGGTGTTAGGGATAAGTGTGAGGGGTGTTAGGGTTAGGTGTTAGGGTGAGGGGTGTTAGGGATAAGTGTGATGGGTGTTAGGGTAAGGGATGTTAGGGTTAGGTGTTAGGGTAAGGGCTGTTAGTGATAAGTGTGAGGTGGTATTAGGGTTAGGTGTTAGGGTGAGGGGTGTTAGGTATAAGTTTAAGGGGTGTTAAGATGAGGCATGTTAGGAATAAGTGTGAGGGGTGTTAGGTCTTAGGGATAAGTGTGAGGGGTTTTAGGGTTAGGTGTTAGGTTGATGGGTGTTATGGATAAGTGTGAGGGGTGGTAGGGTTAGGGCAAGGGGTGTTAGGGATAAGTGTGAGGGGTGTTAGGGTTAGGTGTTAGGCTGAGGGGTATTAGGGATAGGTGTGATGGGTGTTAGGGTGAGGGATGTTAGGGTTAGGTGTTAGGGTAAGGGCTGTTACTAAGTGTGAGGTGGTATTAGGGTTAGGTGTTAGGGTGAGGGGTGTTAGGGATAAGAGTGGGGGTGTTAGGGTGAGGGATGTTAGGGTTAGGTGTGAGGGATACGTGTGAGGGGTGTTAGGGTTGGGTGCTAAGGTGAGGGGAGGATGATGATAAGGGGGGGAAGAGACACAGGGTGTCCTTGCAGCAGAGATCAAAAGAGTCCTTCAGGACTGTATTGCACACTGTGTACAGTAGCCTAGCTATGGTTTTCCCTATTGATTCAGTATCACCTACACTCAACCTCCTCTCTGTAAGACTGCAAGTCAGTTATGATTCCAAAATGTCTGCTGTCCATGAGGTTAAAGGGTCTGGAAGGCAGGGTATGATGCTGATTGGCTGGAATGTGTCTGCTGACTGTGAGGTGCAGGGTCAAAGTTTGCTCAATGATAAAGAATAGGGGGCGGATCGAACATCGCATATGTTCGCCGTTTGCCGCGAACGCGAACATGCTATGTTCACGACATCTCTACTTGCTGGTCTACCAATCTCTCGTCTGTCTCCACTCCAATCCATAATGAACGCCTCTGCTAGACTCATTTTCCATACCAAACGATGAGTGTCTGCAGCTCCTCTCTGTCAATCACTACACTGGCTTCCCATAGCTTCCTCAATCAAATTTAAAATCACAACCCTAACATATAATGCCCTCAACAACAGTGCACCCCCTTACATTTCTGCTCTTGTTTCAAAATACTCTCCCAACCGCCCCCTTTGTTCTGCTAACGGCCTTCTTCTTTCCTCCTCTCTTATTACCTCTTCTCACTCCCGTCTTCAAGACGTTTCTCGTGCTGCCCCTGCTATTTGGAAGTACTTGCCCTGCTTCATTAGATTATTTTCCTGCCTCAAAACCTTAAAAAAAATATTCACATTGCAATCTTGAATTTGTCTCCCTCTTGTATCACACCTAAACCCTTAGATTGTAAGTTTGAAAATGTTCAATATTGTGTCAGTGCCTTGGAAATGACCACTATGTACATTATGACATTTGATTCTAAGCTCAAAAACACTGCGCTCTATTCTTTATAAGGTGATAAGTTGTCATGTCATGTACTCAACCCCTGTACAGCGCTACGGAATATGTTGGCACAATATAAATAAAGATAATAATAATAATAATAATAAGAAGAAGAAGAAGTTGGGAATTTGTAGAAAACAAGAGTGTGGCTCTTATCTTTACACGTTAACACATTATTATTATAAAAATGAATATTATGAAAAATAATATAGTAAATTAATTAATAAGAGACACATTTGTAACATCTAATGGCAAGTCTGCCCATTTTTTTTACTGTGTAAATTCACTTGCATTTGGGGGGGGATCTAATCCAAGGTCTCTTTAAAGTTACAAGTGAACTTAATGGATGAAAGAGTGAACCTAGGCGATATTGTTGAGTGTTTTCTATAAATATGTCTTGGACCATGACATTTGTTATCCAAAAGGTGACCAGAGTGAAACACAGTTGAGTAAGACGGACTTCATTTCTGGGTATATGTGATCCAGAAGGAGTAAACAACAGCGAGGTGCACACCAATTGATTTGCGGCTATTCTGAAAACACTTCAAATTGTAAGTAATGGAGCTAATTGCTAAATATGCTGAATCTATTGGTTTTGAGCCAGTAATTGTTGAAAATGGTAGTATGATAAGCAGAATACATTATATGTAGCTGCAATGTGAGAAATACGTAAGCAAATTGAAAAGAAGAAGTGGTGTTTAAGTTACAGAATTATATAAAACTAGCGACTTGCCTGTCAAAAAATGATGGTCAATAACATTTTACAGCTGGAAATGTTGTTTGTGACACAATGTGATTATCGAAGACTCTTAATCTTTTTCTTATCTACAAAGAAGTACAAAAATGCATATTAAATATTCTTCATTTTTTTTAACAATGTACTGTTAAACCATATCAAACTTTTTAATTGTCAGGTATCAAATAATTATATAACAATCCATAACATTTCTCAGAATCCATATTGTGAACCATTACATAAAGTTTTCTAATATGCAACTTATATTGTAAACAGTGGTTAATTATTTTTTTTAACAATACTAACATGAAATCATTGACCTTTTTCTAAATGAGTGTCTTCAACCATGACAGAATGCTTATTAACATACAACTTTAAACACCGGGTAAAGCACATAGGTATTGAATCCAGAGGAAGGCAAACAGTAAAAAAAAACCATTGCAACTTAGCCAATTGTCTCAAAAGGGGGAATCCTTTCTATTTAATTATACATTGAATTTTGTTAACAAATATTTCTGCTGCAAATGACATACATCTTTAGTAACATTCAATAAATGAACTTTTCAAACTTTTTATCATACAATGATAACAATGCAAACATTAACATAAGATAATAACATTTAAGCTGAATTTATTTTAAACTATAGTGATCTTGAATATTGAATCCAGAAAAAGGCAAATGTCAAAAAATGTAATTTTAACTTCGTAAACTTGTTAAAAGTGTTGTCAAAAAAGAGTTCCTTCCTGACTTCATTAACTGGCAATTGGATTCGTCCCTGGATCAATAATCTATATATCCTGAAACATTTTAATTTTTCAACAAATGATGATGCTACTACTAACATTAAGCCTTAATTACATAGAATGCATCAACTTATCAGTCCTTTTCAAACAGAATTTTAAGATTACAAACCTGAAAGAAACATATTAAATTATTAACAGTAAAGGTAATAAAATGCCGGCTACCTGTTTTGTGAGGCCAATCATGGCGAAAGTGACTTCCAAGACATTCCATTTTTTTGTCTGTGAAAGTGGTTACCTTTCAAAGAGGTCTAGTAGGAATGCTAGGTTCCCAGGGTGTTTGCCACCCAAAAATTACTAATGTATATACAGAAAGTGGGAAAAAAATTAAGTCTTTATTAATGGGGGGTAACAACGACGATTACTTTAAAAACAAAGGGTAAAAAATCCCAGGATTGAAGCAGAAAAGATATAAAAAATAGGCTAATGGGTGTGTGGACATACACCACTAAATGTTCAATGTACTCTTAATAGAGGGGTTATTGGGTCCACACCTAACAGTACTGTAGAGGAGAGAGGTGATTGCTAATCCAATTGGAGTAGTCCTGTCTTTCTGATAGATCCTAGGATCTATAATACATATATATACAGATGTAAAGGTTCTGGATAGCAATAGCTCATCCTAAAAAAAGTCCCAAGACAAATTACTGGGAATATTCTGACCTTTGTATATAAATATATATTTATAACGGTATACCACAATATGATTATACCATATTTGCTTCCTTATGAGTGAGGGTCAGAAAAGTTTTCAGCAGGGCAATAAAATTCTAGGACTATTATATGCAATTAGTGCCTACCCAAGGCTACTTCTCATATTAGAATAGAACTTTTATCTTGCCCATATTGTATCCCAAAGTATAGCATAATGTAAAATAGGCCAATGGATGAGCAATATGGAAAAGCCAACAGGCTAATTATTATTTAAAGCATCATTATTAAAGTGCCTAATCTCATGCATATCCAGACCACAACATTCACTCATTTGGAAACGGACAGGTAGGGTAAGCATACAACCTCTAAAATTATTGGTAGTTAATACAGTACTGTTAGTAATGAAGACGCCGGCGTGCCCTTAGCTGTGAGGCATGCCACGTCATCAAAGGCCGACGCGTTTCGACGTCATCAGACGTCTTTGTCAAGGTAAGGTCTGTGAAGCTGTCTAGCCCTCTTTTTAAACGCTGCCGTAACTACGGCAACCAATTGACACTCAGTGAACCTGCGCAATAGAAGCAGGAAGCGTCTGTTGCGCTGGGATACAGTGCAAATGCATATGAAAAACAGCCTTATATAAGAACGGATCTAAGGAGGAAAGTAACATGAAGGGGTGGAATGGCAAATAACCAGCCCAATTAACAACAACAATAAGATGGTGGAAATCTGAGTGTAAAGTGAATTTAATTGAGAGAAATAAATAGGAATCTAAATGGAATGGGTGCAACTAAGATGTAAATATAAAAGTGGGATAAAAGGTGCATACCAACTAGTAGTATGAGAGATGAAACATATAAAACATCTCTATAGATGTGATAGGGGAACACCCCAATATAGTGTAAGTGTGAAGGTAGGGTAAGAGAGAGAAAGAATTATAATGACTGTGTAACAGCCATGAATAAGTTGAGGGCAATTGGAAAATGAGCCATCAATTTAGGTAGTGCAATATTATATTATATGGCATATTAAATGCTAAATATACAAGAAAAAAGTGGCAAAAATCTGGATAAGTGAACTAATAAGAGAACCAAAGGGACAAACAAAATCTACTTGAAAACAAACCCATAGAAATGTCAGTATATTCAAATGAAGGGTAAAAATGTGAAGCCTTCATTTAAACCTATTGGAGATAGAGCTTGTAATTTGTAAATCCATTTTGCTTCATGTTGAAGAAGCTTTTTATCTAAGTCTCCCTGTCTAGGGCCCTGATGGACTTTCTCAAGGGCTGTGAAAGTAAGAACTTCACTTTTGCCACCATGAAAGGTCTTAACATGTCGTGCTAGAGGGGTATCTAGATCTTTTCTTATTGAATAGATATGTTCACCAATACGTCTACGTAGTTGACGTCGTGTTTTACCTACGTAAATTTTAGAACATAAACATGTAGCCACATAAACTACACTTGTGGTGCAGCAGTTTGAGAAATCCTTTAACACATATCTTGCCCCATTAGACGGATGTTCATAAATTTTTGTTGGTTTGATGTATCTACAAAATTTGCAGTTCCCACATTTGAAACATCCCAATGGGGGATTGAGCCATGTCTTGTTATCTTTATTTTCTTTAAAGAAACTATGTACAAGAGTGTCTTTCAAATTTTTACCTTTCCGATACACAATTGGTATTTTTTGTGGAAGAAGATCTGCCAAGTCCTCATCACTTTTCAATAGATGCCAGTGTTTAGATATAATATCCTTTATTGAAGCAGATTCATAGCCATAAGTTAAAATACATCTTGGATATGTATTATCTGATGTTTGGGTATTTGTCCTGTGTGATTTATTCAATAGTTCAGTTCTATTGCAGCTTAATGCATGTTGGAAGGCTTTCTTTAAGCATTTTTTTGAGTATCCTCTTTCTAGGAATCTTTGTTTTAATTTATCAGCCTCAATTTTGAATGTGATATCTGAACTGCAATTCCTCCTGATTCTTAAGTATTGCCCCTTAGGGATACCTTTTTTCAGGGGTGCAAAATGTTGGCTGTCCCATAAGAGTAACGTGTTTGCTGCTGTCTCCTTTCTAAATGTAGTAGTTGATATGGTTCCTTCATCATCTTTTTGGATGAGTAAATCTAAAAACGATATTTCTTTTCTTTGGATTTCATGTGTGAATTTCAGGCCCATCTTATTTTTGTTCAATGAGTCCATTAGGGTTTCAAATTCTGGTTTAGTTCCATCCCAAATCACAAAGATATCGTCTATATAGCGCCGCCATATCATTGCATGTATAGTAAGATGCTCAATCTCTGGGTCTGAGAAGATTTTCTTCTCCCAGCAGCCTAAAAATAGGTTTGCGTAGCTAGGGGCGCATGGGGTACCCATTGCAGTCCCCTTTATCTGATGGAACCATTTGTCATTAAATAGAAAGAAGTTATATTTCAGGACATACTCTAGTAGTTGGATAATAAAGTTATTAAATTTTCCAAGGTTAGTACTTTTAGTACTCAGGAATTGTCCTACTGCTTCAAGGCCAAGGTTGTGAGGTATGCTACTATACAGTGCTTCAACATCTATAGTTGCTAACCATGTGTCTTTTGGCACCGTTAGATGTTCAAGCTGTTTAAGTATATCATTAGTGTCTTGTACGTAAGAGGGCAAATTTTGTACTAAGTCACGTAGGTAGTGATCTACAAAGATACTTGCATTAGAGGAGAGATTTCCTGTTCCAGATACTATAGGCCTACCAGGCATAGGTACCATTTGTTTATGCACTTTTGGTAGTGCATAAAAGGTTGAGATACAAGGAAATTTTGGTAGGAGGAACATGTATGCTTGTTCGTCAATAATCTTCTCCATTTTGGCTTTTTCTAATATAGACTTTAAAACCAGTCTATATTCAAGATTTGGATTCTTTGTTAGTATTTCATAAGTAATTCTATCATCCAAAATCCTATTGCACATCTCTTTGTATTTGTCATTACTTAGTATTACAAGATTGCCTCCCTTATCTGCCTGTTTAATTTGAATATCTTTACAAGACTTAAGTTCATTAAGAGCTTGGTATTCTTTTTTGGTCAGGTTGAAGGATTTCCTTAGTTTAGTAAAATCTAAACTTTCTATATCAATTGTTACCTGCTGAAGGAATACCCAGATGTTAGAATAGTCTTTTAGAAAGGGGGTGAAATTACTTTTATTTTTCCATCTTTTAGTGTCTTTATATATATTACCTTCCTCAGCAGAGGCATTCTCTTCTAATAGAGACATTAGGAGTTTGAAGGTATCAATATCTTCTTTGTTCATGCCTAATTTCATATGATCTTTTTCCTCTTTATTTTTAAAGAATTTCTGTAAGGCTAATTTACGTGCAAAAAGGTTAATATCTTTGATGTGGGTAAATTTGTCCGACCTTGATGTTGGCACAAAACTGAGGCCTTTCCTCAATACTGATTCATGGTTAATATCTAAAGAGAAGTCAGATAAATTAATAATTTTCATACTATGGTCTTTTGTCAATCTTTCTGTGTTTAGCTTATTCTCAGTGCTTAGGTCTTTTTCCTTTGGTCTCTCCTCTCTGGGCCCTTCACAGGGAACTGGCCTTCCTCTAAAAAACCCTCGTTGTTATACGTATTAGGCATTCTAGTTTGTGCAAACTTTCTTGTGTTATATGCCTCCCTTCTATAATGCATACCAGGGCGTCTACCTCTTGAGCTATGGATGGAATGTTCATCTATATCTGAATTGTCATAGTCTGAAGAACTTATGTCAGAGTTTCTTTGTGATGGTATTGAGGTGGGAAATTTCCTAAATATTCTATTTGTTTGGAAATCAGTTTTATCTCTCAGGAATTTTTTCTGTTTCCTGTCTTTGATATCTCTTTTGAATCTCTCTATATTGTCATTTAATTTTTTACATAGAGATTCATACTCTGTGGAACCGCTTTGTTTATTGAACTCTTGTTGACAAAGTACAATCTTAGGTTTTAATAGTTCCAAATTATGTTTTTCTGTTTCAATAATCAGACTGATTAATTCAGATGAACATTTAAGAAGAATATCTTTCCATTTGTTAACAAAGGTTTCATCACTCAGATTTATGGCAGGGTTAAGATGTAATCTTAGGCCTCTGGGAACATATTTATTTTTAAGATAGTTTTGAAGGCTACTTATCTCCCATACAGAGCGTACTTGTTTTCTCATTATTTTTAGAAGGTCTCCATATATATGCTTAATGTCTGGGTTACCTTCAAAAGTGGGCTGAGGATTGCCACTAAAGCTTGCTTCAGCTTCTTTAAGAAGTGAATCAATATCTATATTTTGAATGAGGAAATTGGTCATTTTCAATATAATGTTTATGAGATTTCAATTGTTAAGCTAATAAGTAAGGTTCAGGTACTGAGTGTCAAAGGATAGTATGCTAAATATGATGATATTGTATTTATGCTTCCTTAATGTGGACTGAACCACTGGTTTATAAATCAAGGTCTAGTAGGAATGCTAGGTTCCCAGGGTGTTTGCCACCCAAAAATTACTAATGTATATACAGAAAGTGGGAAAAAAATTAAGTCTTTATTAATGGGGGGTAACAACGACGATTACTTTAAAAACAAAGGGTAAAAAATCCCAGGATTGAAGCAGAAAAGATATAAAAAATAGGCTAATGGGTGTGTGGACATACACCACTAAATGTTCAATGTACTCTTAATAGAGGGGTTATTGGGTCCACACCTAACAGTACTGTAGAGGAGAGAGGTGATTGCTAATCCAATTGGAGTAGTCCTGTCTTTCTGATAGATCCTAGGATCTATAATACATATATATACAGATGTAAAGGTTCTGGATAGCAATAGCTCATCCTAAAAAAAGTCCCAAGACAAATTACTGGGAATATTCTGACCTTTGTATATAAATATATATTTATAACGGTATACCACAATATGATTATACCATATTTGCTTCCTTATGAGTGAGGGTCAGAAAAGTTTTCAGCAGGGCAATAAAATTCTAGGACTATTATATGCAATTAGTGCCTACCCAAGGCTACTTCTCATATTAGAATAGAACTTTTATCTTGCCCATATTGTATCCCAAAGTATAGCATAATGTAAAATAGGCCAATGGATGAGCAATATGGAAAAGCCAACAGGCTAATTATTATTTAAAGCATCATTATTAAAGTGCCTAATCTCATGCATATCCAGACCACAACATTCACTCATTTGGAAACGGACAGGTAGGGTAAGCATACAACCTCTAAAATTATTGGTAGTTAATACAGTACTGTTAGTAATGAAGACGCCGGCATGCCCTTAGCTGTGAGGCATGCCACGTCATCAAAGGCCGACGCGTTTCGACGTCATCAGACGTCTTTGTCAAGGTAAGGTCTGTGAAGCTGTCTAGCCCTCTTTTTAAACGCTGCCGTAACTACGGCAACCAATTGACACTCAGTGAACCTGCGCAATAGAAGCAGGAAGCGTCTGTTGCGCTGGGATACAGTGCAAATGCATATGAAAAACAGCCTTATATAAGAACGGATCTAAGGAGGAAAGTAACATGAAGGGGTGGAATGGCAAATAACCAGGTTTGTTTTCAAGTAGATTTTGTTTGTCCCTTTGGTTCTCTTATTAGTTCACTTATCCAGATTTTTGCCACTTTTTTCTTGTATATTTAGCATTTAATATGCCATATAATATAATATTGCACTACCTAAATTGATGGCTCATTTTCCAATTGCCCTCAACTTATTCATGGCTGTTACACAGTCATTATAATTCTTTCTCTCTCTTACCCTACCTTCACACTTACACTATATTGGGGTGTTCCCCTATCACATCTATAGAGATGTTTTATATGTTTCATCTCTCATACTACTAGTTGGTATGCACCTTTTATCCCACTTTTATATTTACATCTTAGTTGCACCCATTCCATTTAGATTCCTATTTATTTCTCTCAATTAAATTCACTTTACACTCAGATTTCCACCATCTTATTGTTGTTGTTAATTGGGCTGGTTATTTGCCATTCCACCCCTTCATGTTACTTTCCTCCTTAGATCCGTTCTTATATAAGGCTGTTTTTCATATGCATTTGCACTGTATCCCAGCGCAACAGACGCTTCCTGCTTCTATTGCGCAGGTTCACTGAGTGTCAATTGGTTGCCGTAGTTACGGCAGCGTTTAAAAAGAGGGCTAGACAGCTTCACAGACCTTACCTTGACAAAGACGTCTGATGACGTCGAAACGCGTCGGCCTTTGATGACGTGGCATGCCTCACAGCTAAGGGCACGCCGGCGTCTTCATTACTAACAGTACTGTATTAACTACCAATAATTTTAGAGGTTGTATGCTTACCCTACCTGTCCGTTTCCAAATGAGTGAATGTTGTGGTCTGGATATGCATGAGATTAGGCACTTTAATAATGATGCTTTAAATAATAATTAGCCTGTTGGCTTTTCCATATTGCTCATCCATTGGCCTATTTTACATTATGCTATACTTTGGGATACAATATGGGCAAGATAAAAGTTCTATTCTAATATGAGAAGTAGCCTTGGGTAGGCACTAATTGCATATAATAGTCCTAGAATTTTATTGCCCTGCTGAAAACTTTTCTGACCCTCACTCATAAGGAAGCAAATATGGTATAATCATATTGTGGTATACCGTTATAAATATATATTTATATACAAAGGTCAGAATATTCCCAGTAATTTGTCTTGGGACTTTTTTTAGGATGAGCTATTGCTATCCAGAACCTTTACATCTGTATATATATGTATTATAGATCCTAGGATCTATCAGAAAGACAGGACTACTCCAATTGGATTAGCAATCACCTCTCTCCTCTACAGTACTGTTAGGTGTGGACCCAATAACCCCTCTATTAAGAGTACATTGAACATTTAGTGGTGTATGTCCACACACCCATTAGCCTATTTTTTATATCTTTTCTGCTTCAATCCTGGGATTTTTTACCCTTTGTTTTTAAAGTAATCGTCGTTGTTACCCCCCATTAATAAAGACTTAATTTTTTTCCCACTTTCTGTATATACATTACCTTTCAAAGAGCCCAGCAGACTTTTATTTGTGTCTACGGATGTAACCACTTTTTTCTTTTTCCTTTCTTCCTTTTTTGTAGGTTATTACTGTATTTTTCTCAAATTGTAGATATAGTTTTGTAAAGTGAAATAGTGTTCCTCTAAGAAGATATAATATAGAAAAATAATGATCTATATTGGTAGTATCCTGGGTGCTTTACACCCCTTAATATATCAAAAAAGATTATTTAAAAAGAAAAAAACTTTATTGGATACTATTGATCCGGAAACTACGCCGATTAAAATGTATAAGCATGACACATAGATACTCTAATTATATGAGGTATGAGTAGTGAAATATAGTGATATTCTATATTCATCCCATAGACAGTGTTGCAAAATCCTCATAAATCAGAATATACTGGCACTCCTGTTGATACAGGATATACTGATAATCATAGGATAGTGCAGCAATATATAAAAAGGGTGGTATCTATATATATATAAAAACTGATATACATAAAAATGAAATCTGATACCTGGGAAAATACTTAGATAGACTGGAAGTAAATACAAGTATAAATCAAAGGCTCTACAAGTTCACTATAGTATGGAGTATTGCAAGAGGACAATGGCACTATTGGATATGAGCTAAACAAAACATATATAGCAATATACTTGCTGTTCAGTAGTTAGAGCTCTCCAATATAGTTCTCCATAGACTCTCTATTATCAATGAGTAAGCAAAGATGTTAAATATAACAATAAATAAATGAAGTGAAGAGGCCAAGTGACCTTACATTTTTAACTTAAAATTAAACCACTATTCTCTCTCATTACTAAACCTCATAGTACACAAGGTTTTTTTGTAAAAAATACACCCATCATGTAGTAGATCACCCTGACATGGGTTGTCTTCAATTGAAACTTTAATCTCATCTGGATGTGTGCACCTTGAAAAAGCAACATAGAGTTGTTCATGTTCAAAAACAGGTTCTTGTAAAAAAAATACCCACAGACTTAAAAGTTTGTCCTTGGGATTTATTGATGGTCATGGCAAATACCATGATAACTGGAAATTGTCTCCTTTGAAGAACAAAAGGCAAACCACTCTCACTTGGAGCTAAATCAATTTTTGGTATAAAAACTTGTTCACCTTTATGGGTCCTAGTCATAATTTATGCATATATAAAATTATCTTTTAAATTGTGCGCAATTAATCTGGTCCCATTACAAAGTCCTTTTTTTGGATTCATATTTCTCAATAGCATGACAATTGCCCCTTTTTTCAATTGCAAAACATGTGGTGGCATTCCAGATGTGGTTAAAGAATTAATAAATTCGATACTAAAATTTGATTCACTGTCTTTATCATCAGCGAGAACTGAATCTGCACTGTAATAATTATTTTGTGGTGCGTTGATACATTTTTAAAATTTTGTTATTTCGATTCAAGGCATCTATATTTTTTAATGTTAATATCATTTTGTTTGCAATGTCTGAGTAATCATCGTTATTCAGAGTGTTTAGAAAGATTGCTGATATGAGTGATTCCTTGCAAACCATTGTTGATGGAATTTCAATGGTATCATTGGGTAAATCATGTATTTGTGGATGTTTTCCTTCTCCAATTTGAATTAGCCAAACATTGAATTTGTTTTGTCCTTCAGATCTCATATTAAATTCAAATTTGAGGTGTGTAAATATTTTCCACAGTTTAATTGTCTTGATACATGTTTCAATATCAGTTATATTTCCATGTGGCACAACATGTAATGTTTGCCTAAAATCTCCTCCTAACAGCTTCACCTTTCCACCAAATGGCAAATGATTATCCATCAGATATGTTTTTCCTGATCAACGAGGGCCATCTAGATAGAAATAACGATCTTTGACCATTTCCTCATCTGTAGCATTTGTGATGGCATTAAATGCTTGTAATTGTAAAGTATTTAAAGTTGCCAGTTTTTCTTCTTTTTTTTTGTTTTTGTAGTGTCATAATCATCAATGTTGATGTCATCATATAAGTCCTGGATCAGGCAAATTAAAACTTGCACAATTTAATCCATGAGCAAGAAACATTTCTTGAATTTCCATTAAAGTTTTTAACAGTGCAATTGGCTCATTGAAATGTTTCAAGAAGTCTACGGACATATTTAATTTAAATGTTTTCCACAAAGTAAAGGCATCAGTTATATTGCAAAAGTTCTCTCATTTGCTTTGGCATTTGACATAGTGCTGCTTCTTTCAGACACCTCTCCCATTCTGTATCATCTGCTATGAAGTTTTGATGTCTTGCAGCTAATAGGAAAGTCTCATAAACTATGTAATTAACTGTGTGTAAATGTTCATAACTTTGTGCACCAGGAACGTAAAAACAGTCATCTTAAACTGAAATGTTCAATGTCTCTTGGACTGATGGTATAAATTCCTAGTATAATTTTATGCGTATCTCTTTTTCGTTGTTGCCATAGACCATTTACAAATACATAGTGATATGGAATCTCAATGTATAAAAATTGTCTGGCATGGGTGTCCTGGCAGTTTAATTTAAACCATGCAGTAAGTGTTGTGTCTCGTTGTTCACTTTGAGCTAATACAGTTATTTTATTGCCTGCAGTAAAGCAAACAAACTGACTTTGTGGAAAATGTACAGCTAATCAATACACAGCATGTGACTGATCATGCATCTCAAATTTCAGAAGCAACCGCACTGACATAGCGGGCATCTAAATAATTAGAAAGTTAGTCATGTCAAATTGGATTTTCCTTGTCGTTTGCTGCACCTTGCACAACAAGAGTTGCTGCCTCATATCCTTTGTATATATATATTTATACACATATTTGATGGATTTAATAGAAGTGCAAGCTTCAACATTTATGTGTGCATTCTACTTCATGAGCAAATGTGGATTGTATGGAACAACATTTTGTCCACAGATAATAGCTGTTGTCCTTGTTTTCTTTTATACAAAGGGTATCCATCACAATTTGCATAAGTATGCATTTGAAATTGTTTTGGAAATTGTTTTGTACATTTTTTATTTTCCTACATGGTGAATTTGGATTCATATCTCCACATGACCCAATCATTCTGTGTGTCACAATCTCAAAAAATAGTTTTGAATATTTTTCTGGATCTGGCAATTCAGCAGTAATGATTGAATCCACTCTCTCTGCAATACTCAACTTATCTTTTTTCTGCAGGATTAAAAGTATGTGAGCACGTGGCAGTCCTCTTTTTTGAAATTCAATGGTATAAACAAAAGCTACACATTTTCCAAATAACTGTTCTTTAGTTATATCATGTATTAATGAATTGAGTTTGATTTTGAATACTCTTGCAACTAAATCTGGTCGGTCAGAAGTAGTTTGTCCCAGATTCAAATTTTCCTTGATATCTGGCCATTGTGGATTACATGTGAATGTATAAATCTGGTTTTCCAAATTTTGTGACTATAGCCATGGCATCATTATATCTTTTTTGCATACTGCGAGGAGATCCTTGGAAAGTGGATGGCAAAATGATTGCTCTTCCAGCTGGAATGTCTCTGTTGGTAGCCAATTCAGCGACATAATCCATCAATACTGTTCTACTTGAAGCTTATTTTGTTGAAATTGTATAAAACTTAGATTATTTGCTTTGACTTATAGATAGGAATCAATAATCCATTGTTGTGTGAGTTTACCCACACATAAAATAGGATTAAAAGAATCCTGAATAGCAGTTCGTGCCACTTTATATTCCAGCATAGAAATATTGCATCTAACACAAACTTTACTATTGGGATTAGAGATGTCGCAAACAGTTCGTCCGCGGACTATTCGCAGCGATTTTGGCATGTTCGCGTTCGCATCGGAAGGCGAACACATGCGCTTTTTGTTTTGCCTCCTATTCTTTATCATTGAGGAAACTTTGACCCTGCCCCTCACAGTCAGCAGACACATTTCCGCCAATCAGCAGCATACACTCCCTTCCAGGGCCTTCCATCTGAAGGACAGCATACATTTTAGAATCATTCTGAAGCTGCATTCGTTGTGAGAGGACAGAGAGTGTAGCTGCTGGAGATTTAATAGGGAAATAGATAGCCAGGCTGTGTATTTAGCTTCCACTACAGACCTGAAGGACTAAATCTAATTTTAGTTGCCTGCCTGTGTCAGGCTCACAGCTTATATTGTGCTCAGTGAAATAAAACAACACTTTTTTGACTGTAATAGATTGAATAGCAATTGCCTGCCTACAGGCGTATGTGTGAAGCCTATTGCATCTACTCAGCCAACTTTTGCCAGTGCACAGTGATACGTCATATCTGGTGCAACCGTAGTGTACAGTGACATAAAACAACACTTTTTTGACTGTAATAGCTTGAATAGCAATTGCCTGCCTACAGGCGTGTGTGTGAAGCCTATTGCATCTACTCTGCCAACTTTTGCCAGTGCACAGTGACACTCATATCTGGTGGAACCTTAGATTGCATGCGCAGTGCCCCAAATTTGAAGTAGGAGGTCCGACCAAGCATCTTTTTCTATCTCCCTGTTCCAAAAATCAATGCCATATACACGTCCCCTAATAGTGGACGTAACAGGGATTAAACTGATAGGAATAGTACTACTTAACAGTACACACCTTATAATACAGCAAACAGAGGCAAGCAGAGAGAGGAGTCTGAAGAGGAGTCAGAGGAGGAAGGTGGCTTTAAGGAGGTGGAAGACCAAACACAGCAGGCATCCCAGGGGGCTTGTTGTCACCTTTTGGGGACCCCTGGTGGCTGGGTGGAGGAAGAGACCTTCAATGACATCAGTGAGGACAAGGAACGGGACATGGCTAGCTTGGTATCCAACCTTGTGCAAATGGGGAGTTTGCGGTTGTGCAAAGGGACTGTTTGCAGTTGTTTGTGGTGCATTAAACGGGGAGATTGGTCTGTTACTGTGAAGCGGGTGTAACCCTTACACTACCTGATCAATACAACATCATACCTGATGTATTAAAGCACGTTATTCCAAACAATTTAGGAATGTTAGGTGATTTATGCCCTTTATGGCTTAAAACCAGACTCTGCATCAACTATGTAATTTTCCATGGAAGTTTTGCCATGGATCCCCCTCCGGCATGCCACAGTCCAGGTGTTAGTCCCCCTGAAACAACTTTCCCATCACTATTGTGGCCAGAAAGAGTCCCTGTGGGTTTTGAAAAATCGCCTGCCCATTGAAGTCTATGGCAGTTCGCCGGGTTCGCCCGTTCGTGAACATTTGATGGAAGTTCGCGTCCGCTGTTCGCGAACCTAAAATTTGATGTTCGCGACACCACTAATTGGGATAACTTTGCAATTGTAATTTTGGTTCCCATCCAGGTTCACCATTTGGAAAGAAAATGGGTTATGTCATTGGATCTAAATTACAACTTAATATATTTATGTTTATAAAAGGTTGTTCTTCATTGAGTGGATATATTCTAATACCCCGCTGAAAAGATGGTTCACCATCTTAATTTTTAAAGACCATGGCAACCTCATTTACTGTTGGTAAATTATACCATCTTTGATCAGTGTTGCGATCTCTTTTTAACACCATATTTACTCTTGGCATTGTCAATTGATGTTGCTGTTGTTCTTTTTCAACCTGTGCTAATTGTTTGTATGCTTGACTGTATGTGTTGTTGGCCATAATTTTATCCAGCTGTTTAAAGACTATGAGCAAACACTTTTTATTTTCTGGAAACGTCACTCTTTGTTCAACAGCTTCCATTGTATTTAAACACATTATCCTGAGCTTCCTCAACATAGATATCAGTACAACTTTCTATATCTACATTGGTGTCATGTGTCTGAACATTGGTGTCAATAGGCAATATTGTATCATTGGGCAATGGTTCACAGACATGTCTTTGTTTGCTTTTTCATTCCTTTGAAGCTCCAGCGCACTCACTTTATGCTTTCTTACTAATTTTTTATTTTATTTAAAAGTCTCTGTTGGTCTTCTTCTTTTACGCGTTGGAAAGTTTCAGGTGACTGTGCATCTCTCCACCTTTGCTTCCTTTCCCTTGCCAATCTTATTTTGCGTTTAATGGTGTCTTCTCCATTATCCACCATTGTAATCTGTA
The DNA here is from genome assembly GCA_027410445.1 of Discoglossus pictus. Classification (NCBI taxonomy): domain Eukaryota; kingdom Metazoa; phylum Chordata; class Amphibia; order Anura; family Alytidae; genus Discoglossus; species Discoglossus pictus. Next base: position 242,006,304 of record CM050167.1, read on the forward strand.
ATTGTAAATACAGGTGTAAGATGTAATGTTTTTTTGTTCTGTACATATTGTTTGTAGCTACTCTCAATCCAAAGCTAAATAGCATTAATTAAAGAATGCAAAGAAAAATCGTTGTTATTCTTTCTCTGCAATGAAACCTTTTTTTTTTGTTTTATTTTCATACATTAAAAAGCAAAGCCCTGCACATATATATATTAATATATATATATATATATATATATATATATATATATATATATATATATATATAGAAATAACATGAAGAAGAAAGCGGCAACTAGTAATATACATGTGAGAAACACAGTAATTCCAAAGTTAGAGAGAGGGTAAAGAAGGGAAACCCACAGCTCATACGGTTTGACCACAAGATTGTAAAAGTATAACAATCAAGAGAAAAGGTCAAGGACATACCAAATCATCGCTGGACAGGTGTGGTGTGAGCACAAAAGGTAAAACTTAACCTTTAATTGATACGTAAAAAAAGATATACAAAAAAAGGAGAACAATAAAAAGGAGGTAATGTGTCCTGAAACAGGACCACAAAGCCTAAGTGAGGTTGTGTGGCAAGTAAGTGCTGCAAAAAAAGGAATAAATATCCTAAGGAGGCTGTAAATGGGAAAGTGAGAGCCCCTGCGCCTTAAGGGGATAGACGGGACAAGCACAGTAGTGAGTACTTGCAGACACAATCGTGTCAAAAGTCACTAGGCAACATGTGTGTCAATCTGTACAAAAATACATATAGTGCTCACAATTGTGGAGGTCCCGAGTCTCAAAACTCAAAATAGGCCGGTTTGCAGATTTCGCAGTCTCACAAAGCCTAAATGAGGTTATGCTGCGAATAAGTACTGCAAAAAAAGGGATAAATATCCTAAGGAGGCTGTAAATAGGAAAATGAGAACCCCTGCGCCTTAAGGGGATAAACGGGACAAGCACAATAGTGAGTACTTGCAGACACAATCGTGTCAAAAGTCACAAGGCAACATGTGTGTCAATCTGTACGAGAATACATATAGTACTCACTATTGTGGAGGTCCCGAGTCTCCAAACTCAAAATAAGCCAGTTTGCAGATTTCGCAGTCTTTCGTGCTCCGCGCCGCTTGCTGGCGTACTGCAGCGCTGCGTCACTCGTCAGTGACGTGTTCGAGTATGGATCGCGACCAGCGCCGACCAGACGTGCGCGTACTTGCGCTCAAGCGCAACCTGGCTATGCGGGCCGAAAAGTGATCGCGCATGCACTTGTCAAATCGCCCAACGCACGTTTCGCACTAGGTGGCTTCTACTGGGGCTGTATTGCTGATGGTTACACCTGCTTTATATACCTGGGCAGCGGTAACATTAACCCCTCATGGGTCATATCAATCCTTAAAGGGGTAGACAGAAAAGTGTGAAATAAGTGAGAATAGACAGCAATAAGCTATTGCTAGCGAACTAGATATGTATAACTGGCGGAATATATAATGCCTATGACAAAATGTCAATTAAAGAATGAGTACATAAAATATAAAAAGGGGAGGTAAAACATGATGAAATGGTTGAGAATATCAAGGGAATAAATAAAAATAAAAATAAGTATTTGGAAGAAGCAACAGATAAAAAATGTGTGTACTAAAGAGAAAGGGAGACCACTGGTACTAGAGGCATGGATAAGTAACTACTGACCTAATGTGGTCTAGTAATACTAAGTGACAATGGAACTCTAAGAGAGGAAGGATATTGAAAGATGATAAGACTGACCCAAATAGAGGGTGAGAGGGAAAAGTGATTAGAGAAATACAGTATAATTAATGGCCTCGTTGAGACCTGACGGAGCCATGGAGTTGAAGAGGAAAATCCATTTGCTTTCTGCTTTTAAAAGGGCATTCTCCAAGTTACCTCCTCTTATGCCAAGAGAGATTTGTTGGACCATCCAACATTGCAATAGTGTAGGGTCAGATTTGTGGAATTGAAAGAAATGTCTGGCGACCGATGTTAATTTCTTAAAATTTTCCAGGTCTTTCCTACTGTTTTTGATACTGCGAATGTGTTCGCCCAAACGTTTACGCATCTCGCGTGTGGTCATGCCTACATATTTCTTGGAGGGTTTACAAGGGCATTCAAGAACATATATGATTTGTTTAGAACTACAACTAAAAAGTTGTGGAACAGAGTGTTGATGTCCAAAGTGATCTTTGAAAGTTGTCACATTTTTAATATGTGTGCACAGCGATAATTGTCCTTGATCTGTGGGTTTTCCTTCTTTACCCTCTCTCTAACTTTGGAATTACTGTGTTTCTCACATGTATATTACTAGTTGCCGCTTTCTTCTTCATGTTATTTCTATATTCTCTAGCAACTACCTTTACATATGAGCACACTTACCTAGTCTTCCTTTCTCTCTCTGTTCCACTTCATCTTCGTAAATTGACAACGCTGGTGGAAACCCCCCCCCCTCTTTTCTCCATATACTTATGCAGCTATTTATGATAGCACTTCTCCCATCAGCGGTCATTTTTTCTTATTGATACCTTTCCTTTTTCTTGATATACACCCTTCCCTCATTTAGCTCTTTGTTGCACACCTAGTCCACTTTTCGCCATGGCCGAGTGTGATTTTTACAAAGAATTTAGGATTAAAAACGAAAAAATGATGGAAGAAGTAGGAAAAGCGTTCGACAATCTAGATGTTGCCCCTCCAAGAGATGAATTAGATTGGCAAGGAGGTCTTAAACAACTGTCACATTTGTTACTTAAACATGTGCGCTCATTTTGGAACAAGAGCACATTTGATAAATACCTTGCCAAACATATTGTACCCAGAGGATTGAGAGTAAGGGTCTTTCCCTCATATGCTTTCCACTTAGATGCATACAAAGAAAGGTGGGAATATGCACTGATCTCTTGCTCTGAAACACTACTAGCTATCCTCTCAAACTATGAAAACGAAATTCTGGTCAATCTTGACAAAGAAATCAAGGTTCGCGACCAGCGCCGACCAGACGTGATGTTACATGATGAGCTCACTAAATTTGAGACCAAATTAGAATTCTCAGAGGGGTATAACATCATTAAACAAGACATAGACAAAAAGGAAAGGGAAATCATACAGAACAAACGCAACAAAATGAACAGAGACATAAAGGATTTTGAGAAGGGACAAGTTTTTAATTGGAACCACAAGGACAAACGCTATAACTATAGAACTAGACAACCAAGAAGAAACAATTCTCTTAGAATGTCATCATCAGATTATGAATCATCTGCACCTGAAGAATCAGATAGCTCCAACACTAATATGTTAAACAGGAGAGAATACACACGAGGTTATCCACCGGATCCAGTATGGAACAGGAGAGGCATGACCAAGGAACAGGACGAGGGAGAGTACGGTCCGCCCATGACCCAATTCAGAACTCTTCGCAACAGAGAAACATGGGGGTACCGTCCGACCACATCAACCAGTCGACGACGCAAGGAAACCAATTAGTACTAGCCAAATCGAATGTTGCAGCTAATAACTTGTCAGTAACTCCATATGACCAACACAATGATACGGTTACCTCTAATACTCTCAACAACACATTGGATCAATCACATATTGTTAATCTTACAGGGAGAATACTAACTCCAGATCAATATAGAACTCTTCAGAGAGGATTGTCCTTCTCGCCGACTAATTCTTTTGAATTTTTTGATGTAGCTAAAGATGTCAACCTCTTTGCTAGAAAGATCTTACTCAAAAAAAAATTTCATAGAGAAGAATCTAACCCTGATAATATTGAAAAACAGATCTTTGAAGATCTGTGTGATTTATTGGCAGAAAATGAAGCAGCACAAGCCCAGAAATCCTGTCCACCGGATACGGGGACCCTAAATCTGAAGAAAAAATCTAAGTTTGTCCCTCCCATGCATATTTGTCCGCAAATAGACATATATACCAAACTTGTCATCAATGATTTAAACAAACTACCGACGATTTACGCATCTAACATTAGTAGATGAGAACGAAGATGCATTGACGACATGAAATCATGGAAAGATGTCGTAATCAAACCATCAGACAAAGGTGGCAATGTGGTATTGTGGCCTAGTGAGCAATACGTTGGGGAAGCCATGAGACAGTTACCGGACTCAAAATGCTACAAAAGGCTCTTAGGAGACCCCACTAAAGAATTTTTAACATCTTAAAATAAAATCATCTCCGAAGCGTTGGCAAATGGATTAATTTCCAAACGTGAATTTGAGTTTTTAGAGGTCGAAAAACCGAAAACAGCAACACTATACTTACTTCCTAAAATTAATAAAAGGCAAGTCAACCCACCGGGTAGGCCAATCGTATCCGGGAGAGGTAACTTGACAGAATCAGCTAGCAAATTTGTTGATGCTTGTATCAAGTCCTTTGTGATCAGTCTTCCATCCTATATATGTGATACAATGGATATCCTCAAAAAACTGGATAATATTGTACTCAATGAAACTACATATCTGGTAACTTGCGACGTCGAATCATTGTATACATCAATCAAACATCAAAAAGGAGAGGAGGCAATACGGTTCTTTCTGAGTATGCAATCCCAGTATTCCCAGGAGAGGAACAAATTTATTATCCAACTTCTACATTTTGTTTTGACTCACAATTATTTCACATTTAACGACAAATTCTTTTTGCAACTGAGAGGTACAGCAATGGGCACTTCATGTGCCCCAACTTATGCCAACCTCTACATGGGGTGGTGGGAGCATCAAATAGCTCTTGGAGACAACATGAATCAGTACACAGAGCATGTCCAGATCTGGTTAAGATACATAGACAATCTTTTCATATTGTGGGATGGTCCTAAAGAACTTTTGGACGTTTATATGGAAAAACTGAATGACAATGATCTCAACCTTAGGTTAACATATCAAATGGATATGAACAAAGTAGACTTCCTTGACATTACCATCTTACGAGGATCCAACGGTGAAGTTACAACAGATCTATTCCGCAAAGAGACTGCTACAAATAGTGTACTACACAATGACAGTTTTCATCTTCCTTCAACCAAACGAAGTATACCTTTTGGGGAATTTATCCGCCTAAGGCGTAATTGTTCTCAAATTGAAATTTTCAATAAAAGGGCACAAGAACTATGCGATCGCCTTAAATTAAGAGGATATAGTAACAGACACATCAAGAAGGCTTATCACCGTGCCCTCTATTTAGATCGAGACACCCTTCTAACCCCTAAACCGAAGAAACTTGCGGACGACCAGATTAGATTTATTGGATCCTATCATGCACAATGGAAGCAAACCCTCAGTATATTACACAAACACTTACATATCCTGAAAACCGATGAAGATCTTAACCTGTGGTTTAAAGACGGAATTCCAGCAAGCTGGAAACGTTCTCCCTCTTTAGGGGATATGCTAGTAACGAGTCACTTTATCCAAGAGCGGACCAACAAAAAGGACAAGATCAAGGGCAATTATCGCTGTGCACACTGCAGCATTTGTTCACATATTAAAAATGTGACAACTTTCAAAGATCACTTTGGACATCAACACTCTGTTCCACAACTTTTTAGTTGTAGTTCTAAACAAATCATATATGTTCTTGAATGCCCTTGTAAACCCTCCAAGAAATATGTAGGCATGACCACACGCGAGATGCGTAAACGTTTGGGCGAACACATTCGCAATATCAAAAACAGTCTTTCAATTCCACAAATCTGACCCTACACTATTGCAATGTTGGATGGTCCAACAAATCTCTCTTGGCATAAGAGGAGGTAACTTGGAGAATGCCCTTTTAAAAGCAGAAAGCAAATGGATTTTCCTCTTCAACTCCATGGCTCCGTCAGGTCTCAACGAGGCCATTAATTATACTGTATTTCTCTAATCACTTTTCCCTCTCACCCTCTATTTGGGTCAGTCTTATCATCTTTCAATATCCTTCCTCTCTTAGAGTTCCATTCTCACTTAGTATTACTAGACCACATTAGGTCAGTAGTTACTTATCCATGCCTCTAGTACCAGTGGTCTCCCTTTCTCTTTAGTACACACATTTTTTATCTGTTGCTTCTTCCAAATACTTATTTTTATTTTCATTTATTCCCTTGATATTCTCAACCATTTCATCATGTTTTACCTCCCCTTTTTATATTTTATGTACTCATTCTTTAATTGACATTTTGTCATAGGCATTATATATTCCGCCAGTTATACATATCTAGTTCGCTAGCAATAGCTTATTGCTGTCTATTCTCACTTATTTCACACTTTTCTGTCTACCCCTTTAAGGATTGCTATGACCCATGAGGGGTTAATGTTACCGCTGCCCAGGTATATAAAGCAGGTGTAACCATCAGCAATACAGCCCCAGTAGAAGCCACCTAGTGTGAAACGTGCGTTGGGCGATTTGACAAGCGCATGCGCGATCACTTTTTGGCCCGCATAGCCAGGTTGCGCTTGAGCGCAAGTACGCGCACGTCTGGTCGGCGCTGGTCGCGATCCATACGCGAACACGTCACTGACGAGTGACGCAGCGCTGCAGTACGCCAGCAAGCGGCGCGGAGCACGAAAGACTGCGAAATCTGCAAACTGGCTTATTTTGAGTTTGGAGACTCGGGACCTCCACAATAGTGAGTACTATATGTATTTTTGTACAGATTGACACACATGTTGCCTAGTGACTTTTGACACGATTGTGTCTGCAAGTACTCACTACTGTGCTTGTCCCGTGTATCCCCTTAAGGCGCAGGGGCTCTCACTTTCCCATTTACAGCCTCCTTAGGATATTTATTCCTCTTTTTGCAGCACTTACTCGCCACATAACCTCACTTAGGCTTTGTGGTCCTGTTTCAGGACACATTACCTCCTTTTTATTGTTCTCCTTTTTTTGTATATCTTTTTTTACGTATCAATTAAAGGTTAAGTTTTACCTTTTGTGCTCACACCACACCTGTCCAGCGATGATTTGGTATGTCCTTGACCTTTTCTCTTTATTGTTATACTTTTACAATCTTGTGGTCAAACCGTATGAGCTGTGGGTTTCCCTTCTTTACCCTCTCTCTAACTTTGGAATTACTGTGTTTCTCACATGTATATTACTAGTTGCCACTTTCTTCTTCATGTTATTTCTATATTCTCTAGCAACTACCTTTACATATGAGCACACTTACCTAGTCTTCCTTTCTCTCTCTGTTCCACTTCATCTTCGTAAATTGACAACGCTGGTGGAAAACCCCCCCCTTTTCTCCATATATATATATATATATATATATATATATATATATATATATTATTTATTTTTTTTTTTATTTAAGTCATTACTAAATGAATATACGTTACTGAATTAATCAAAATCTGAGATCAATGGAAAAGCGAAAAAGTTAATTATATTGTCGTAAAGTAGATCAAACAGACACTGCTATTATCAAAGTATAGATGTTTCCTAAAATAATGTCCCTTTGCTTCATATTGTGGAAATACTGGTTTCAATTTTACGAACTGTTTCACTATTTTATTTTTGTCATGTTGTCTGATTATTGTAGGTGCTTGCGATCTTGTAGAATGTCTATCTCTACTTCTCCCACATAGTGTTGAATTTAGAGGGTTTAATTCAGGTATATTCCTACTAACATCAGAACTGTCTCTTACATAATTTCTCTCTTTCACTTGTTCTTAATCTACAAAATGTAATCTACCCATTTCTTCTGATGTAGAAGCAGCTTCACTGTTATTAATCACCGCAATTGGATGCAGGATAGCTAAATCTTTTCTAAGGAAGCTATCAATTCTCCTCTAGCCTCACAATTAGCTTTTAATGTACTCATATATTCTACATTTGTGCCACATGTTGGGCAACTGTCAGTTTTTCCACATGAAGATTTCACATTACAGCCCTATTCTGATGGTTCTTAATAGACAGTAACAATCACATATTATAATTATCTAACTACGAGACGTCGTCACGCTTTGAGTGGTGCTTATGACTTAGCGATGAATGCCACAGGAGCTCATTGCTGGCGAGCCTCGTGTAGCGACACGAGCTGTTAAACTCGGAGCACTTAGGCGATGAGCGCCTAAGGCGCTCATTGTCGCCAAGCCTCGGGTATCGAGGTGAGCCGTTAAGCTAGGAGCACTTAGGTGATGAGCGCCAAAGGAGCTTATCGCCAGCAAGCCTCGCATATCGAGGCGAGCCGTTAAACTAGGAGCACTTAGGCAATGAGCGTCATCATTAAAAAAAAACATTGAGACTGCAATAAAAGTAACAACAATTTTTAACATGCACTTATATATCTGCCTTACTGCTCATTCATGTACATTGTTTTTAGAACTATTAATTAACAATAATATTTAAAAAAAAGGTTTAGGGTTAGAAAACATTAAAAAAAAATATGTTTTATCAAATATGTCTAATTTTAAATCATCTGTGAAATGGAACATGCTTTCTTCTAAACAGGCATGTTCTATGTTAAAAGTGTGGTTTTCTGGTAGTCTAGCAACTAGATTAGAGGCCCCAGTAAATGGCCCAAATAATGTGGATAGAAATTGGTTTAAATAAGGTAAATGGGATACAGAAGGCAGGCTGAGAGCTGTATCTAAGTTAATTACATGGAACAGAAAGTTGGATAGCTATTCCCTTGCACAGATGAGAGTAACTATACAGGATGACCCATGGATTTTTGCATCTAAATTTGAGCAAGTGTACAGACTCACACATAGAGTGCCCCCAGTTCAGACCCCCTACGATATGTTGCAGTATCTAGTGAATATATTGACTTATTTGAACCCTAGACTAGTTACTAATAATGAAGGAAAACGCAATCCCTTGGTAATTTCCTTCAAAGGGATTTGTCATTATTGTAATAAGCCTGGATACAGATTCAGAGATTGCATGCAATGGATGAGGGAGAATAATCAAGGTGATGAGGGATGACAGGCATACCCACATACATCAGGGCCTCTAAAAGACAGGCAGGATGAGAAGGGTTCTTTCAGACAGAACAAGCCTAAACCTCCAGATAAAACAGGACAGGAATTTGCCCCCAATACCAGGTCTGAAGTTAATCTGCATGGGCCAGCACAAGAAGCTTTAAGAATGATGATGGTAGGGATAGAGAGGAATCATGAGAGAATCATGAGAGGAAGTATGAGAATAATTCCTCTCTGACGTCCTTATCTGATTGACTATCACCAGCCCTGGGATACATGGTTCCTATTTGTAGTACATTTCGTGATCATTCTGGATTTCCATATGTTAAAGGGGTGATTGAGTGCCATCACACAAAATTACTCATTGACACATGTGCTTTAGTGACTTAACGGATTTGCCATTAAGTTCCCCATATAGGGCAGAGTAGGAATAGAGAAGGTACTATATTGGGTGCTGATGTTATGAGAGCAGAAGGGATGATAGTTGATCTGTGTAACAAAGTTCTGTGGAGGTACACAAGGGGGAGGAAACCTGTTCTGTTAGATGAGTCTTCCCTGAGTCCGGTGGCATCCATTGTATCAGTTCATTCAGAAAGGGTGTGGCTGGACACTGGTAACCACTCTGATCTGAGGAAACTGATTTGGATTTCCCTGACATATGGTCTCAACATAAAAATGATTGAGAGATGTTGAAATTAAAAATACAGGTCCTGACCCACCTCCACAAAAACAGCACCATTTCCCAACATAGGCTATAGAACCAGTCACAGAAATTATTGATCAGTTTGAATGGCAGGATGTGATTAGAAACTGTTCGTCTTCTAATAATTCCCTTTTATGGCCAGTAAATAAGGGTAATGGAAGATGGAGATTAACTGCAGATTTTAGGATGATCAACAAATGTATTCTTTCAGTAACAAACTTGGTTGCTTCTACTCCTTAAGTTATGTCTAAGTTGAGCGCCATCTGCTTATGGTATTCAGTGTTAGACTAAGCAATCATTTCTGGGCTATTAAACTGGCTCCAAAATGTCAATACATGTTCGCCTTCAGTTTCAGAAATGTTCAGATTACATTCACTCCCAAAAGGCTTCATAGCTCACCTACTTACTTTCATCAGGCACTAGCGAAGGTTTTAGAAATGTTCTCTGCCCCAGAGAGTATTATACTATACTCTAGTGATACTTTGTTACAGACAGAGACAGTTGAGGAACATATTGAGTTGCTAAGGGAATTGTTTGATTTGATTTCCAAATCTGGCCTTAAGTTAAATACTACAAAAGTGCAGGTAATAAAAAAGAGAAGGTAACATTTTTGGGGAGTGTCAATCCAAAGGGGAACAAGATGCTCTACTAAGGACAGAGTAATTGCAATACTACAGGTACCCAGATCTTCCAATTATTAAGGAAATTCAAATTCATTGAAGGTTTTACTGAAAAAGCAAAGCCTCTCTATGGTCTCTTGAAAGGAGAAGAGACAGGACAGATTGCATGGAATAGTGAGCATGAGGTCTTATTCAGAGTGTTAAAGGAAGATTTAGAATCAGCTTTAGCTCTTGCCACTGTAGATAGTGAGGTTCCCTTTGCCCTACAAACATGAACTACTGTCACTTCAATTTCAGCAGTTATATTGCAGCAGTAAGCCTTTAGGTTATTTTCCAGACTTTTAACTCCAGTAGAGAAAGGATATGACTTTTCATCAAAGCTTTGTTGGGATTACATTGGTCAGTTCAAGCTACGGAGCACAAAGTGGGATTTAGGAAGTTGATTCTCCAAACACCTCATACACCACTGAAATTGTTGTTTGAGAAATCCCTAAATGGGGTCTCAACTTAACACCTCATCAGGTGGCTGACAGATTTACAACACTGTGACATAATTGTACAGCATAATGCAAAATACATCTTGCCACAGTTAATGTACATTCAGGGAGAACCACATGATTGTACAGAGACACACAGTAACATAGAGTAAACACCTAAATTGTCCAGGGACAAAACCTTTACCCAAGATCTAGAGATATATGTGGATAGATCAAAATTTTTTCAGGATGGCAAATTCTATAGTGGCTTTGCAATAATCATCCCTTCTATTGGCCTACTAAGTCACTGACAGAGTAATTATCAGTATGAAATTTAAGGGGAATTGTGGATGCAGAAGGAAAACCTTTGTCACATGCAATGACTTTAAGGAAATTGGTTGACTGGGGAACACAGCATCCTTTACAGGTAGTTACACTTAAGGTCAAGGCACAAACAAATTGCATACATGAACATTCACTGGGAAATACACATGTGGATGTGTTGGCTACAAACAGCCCAGGTCCCAGATGTAGATATTTATGTTAAGAGCAGATACTTGGGTGTTAGTAAGATCCAACAAGCACAATAGTGAGTACTTGCAGACACAATCGTGTCAAAAGTCACAAGGCAACATGTGTGTCAATCTGTACGAGAATACATATAGTACTCACTATTGTGGAGGTCCCGAGTCTCCAAACTCAAAATAAGCCAGTTTGCAGATTTCGCAGTCTTTCGTGCTCCGCGCCGCTTGCTGGCGTACTGCAGCGCTGCGTCACTCGTCGGTGACGTGTTCGAGTATGGATCGCGACCAGCGCCGACCAGACGTGCGCGTACTTGCGCTCAAGCGCAACCTGGCTATGCGGGCCGAAAAGTGATCGCGCATGCGCTTGTCAAATCGCCCAACGCACGTTTCGCACTAGGTGGCTTCTACTGGGGCTGTATTGCTGATGGTTACACCTGCTTTATATACCTGGGCAGCGGTAACATTAACCCCTCATGGGTCATATCAATCCTTAAAGGGGTAGACAGAAAAGTGTGAAATAAGTGAGAATAGACAGCAATAAGCTATTGCTAGCGAACTAGATATGTATAACTGGCGGAATATATAATGCCTATGACAAAATGTCAATTAAAGAATGAGTACATAAAATATAAAAAGGGGAGGTAAAACATGATGAAATGGTTGAGAATATCAAGGGAATAAATAAAAATAAAAATAAGTATTTGGAAGAAGCAACAGATAAAAAATGTGTGTACTAAAGAGAAAGGGAGACCACTGGTACTAGAGGCATGGATAAGTAACTACTGACCTAATGTGGTCTAGTAATACTAAGTGACAATGGAACTCTAAGAGAGGAAGGATATTGAAAGATGATAAGACTGACCCAAATAGAGGGTGAGAGGGAAAAGTGATTAGAGAAATACAGTATAATTAATGGCCTCGTTGAGACCTGACGGAGCCATGGAGTTGAAGAGGAAAATCCATTTGCTTTCTGCTTTTAAAAGGGCATTCTCCAAGTTACCTCCTCTTATGCCAAGAGAGATTTGTTGGACCATCCAACATTGCAATAGTGTAGGGTCAGATTTGTGGAATTGAAAGAAATGTCTGGCGACCGATGTTAATTTCTTAAAATTTTCCAGGTCTTTCCTACTGTTTTTGATACTGCGAATGTGTTCGCCCAAACGTTTACGCATCTCGCGTGTGGTCATGCCTACATATTTCTTGGAGGGTTTACAAGGGCATTCAAGAACATATATGATTTGTTTAGAACTACAACTAAAAAGTTGTGGAACAGAGTGTTGATGTCCAAAGTGATCTTTGAAAGTTGTCACATTTTTAATATGTGAACAAATGCTGCAGTGTGCATAGCGATAATTGTCCTTGATCTGTGGGTTTCCCTTCTTTACCCTCTCTCTAACTTTGGAATTACTGTGTTTCTCACATGTATATTACTAGTTGCCGCTTTCTTCTTCATGTTATTTCTATATTCTCTAGCAACTACCTTTACATATGAGCACACTTACCTAGTCTTCCTTTCTCTCTCTGTTCCACTTCATCTTCGTAAATTGACAACGCTGGTGGAAACCCCCCCCCCCCTCTTTTCTCCATATACTTATGCAGCTATTTATGACAGCACTTCTCCCATCAGCGGTCATTTTTTCTTATTGATACCTTTCCTTTTTCTTGATATACACCCTTCCCTCATTTAGCTCTTTGTTGCACACCTAGTCCACTTTTCGCCATGGCCGAGTGTGATTTTTACAAAGAATTTAGGATTAAAAACGAAAAAATGATGGAAGAAGTAGGAAAAGCGTTCGACAATCTAGATGTTGCCCCTCCAAGAGATGAATTAGATTGGCAAGGAGGTCTTAAACAACTGTCACATTTGTTACTTAAACATGTGCGCTCATTTTGGAACAAGAGCACATTTGATAAATACCTTGCCAAACATATTGTACCCAGAGGATTGAGAGTAAGGGTCTTTCCCTCATATGCTTTCCACTTAGATGCATACAAAGAAAGGTGGGAATATGCACTGATCTCTTGCTCTGAAACACTACTAGCTATCCTCTCAGACTATGAAAACGAAATTCTGGTCAATCTTGACAAAGAAATCAAGGTTCGCGACCAGCGCCGACCAGACGTGATGTTACATGATGAGCTCACTAAATTTGAGACCAAATTAGAATTCTCAGAGGGGTATAACATCATTAAACAAGACATAGACAAAAAGGAAAGGGAAATCATACAGAACAAACGCAACAAAATGAACAGAGACATAAAGGATTTTGAGAAGGGACAAGTTTTTAATTGGAACCACAAGGACAAACGCTATAACTATAGAACTAGACAACCAAGAAGAAACAATTCTCTTAGAATGTCATCATCAGATTATGAATCATCTGCACCTGAAGAATCAGATAGCTCCAACACTAATATGTTAAACAGGAGAGAATACACACAAGTGTCTTTTTTAGACAGGGGGCAAAGACGAGGTTATCCACCGGATCCAGTATGGAACAGGAGAGGCATGACCAAGGAACAGGACGAGGGAGAGTACGGTCCGCCCATGACCCAATTCAGAACTCTTCGCAACAGAGAAACATGGGGGTACCGTCCGACCGCATCAACCAGTCGACGACGCAAGGAAACCAATTAGTACTAGCCAAATCGAATGTTGCAGCTAATAACTTGTCAGTAACTCCATATGACCAACACAATGATACGGTTACCTCTAATACTCTCAACAACACATTGGATCAATCACATATTGTTAATCTTACAGGGAGAATACTAACTCCAGATCAATATAGAACTCTTCAGAGAGGATTGTCCTTCTCGCCGACTAATTCTTTTGAATTTTTTGATGTAGCTAAAGATGTCAACCTCTTTGCTAGAAAGATCTTACTTAAAAAAAAAATTCATAGAGAAGAATCTAACCCTGATAATATTGAAAAACAGATCTTTGAAGATCTGTGTGATTTATTGGCAGAAAATGAAGCAGCACAAGCCCAGAAATCCTGTCCACCGGATACGGGGACCCTAAATCTGAAGAAAAAATCTAAGTTTGTCCCTCCCATGCATATTTGTCCGCAAATAGACATATATACCAAACTTGTCATCAATGATTTAAACAAACTACCGACGATTTACGCGTCTAACATTAGTAGATGAGAACGAAGATGCATTGACGACATGAAATCATGGAAAGATGTCGTAATCAAACCATCAGACAAAGGTGGCAATGTGGTATTGTGGCCTAGTGAGCAATACGTTGGGGAAGCCATGAGACAGTTATCGGACTCAAAATGCTACAAAAGGCTCTTAGGAGACCCCACTAAAGAATTTTTAACATCTTATAATAAAATCATCTCCGAAGCCTTGGCAAATGGATTAATTTCCAAACGTGAATTTGAGTTTTTAGAGGTTGACAAACCGAAAACAGCAACACTATACTTACTTCCTAAAATTAATAAAAGGCAAGTCAACCCACCGGGTAGGCCAATCGTATCCGGGAGAGGTAACTTGACAGAATCAGCTAGCAAATTTGTTGATGCTTGTATCAAGTCCTTTGTGATCAGTCTTCCATCCTATATATGTGATACAATGGATATCCTCAAAAAACTGGATAATATTGTACTCAATGAAACTACATATCTGGTAACTTGCGACGTCGAATCATTGTATACATCAATCAAACATCAAAAAGGAGAGGAGGCAATACGGTTCTTTCTGAGTATGCAATCCCAGTATTCCCAGGAGAGGAACAAATTTATTATCCAACTTCTACATTTTGTTTTGACTCACAATTATTTCACATTTAACGACAAATTCTTTTTGCAACTGAGAGGTACAGCAATGGGCACTTCATGTGCCCCAACTTATGCCAACCTCTACATGGGGTGGTGGGAGCATCAAATAGCTCTTGGAGACAACATGAATCAGTACACAGAGCATGTCCAGATCTGGTTAAGATACATAGACAATCTTTTCATATTGTGGGATGGTCCTAAAGAACTTTTGGACGTTTATATGGAAAAACTGAATGACAATGATCTCAACCTTAGGTTAACATATCAAATGGATATGAACAAAGTAGACTTCCTTGACATTACCATCTTACGAGGATCCAACGGTGAAGTTACAACAGATCTATTCCGCAAAGAGACTGCTACAAATAGTGTACTACACAATGACAGTTTTCATCTTCCTTCAACCAAACGAAGTATACCTTTTGGGGAATTTATCCGCCTAAGGCGTAATTGTTCTCAAATTGAAATTTTCAATAAAAGGGCACAAGAACTATGCGATCGCCTTAAATTAAGAGGATATAGTAACAGACACATCAAGAAGGCTTATCACCGTGCCCTCTATTTAGATCGAGACACCCTTCTAACCCCTAAACCGAAGAAACTTGCGGACGACCAGATTAGATTTATTGGATCCTATCATGCACAATGGAAGCAAACCCTCAGTATATTACACAAACACTTACATATCCTGAAAACCGATGAAGATCTTAACCTGTGGTTTAAAGACGGAATTCCAGCAAGCTGGAAACGTTCTCCCTCTTTAGGGGATATGCTAGTAACGAGTCACTTTATCCAAGAGCGGACCAACAAAAAGGACAAGATCAAGGGCAATTATCGCTGTGCACACTGCAGCATTTGTTCACATATTAAAAATGTGACAACTTTCAAAGATCACTTTGGACATCAACACTCTGTTCCACAACTTTTTAGTTGTAGTTCTAAACAAATCATATATGTTCTTGAATGCCCTTGTAAACCCTCCAAGAAATATGTAGGCATGACCACACGCGAGATGCGTAAACGTTTGGGCGAACACATTCGCAATATCAAAAACAGTCTTTCAATTCCACAAATCTGACCCTACACTATTGCAATGTTGGATGGTCCAACAAATCTCTCTTGGCATAAGAGGAGGTAACTTGGAGAATGCCCTTTTAAAAGCAGAAAGCAAATGGATTTTCCTCTTCAACTCCATGGCTCCGTCAGGTCTCAACGAGGCCATTAATTATACTGTATTTCTCTAATCACTTTTCCCTCTCACCCTCTATTTGGGTCAGTCTTATCATCTTTCAATATCCTTCCTCTCTTAGAGTTCCATTCTCACTTAGTATTACTAGACCACATTAGGTCAGTAGTTACTTATCCATGCCTCTAGTACCAGTGGTCTCCCTTTCTCTTTAGTACACACATTTTTTATCTGTTGCTTCTTCCAAATACTTATTTTTATTTTCATTTATTCCCTTGATATTCTCAACCATTTCATCATGTTTTACCTCCCCTTTTTATATTTTATGTACTCATTCTTTAATTGACATTTTGTCATAGGCATTATATATTCCGCCAGTTATACATATCTAGTTCGCTAGCAATAGCTTATTGCTGTCTATTCTCACTTATTTCACACTTTTCTGTCTACCCCTTTAAGGATTGCTATGACCCATGAGGGGTTAATGTTACCGCTGCCCAGGTATATAAAGCAGGTGTAACCATCAGCAATACAGCCCCAGTAGAAGCCACCTAGTGTGAAACGTGCGTTGGGCGATTTGACAAGCGCATGCGCGATCACTTTTTGGCCCGCATAGCCAGGTTGCGCTTGAGCGCAAGTACGCGCACGTCTGGTCGGCGCTGGTCGCGATCCATACGCGAACACGTCACTGACAAGTGACGCAGCGCTGCAGTACGCCAGCAAGCGGCGCGGAGCACGAAAGACTGCGAAATCTGCAAACTGGCTTATTTTGAGTTTGGAGACTCGGGACCTCCACAATAGTGAGTACTATATGTATTCTCATACAGATTGACACACATGTTGCCTTGTGACTTTTGACACGATTGTGTCTGCAAGTACTCACTATTGTGCTTGTCCCGTTTATCCCCTTAAGGCACAGGGGTTCTCATTTTCCCATTTACAGCCTCCTTAGGATATTTATCCCTTTTTTTGCAGTACTTATTCGCAGCATAAACTCATTTAGGCTTTGTGAGACTGCGAAATCTGCAAACCGGCCTATTTTGAGTTTTGAGACTCGGGACCTCCACAATTGTGAGCACTATATGTATTTTTGTACAGATTGACACACATGTTGCCTAGTGACTTTTGACACGATTGTGTCTGCAAGTACTCACTACTGTGCTTGTCCCGTGTATCCCCTTAAGGCGCAGGGGCTCTCACTTTCCCATTTACAGCCTCCTTAGGATATTTATTCCTCTTTTTGCAGCACTTACTCGCCACATAACCTCACTTAGGCTTTGTGGTCCTGTTTCAGGACACATTACCTCCTTTTTATTGTTCTCCTTTTTTTGTATATCTTTTTTTACGTATCAATTAAAGGTTAAGTTTTACCTTTTGTGCTCACACCACACCTGTCCAGCGATGATTTGGTATGTCCTTGACCTTTTCTCTTGATTGTTATACTTTTACAATCTTGTGGTCAAACCGTATGAGCTGTGGGTTTCCCTTCTTTACCCTCTCTCTAACTTTGGAATTACTGTGTTTCTCACATGTATATTACTAGTTGCCACTTTCTTCTTCATGTTATTTCTATATTCTCTAGCAACTACCTTTACATATGAGCACACTTACCTAGTCTTCCTTTCTCTCTCTGTTCCACTTCATCTTCGTAAATTGACAACGCTGGTGGAAAACCCCCCCCTTTTCTCCATATATATATATATATATATATATATATATATATATATATATATATTATTTTTTTTTTTTTTTATTTAAGTCATTACTAAATGAATATACGTTACTGAATTAATCAAAATCTGAGATCAATGGAAAAGCGAAAAAGTTAATTATATTGTCGTAAAGTAGATCAAACAGACACTGCTATTATCAAAGTATAGATGTTTCCTAAAATAATGTCCCTTTGCTTCATATTGTGGAAATACTGGTTTCAATTTTACGAACTGTTTCACTATTTTATTTTTGTCATGTTGTCTGATTATTGTAGGTGCTTGCGATCTTGTAGAATGTCTATCTCTACTTCTCCCACATAGTGTTGAATTTAGAGGGTTTAATTCAGGTATATTCCTACTAACATCAGAACTGTCTCTTACATAATTTCTCTCTTTCACTTGTTCTTAATCTACAAAATGTAATCTACCCATTTCTTCTGATGTAGAAGCAGCTTCACTGTTATTAATCACCGCAATTGGATGCAGGATAGCTAAATCTTTTCTAAGGAAGCTATCAATTCTCCTCTAGCCTCACAATTAGCTTTTAATGTACTCATATATTCTACATTTGTGCCACATGTTGGGCAACTGTCAGTTTTTCCACATGAAGATTTCACATTACAGCCCTATTCTGATGGTTCTTAATAGACAGTAACAATCACATATTATAATTATCTAACTACGAGACGTCGTCACGCTTTGAGTGGTGCTTATGACTTAGCGATGAATGCCACAGGAGCTCATTGCTGGCGAGCCTCGTGTAGCGACACGAGCTGTTAAACTCGGAGCACTTAGGCGATGAGCGCCTAAGGCGCTCATTGTCGCCAAGCCTCGGGTATCGAGGTGAGCCGTTAAGCTAGGAGCACTTAGGTGATGAGCGCCAAAGGAGCTTATCGCCAGCAAGCCTCGCATATCGAGGCGAGCCGTTAAACTAGGAGCACTTAGGCAATGAGCGTCATCTTTAAAAAAAAACATTGAGACTGCAATAAAAGTAACAACAATTTTTAACATGCACTTATATATCTGCCTTACTGCTCATTCATGTACATTGTTTTTAGAACTATTAATTAACAATAATATTTAAAAAAAAGGTTTAGGGTTAGAAAACATTAAAAAAAAATATGTTTTATCAAATATGTCTAATTTTAAATCATCTGTGAAATGGAACATGCTTTCTTCTAAACAGGCATGTTCTATGTTAAAAGTGTGGTTTTCTGGTAGTCTAGCAACTAGATTAGAGGCCCCAGTAAATGGCCCAAATAATGTGGATAGAAATTGGTTTAAATAAGGTAAATGGGATACAGAAGGCAGGCTGAGAGCTGTATCTAAGTTAATTACATGGAACAGAAAGTTGGATAGCTATTCCCTTGCACAGATGAGAGTAACTATACAGGATGACCCATGGATTTTTGCATCTAAATTTGAGCAAGTGTACAGACTCACACATAGAGTGCCCCCAGTTTAGACCCCCTACGATATGTTGCAGTATCTAGTGAATATATTGACTTATTTGAACCCTAGACTAGTTACTAATAATGAAGGAAAACGCAATCCCTTGGTAATTTCCTTCAAAGGGATTTGTCATTATTGTAATAAGCCTGGATACAGATTCAGAGATTGCATGCAATGGATGAGGGAGAATAATCAAGGTGATGAGGGATGACAGGCATACCCACATACATCAGGGCCTCTAAAAGACAGGCAGGATGAGAAGGGTTCTTTCAGACAGAATAAGCCTAAACCTCCAGATAAAACAGGACAGGAATTTGCCCCCAATACCAGGTCTGAAGTTAATCTGCATGGGCCAGCACAAGAAGCTTTAAGAATGATGATGGTAGGGATAGAGAGGAATCATGAGAGAATCATGAGAGGAAGTATGAGAATAATTCCTCTCTGACGTCCTTATCTGATTGACTATCACCAGCCCTGGGATACATGGTTCCTATTTGTAGTACATTTCGTGATCATTCTGGATTTCCATATGTTAAAGGGGTGATTGAGTGCCATCACACAAAATTACTCATTGACACATGTGCTTTAGTGACTTAACGGATTTGCCATTAAGTTCCCCATATAGGGCAGAGTAGGAATAGAGAAGGTACTATATTGGGTGCTGATGTTATGAGAGCAGAAGGGATGATAGTTGATCTGTGTAACAAAGTTCTGTGGAGGTACACAAGGGGGAGGAAACCTGTTCTGTTTAGATGAGTCTTCCCTGAGTCCGGTGGCATCCATTGTATCAGTTCATTCAGAAAGGGTGTGGCTGGACACTGGTAACCACTCTGATCTGAGGAAACTGATTTGGATTTCCCTGACATATGGTCTCAACATAAAAATGATTGAGAGATGTTGAAATTAAAAATACAGGTCCTGACCCACCTCCACAAAAACAGCACCATTTCCCAACATAGGCTATAGAACCAGTCACAGAAATTATTGATCAGTTTGAATGGCAGGATGTGATTAGAAACTGTTCGTCTTCTAATAATTCCCTTTTATGTCCAGTAAATAAGGGTAATGGAAGATGGAGATTAACTGCAGATTTTAGGATGATCAACAAATGTATTCTTTCAGTAACAAACTTGGTTGCTTCTACTCCTTAAGTTATGTCTAAGTTGAGCGCCATCTGCTTATGGTATTCAGTGTTAGACTAAGCAATAATTTCTGGGCTATTAAACTGGCTCCAAAATGTCAATACATGTTCGCCTTCAGTTTCAGAAATGTTCAGATTACATTCACTCCCAAAAGGCTTCATAGCTCACCTACTTACTTTCATCAGGCACTAGCGAAGGTTTTAGAAATGTTCTCTGCCCCAGAGAGTATTATACTATACTCTAGTGATACTTTGTTACAGACAGAGACAGTTGAGGAACATATTGAGTTGCTAAGGGAATTGTTTGATTTGATTTCCAAATCTGGCCTTAAGTTAAATACTACAAAAGTGCAGGTAATAGAGGCACTTGCAAAGGCAGTGATAGATATTAAGCGTCTGGCTATTCAACATATTTTGGAGCTATTGATAGGGGTAATTGGGAGGCTAAGAGAAGTGGGAGGCTAATGTTGTGGTATTTTGTATGTCTTTCCATGCAAACAGAGCTGTCAACTGATTTTAAGATCATGGTGAAAGCTATGGATAATAACCATACCCCTTTGGGTGGTTGGGAGCAAACTGAAATTAACAGTTTTTTTCTGATCACAAAGAGTTATGGGGGAATATATGCAGAGTAACTTCACTAGTACCAACAAGGGGAACCTATCAGAATATTTACATCTGATATCATGGGGAACTTCGTTAACCGAATCACATGTATCACATTGTTGTGGACGAATTCATGAAAATGTATATTATGTCCATGCTTCATTCCTTTCCTTACAAGTTATTATAAGATAAGGCACTAATTACCTTTATTCTTTATCCTGAGAGTCTTAAGATGGCTACTGAGCTGTATTCTCAGAGACCTAAAATGGCTACTGAGCTGTATTCTGAGTGTCCTAAGATGGCTACTGAGTTATATCCTGGGAGTCCTAAGATGACATTCATATCCGGATGTGATTAGAAACTGTTCGTCTTCTAATAATTCCCTTTTATGGCCAGTAAATAAGGGTAATGGAAGATGGAGATTAACTGCAGATTTTAGGATGATCAACAAATGTATTCTTTCAGTAACAAACTTGGTTGCTTCTACTCCTTAAGTTATGTCTAAGTTGAGCGCCATCTGCTTATGGTATTCAGTGTTAGACTAAGCAATAATTTCTGGGCTATTAAACTGGCTCCAAAATGTCAATACATGTTCGCCTTCAGTTTCAGAAATGTTCAGATTACATTCACTCCCAAAAGGCTTCATAGCTCACCTACTTACTTTCATCAGGCACTAGCGAAGGTTTTAGAAATGTTCTCTGCCCCAGAGAGTATTATACTATACTCTAGTGATACTTTGTTACAGACAGAGACAGTTGAGGAACATATTGAGTTGCTAAGGGAATTGTTTGATTTGATTTCCAAATCTGGCCTTAAGTTAAATACTACAAAAGTGCAGGTAATAAAAAAGAGAAGGTAACATTTTTGGGGAGTGTCAATCCAAAGGGGAACAAGATGCTCTACTAAGGACAGAGTAATTGCAATACTACAGGTACCCAGATCTTCCAATTATTAAGGAAATTCAAATTCATTGAAGGTTTTACTGAAAAAGCAAAGCCTCTCTATGGTCTCTTGAAAGGAGAAGAGACAGGACAGATTGCATGGAATAGTGAGCATGAGGTCTTATTCAGAGTGTTAAAGGAAGATTTAGAATCAGCTTTAGCTCTTGCCACTGTAGATAGTGAGGTTCCCTTTGCCCTACAAACATGAACTACTGTCACTTCAATTTCAGCAGTTATATTGCAGCAGTAAGCCTTTAGGTTATTTTCCAGACTTTTAACTCCAGTAGAGAAAGGATATGACTTTTCATCAAAGCTTTGTTGGGATTACATTGGTCAGTTCAAGCTACGGAGCACAAAGTGGGATTTAGGAAGTTGATTCTCCAAACACCTCATACACCACTGAAATTGTTGTTTGAGAAATCCCTAAATGGGGTCTCAACTTAACACCTCATCAGGTGGCTGACAGATTTACAACACTGTGACATAATTGTACAGCATAATGCAAAATACATCTTGCCACAGTTAATGTACATTCAGGGAGAACCACATGATTGTACAGAGACACACAGTAACATAGAGTAAACACCTAAATTGTCCAGGGACAAAACCTTTACCCAAGATCTAGAGATATATGTGGATAGATCAAAATTTTTTCAGGATGGCAAATTCTATAGTGGCTTTGCAATAATCATCCCTTCTATTGGCCTACTAAGTCACTGACAGAGTAATTATCAGTATGAAATTTAAGGGGAATTGTGGATGCAGAAGGAAAACCTTTGTCACATGCAATGACTTTAAGGAAATTGGTTGACTGGGGAACACAGCATCCTTTACAGGTAGTTACACTTAAGGTCAAGGCACAAACAAATTGCATACATGAACATTCAATGGGAAATACACATGTGGATGTGTTGGCTACAAACAGCCCAGGTCCCAGATGTAGATATTTATGTTAAGAGCAGATACTTGGGTGTTAGTAAGATCCAACAGAGGTGGATAAGTAAATGTATTATTAACAATAGATGAGAGGAGGGAACCTACAACAGTAGCCCCTCCTTTGACCTTTACTACAATGCCTGCTCCACCGAGAATTGATAACTATAATGAAAATCCAATGTGTGGGGGTAAGATAGTATTTTTCAGTGGTCCTTTTTAAATTAGTTCTCTGAAACCCATACCAATATTTAGGGACACTGCATTCCAGCTGATTTCATGGCAAATAAGTTTGACAGTTTGGCTATTTTCTAAACACTTTCAAAATTGTTCCACAATTACAGCTTCTATGGAAAGGTCTTTAATCAGATGGGCAATGGGTACCAGGAAAAAAAAAATAAGAGGGATATTGTGGATACAGTGTTGGGAGGTGTAGGTACTGGTCAAGGTGTGGTGAATTCTATTGACATTTCCAGTCTGACTACAACATTACAGTCAAGGGTTTGTTAAACTTCAAAAGGTTACACAAACAAAAAACATAAATACACTCATAGAGGCACTTGCAAAGGCAGTGATAGATATAAAGCGTCTGGCTATTCAACATATTTTGGAGCTATTGATAGGGGTAATTGGGAGGCTAAGAGAAGTGGGAGGCTAATGTTGTGGTATTTTGTATGTCTTTCCATGCAAACAGAGCTGTCAACTGATTTTAAGATCATGGTGAAAGCTATGGATAATAACCATACCCCTTTGGGTGGTTGGGAGCAAACTGAAATTAACAGTTTTTTTCTGATCACAAAGAGTTATGGGGGAATATATGCAGAGTAACTTCACTAGTACCAACAAGGGGAACCTATCAGAATATTTACATCTGATATCATGGGGAACTTCGTTAACCGAATCACATGTATCACATTGTTGTGGACGAATTCATGAAAATGTATATTATGTCCATGCTTCATTCCTTTCCTTACAAGTTATTATAAGATAAGGCACTAATTACCTTTATTCTTTATCCTGAGAGTCTTAAGATGGCTACTGAGCTGTATTCTCAGAGACCTAAAATGGCTACTGAGCTGTATTCTGAGTGTCCTAAGATGGCTACTGAGTTATATCCTGGGAGTCCTAAGATGACATTCATATCCGTGACCAAATAAGGATATGAGCCCCGCCACCTTCCAGAGCCAATCAGAAGCTTCACATAAACTGACCATAATGACATCAACATCCGAGACCAAATATGGAAGGACCCTTCCTACCTTGTCAACCAATCAATAACTCACTCACTGTCTAACAATAAGTCATATGATTGTTATATCTGATCAACTTATATTATATAAGTTCCTATGTTGTATTTGGGGGGGTTCGTTCGTTGGGAAGAATACAAGAAGTTTTATACCAGAACTTTTGGGTCTGTGTAAATTCTTGTCTTTGTGTGCACACATGGCCAACAGATGGATGATTTGGACCGGAACAGATATAACAGATATTCTATATACAAATATGGGATGAAAAAATTAAAAATAGAATCTTTATTGATAAGGGGTAACAACGGCGATATCCTTAAAAACAATTTTATATTAAAAAATCCCGGATTGGAAAAGGAAAATAAAATATGCTTTCTGATGTGTGAACATGTACCCACTTGATAATATTTTAAACTCTCAGTAGAGGGGTAAATAAGTTCACACCTAACAGTACTTCAAGGGGATAGTAGATAGCTTATCCAACTCAATTAATCCTGTCTTTATAAATGCAGTTAGTATGCAATATAAATTAATAAATATAATGCTGCTGGATGATTTCCATACAAATTACCCTTATTTTCTAGAGTTCACAATGTTGATTTCCTGGAATAGTCTGGCAAGATATATGTATATATCTAATAGATCCTGTACTTGTTTGCTTATATGCGATCTTGTTTATATAGATCTCAATTATTTTCCAAGATCTAAATATTCCATATTTATCTGCCTTATAGAAAGGGCACAGTTTTATCATAGGAGTTCCTTTATCCTGTGTCTTAAAGGACTACAATATACATAATGTCCTCTCAAGAATACTCCTCTTAAAAGGATTTGCTTATATTTTGCCCATACCCCATTGCAGAGATCAGCATGATATGGAAAAACGGGTTATTAAAGGGTAAATAGTAACCAGCAGGCTAACTCCCGCTCTATGCCCCATCTATTATTTGCTAGGTCTTTCTCATATTGAGACAACAGCATTCACACATTTGGAAACGGACAGGGAGGGTAAGCATACATCCTCTAAATATCTAAGATACAGTACTGTTAGTAGAGATGACGCCGGCGTGCCCTTAGCTGCAAGGCATGCCACGTCATCAAAGGCCGACGCGTTTCTACGTCATCAGACATCTTTGTCAAGGTAAAATTAGCTGAGCCGTCTGGCCCTCTTTTAAACGCTGCCATAACTACGGCAACCAATTGGCACTATCCGGACATGCGCAGTAAATTCAGGAAGCGCTAATTGTGCTGTGTTGAATTAGAATAGAGATATATAATAAGTATGAGACATGCGCAATAGAAGTATGAGGGAATATTGGATATGGAGAATATTAAAACGCTATATTAGTATGGAGAGAGAGTTCACTATAAACAGCCCATTTTATGCATAGGGCTGAAGTGACAAGAAAAGAAGGAGAGAGTCTATTGTCATGGATAAAAAAGGGTGAAATTAAGCCACAGACAAGCGGTGCAGTGTATATTGTAGTGAATACATAAGCTAACTATATAGTGAGATGCTAAGAAAAGTAATGTATAAGAGTAAAGTGTGTTGTGAAATATAATCATTAACTGATACTGGAAAAAAAGAATATATCAAACGAATATTGATCTTTTATATAAAGAGTGAATGATACCAATGAAATCTCATCTATAGAAACTATGATGAGATGAAGAGGACCCCTTTATAATCTAAGTGGAAAGTTCACTCAAGAGAATGATTTCTAAGTGGGGAAAGGGAGATAGGAGTGTAAAATGACTATATAACAGCCATATAAAAAGTGATAATCATGTGTAATAGAATCCATCTTAATAAATGATATATGACGTGACTCAATATCCTCTAGGTTCCAAATCTTGAAAAAATGTGTACAATCTACCAGTAATAGAATCCTCCTAATCTATTATCAAGAAAATTGTGCTATGTCACACGAGGACCATGCAGATTTAAATAGTCACTCTTTGTGAATATTTTATCCTTTTGCATATCTATTTAGATGAAGGGTAGAAATGTAAATCCTTCATTTAACCCCTTTGGGGATAAAGCTTTTAATTTGTAGATCCATTTTGCTTCATGTTGGAGAAGTTTTTTATTTAGGTCCCCCTGTCTGGGGCCTTGATAGACTTTCTCAAGGGCTGTGAATGTTAGAACTTCACTATTTCCGCCATGAAAAGTTTTAACATGGCGTGCTATAGGAGTGTCAAGGTCTTTCTTCCCTATGTAGATTTTTTTACATAAACATGTTGCCACGTAAACTACACTTGTAGTACAGCAATTTGAAAAGTCCTTTAAAACGTATCTTTCCCCACTGGATGTGTGTTCATAGATTTTTGTGGGTTTAATATATCTGCAGAATTTGCAGTTCCCACATCTAAAACATCCTAGTGGGGGATTAAGCCATGTCTTATTATGTTTTTTCTCTTTAAAGAAGCTGTGTACTAATGTATCTTTCAGATTTTTTCCCCTTCGGTATGTAATTGGTATTTTCTGTGGAAGTATTTCTACCAAATCCTCGTCACTTCTTAATAAATGCCAATGTTTAGATATGATATCTTTAATTGAGGCGGACTCATAACCATATGTCATAATACATCTTGGATATGTATTGTCTGATGTTTGAGTGTTTATCCTATGAGGTTTATTTAACAACTCTGTTCTGTTATAGCCCAATGCGTATTGAAATGCTTTCTTTAGGCATTTATTTGAGTATCCTCTCTCTCGAAATCTCTGTTTTAATTTATCTGCTTCGATTTTAAACTCAGTTTCTGAGCTGCAATTTCTCCTAAATCTTAGATATTGCCCCTTGGGGATACCTTTCTTCAGAGGCTCAAAATGTTGGCTGTCCCACAATAATAGCGTATTTGCAGCTGTCTCTTTTCTGAATGTAGTAGTTGAGATATTTCCTTCGTCATCTTTTTGGATAAGCAAGTCTAGAAATGAAATCTCTGTTCTATGGATTTCATGCGTAAATCTCAAACCCATCTCATTTTTGTTCAATGAATCCACAAGGGTTTCAAACTCCAGTTTTGTGCCATCCCAAATCACAAAAATATCGTCTATATAGCGGCGCCAAATCATTGCATGTGCAGTGAGGTGTTCAATGCCTGGTTCTGAGAAGATCTTCTCCTCCCAGCACCCTAAAAAAAGATTTGCATAACTAGGGGCACATGGGGTACCCATTGCGGTTCCCTTTGTCTGATGGAACCATTTGTCATTGAACAAAAATAAATTGTATTTTAAGACATACTCTAAGAGTTGAGTGATAAAATTATTAAATTTCCTCAAGTTAGTACTTTTCGTACTCAGGGATTGTTTAACTGCCTCAATGCCAAGGTTATGGGGTATGCTACTGTAGAGTGCTTCAACGTCAATGGTTGCTAGCCAAGTATCTTTTGGTACTATTAAATGTTCAAGTTGTTTTAGGAAATCATTAGTGTCTTGTATGTATGAGGGCAAGTTTTGTACTAAATCACGTAGATAGTGATCCACAAAAATACTGGCATTAGATGAGAGGTTTCCCGTTCCTGATACTATAGGCCTACCCGGGATAGGTACTGTTTGTTTGTGCACTTTTGGTAGTGCATAAAAGGTCGAGATGCAAGGGAATTTTGGTAAAAGAAAAGTATATGTTTGTTCATCAATAGTCTTCTCCATTTTAGCTTTTTCTAGTATAGACTTTAAAGCTAGTCTATATTC
The DNA here is from genome assembly GCA_027410445.1 of Discoglossus pictus. Lineage (NCBI taxonomy): Eukaryota > Metazoa > Chordata > Amphibia > Anura > Alytidae > Discoglossus > Discoglossus pictus. The sequence continues at coordinate 242,034,227 of CM050167.1, forward strand.
AAGATTTGGATTATTTTTATCCATCCAAAACAATTGGCGCTCCAACGTGAGGCCCTGGGTTGTGACCAACAGATAGCAGACAAGGAAAACTTTGGGACGGTCTGTGGTGGCATAAAGGAGCCTGATCAACTCAACTCAGATATATGGTAAGGTTTAATGTTTTAAAAACCTTGCATATATATGAATAATGCTGCTATAGTTCTGCCACTTTGTCTTGGCTGCTACTGAAGGCACCAAAAGTACAGATAAATTGCTTGCCCAGGGTCTACCTTGAAGAAATATCTGTACTGAATAATATCTGTTACCTGTGTATGACTGTTAAGAGTGTGGGTCGAGTGATTGTGATTTCTTAGATATTGTGGTCAAAGACATACATGTTTGCGTGCGGCAGACTTCAGGGACGGATTGAGTAGTGTCCGAATAACACTATAGCCCTGAAATAGCTGTACGTACAGACGTACATATGCATACCTTTCTTTAGGAGGGTCTATGCGTGTTGGATAGCCGAGTATCTCTTGGGGGTCATTATGTTCGTGCCTTGGTAGCGTGATGAACCCTGGAGATATCTATCACACACTAAGGTGTAAGGGCATGTATGTGGGATGCAGACTTCAGGGACGGATTTATTGTGTCCGAATAGCACAATATCTCTGAAGGTGTCAATTTTAGCACACGACGGTGTGAGATTTTGGACTGCAATGTTTTAAGAGTCAGAAATTTTCTGCAGAAATTGATAAATATTACTATGATCTGTTATTGTTGTGATGCATATTTTAATGAGAAATGTAGCTTAGATTTGTAGCTTAGATTTTCTCTCCCTGTACACTGAAGCTGAAAGCTAATTTCTGTGCAACTGTGTGTGACAATCAAGGTTAGAAGCATGAGCTATGAAAAGAATTTACTCCCCCTCCCATCCCGGTTGAATTCTTTTAAGGACGTATCTTAGTTAAGAGAATTCTTTCTATTTCAATGCTTAAGGTCGTATGAATTTGTACTGTCATGTTTCTATTCATGTTTTCATGATGTTGTTAGATTTTGATTACAGTACGTGAAATAATGTTTTTGTGAAAGTAGGTGTGTCCTGGGAGGAGATTGATTAAAAAAAGTAAATTGTCCAAGATATATACACGGAATTAGACTTTGAGACTGCACCTCGAATAGTTATCTCAAAGGAAACAGTACCTTAGGATTTTAAACGTACAGTATATATATATATGACGCAGAGTGAGAATTGGTTATGTAACAAACACAACAATGTAACAATCATCAGGGGTGTCAATGAACACACCATAGACAGGTATGTTGGGTTTTCGGATTATTGAACCAAGAAAGAAATCTCCATAAGATCTGCAATGTAATGGGAGATTATTTTGTTTGAATGCATTGCATGTAACAGTTTGCATATTTCTGTGTGTTTGTGAGTATATATATATGTATATGTATGTATATGCGTGTATTCTTTAAAAAAAATGTGTCTGAAGTTTCTGTGTGCTTGTAACGTTACTCGATACTTTACTCTTTGGAAAGGGAGGTGAGTAGTCTGCATTTTGAGAAAATGTGGGAGGGACTGGCCCACCCCCTCACAATTAAGCATAGCAGACCACTCCCCTTCCTCCTCCCACCTTCTCTGTGTGTGTGTTAGTTTTTATGCGAAAATATGTCTGTCTGTATCATTTAGGGAAAATGAGAAGAAGGGAGGTTGCAGGCAGAAGAATGGTGGCTGGTTCTGGGTGGGACCCAAAGGTTGCTATAAGATAGTGGTTTGTGGAACAAAAACATGACACGCCCCTATATCCCATCTTAAAGGTAAATAACATCTACTATACCACCGCTGCTGGAGTCAGTGAACTGTATCCACTACTCCTTGGCAATATTAATCTTTGTTAAAAGGAAGGTATAGGAGAAATTCAATGTTTCATTAAGCTTTACTATGGAACAAGAAGTATACGAAAGAAAAAGTAAAAACGTTACTTTAGGATGTTATTTTTAGATTCTCTGTGAGCGGCTCCCCTGCTAGTTTCTGCTCATGTAGTTAACTCTTACATGCCTGTCTGCAAAGCTGATACAGAATTCTGTGAGTTATTAATAGCATGCGCTCTGGATGAAATAGCAAATCAGGCTATTAATTTGTCAGATATTACACAGGATAAAGCAGTCAGTGGTAATATATCATTCCAGACACGAGTCTCAGATGCTAGGAGCAGCCTTTGTGGAGGGATTGAAGAGAATCCATCAGGAAAGATTTATTAACATCTCATCCTGAATACAAGGTGTTGCCATTAGAGACTTCGTTATTAGTAGCAAAAAGGGATTGAGTTCTCATAAGGTAATAAGGAGTCTACACACATTATGGTGTCTTCTGAGCAGGAGGAGACAGAGCCAACAAGAACAAGAAAGTGTTTTAATTGTAACAAAGTTGGACACCTTAGGGTTTCACCAGTTATGGTGAAGTTAAAACCAGTAACTGAAATAGCACAAAAAAGAAACTGGTATCTCATGGCCAGAAAGTCTCCCTATAGCACTGTTAAGCGTGGGGTACACCCCTGGACGTAAGTTTTCTCTGTCCCCTCACGAGATCCTATTTGGGTCTGCTTCTAGATTAGGGTATTATTATCCTCAGCAATTAAAATTTAAATCTGATATATTTGTTGATTATGTGATTGCTTTATCTCAAGCACTGACTAAAATACATGCACAAGTGTTTTCTTCTATTCCAGATCCGGAAGTAGACACTGGTACTCATCAACTACTTCCTGGAGATTGGGTCCAGGTCAAGAGATTTGTGAGACAGAATCCTCTGGAATCCAGATATGATGGTCCCTTTCAAGTTCTTCTAATTGCTGCACCGTCAGTTACACTTGAAGGACGGCCTACTTGGATCCACACATCTCATTGCAAAAAAAAAAAAAAAAAAGTTTCAGCACCAGACCCATAGCAACCAACATTATGATGATCATAACACATATCCTTTCCTGTCTGTTCTTAACTAAAGTAGAACCTTATGCATTCATTAGTGAGAAGAAAGATGGTATTACATTTTGGTACAATCCATCTAAAACACATATGATCACATTCTCCTTTGATTATTGTCATGTTGTATGTTGCCAACAGCTAAGCGTGACTTAACAATGTAACTTGTACGAAGACACTCCCAGCACATCTATATACATATGTGTTACAGACCAGATTTGGGGAAAATATTGTAGTCATTGGGAAGCTGTAGGATGGAACACTGGGACAGCTTGGGGCTACAGACCACAGAGTGCCTTAGATAGAACAGATTTGAGTGGAAGCCCTTTACTTGAACGTATGACTCTAATAAAGCCAGGCAAATGCTCGCCAAATGGCAAGACTGGAGCTAACATGCGACTTACTCTGACTATCAAGAACCCCAGACCCACAGACGCAGGTACATACCTAATGGGTGGCTGGGTTAGAGGAGAAGCAAAAGGACGGATTGGTAAATTTATGCTTAGAGATCTAAATGCACCACTCATATCAGAAGGACTAATGCAAGTACAACACACTCAGGTATTACTCAAAACGACTGATATCAGTGAATTTACGTACGAAGGAACCCTAGCAAATGAGACTGGGTTCACAGACCTCAACTTATGGCTGAATGGATGAAATTTAACGTAGAGTCACATAATAAGACTAATTGTTATGTTTGTGCAAGTGCCAGACCTCACCTAGGCACTGTTCCACTTATGGTAACTATGAAGGAAGAAAAGTGTTTCTTAAGTCTTTATAAAACTACCCAGACTAAAAGATCTAAATTGTGAACAATGGGAGAACAGGTATCCCATTATAACTGACAATCTACATCCAGGTGAAGGTATAACCATATACCCAGATAATTACACATGCTATACAAGGAGTACATCTCAAGGGAGAAACCTAAAGAGGTTTAAGCAAGGGTTCTGCATTATATATTGTATTTACTTCACAGTTTACAGAGCAGACACAAACATTGGGAGACATATATTGGATATGTGGGGACATGAAGCTCAGATTAAGGCTAGCGGGTATCTGGTATGATGAGTGTACCCTGATAAAGGTCATAATGCCAGTGCACATAGTGCCCATCCAAGCTGATACCTCACCACACACCCTACTGAAAACATCTAGACACAAAAGAAAGGTCTCTCCCCCACAAGGTAGCTTTGACCCCCATGTGTACATAGACTCTATTGGAGTCCCAAGGGGGGTGCCTAATGAGTTTAAGGCCCGAAACCAGATAGCAGCAGGATTTGAATCACTGATACCAATGATTGGTGTAAATAAAAATGTTGCTTGAATCAATTATATATATTATAACCAACAATGGTTTGAGGATTACACAAGAGATGCTCTGCAAGAAGTTGCAGAACAATTGAAGGCCACATCACACATGGCCATCCAGAATAGAATGGCACTAGACATGATCCTTGCTAAAAAGGGGGGAGTGTAAAATGCTCCCCGACACTGGCAACTGCTGCACCTACATACCTGATAATACGGGTCCAAACGGTAAAATTACTTTAGCCATTAAAGAACTAAACAACTTGGCACAAGAATTGAAGGAGAGTTCTGGAACCACAGACTATTGGGATAAATGGTTTGGGTGGATGAACAACTGGTAGAGGGTATTGTCACAGGTTGGAATTGTCTTTCTTTCAATACTAATAATTCTTGCATTTGTTACCTGGGAAGAATACAAGAAGTTTTATACCAGAACTTTTGGGTCTGTGTAAATTCTTGTCTCTGTGTGCACACATGGCCAACAGACGGATGATTTGGACAGGAACAGATATTACATAATGGGATTATTTTTATCCATCCAAAACAACATCACAAGTAACTTCACTAACTTCATAGTGAATGGTTCCACCATAGAACAAGAGAGATTCCCTACCAAAATCTTATGTCTACCTAATTAGGTCAGAATAGTATTTGATTGATGCTGGCATAACCATTCATACTGCCAAGGTTTTATAGAAAAGGTGAAACCCCAAGATATGATATTCCCCTTAGGACAGGGAAAGGTGGGTTTTGTTTCATTGAAGCTAAGATATGAGGTACACATATGGTTAAAAAATTGCATATCTAGGGAACAACTTACTCACGCAATTTACTGTGTCATAGAAGATCCAGTGAGAATACATTCACAACAGTTTATTCTCACAGTTCCACATGTATTAACCTATAAAAAAAAACTGGGGTCTCACATGGACACAGAGCATATATCAGAACCAATTCCTTCTGGTTCAGCTATGCAGCAGAATATTCTTTGTTCAAGGATATGTGACCCTAATGGACCAGTAAGGTGAAAAGAAGGAAGAGTAGAGGGGTGGGGTTGAAATGCAAGCATGAAAGAGTGAACTGAGGGCCTCCAAACTATTTTTGGATCTCTCTTTCTCAATTCATCTGGACAAAAAAATGGTAACTTAGTACACAATACATTACATATTGTAAACTATAGTGTGCCTTTCTGCTAATTTAAGATATGTGGTTATCTAGTATTATTATACAGTATTATTATTATATAATACAATATATTTTGTATATTATGTTTTTATTAATATTTTTTGTTAGCCTAATAATAAATTGTGAATTTGTAGAAAACAAGAGTGTGGATCTTATCTTTACACTTAGAATACCAGAAGATGAGAATAATTATTATTATATTTATAATTAATATTATGAATGATAATTTGTAGCAACTAGTAATACAAGTTTGATTGTTATTTGAAGGTTGCTTTTACATAAATATATGTACTTTTTTCAATGATTGAAATATATATAATTGCTTAAAATAAAAATTTCCATGTGGCCTCTCATTTGTAAAGGTGGTTACCACCGTTGGAACACTAGGAAATGATCTCAGATCAACTTGTACAATATACTTCAAGCTATGTCAAGATCAAGGTCTTGAAGTTATATACAAATATATCTTTAGACCCTGAAAACATACTCAGCAACAACGTGACACTATTCATTATATTCCGTTAAAAAACACAATTGACATTCTAGAGTCTTTAATGCAACAATACATCAATTAAATGGAGGACTATCAGAGCTTAATGTAACCAAATATTACTTGTAGGCCAGACTCCTACAGTTTATTCAGTGTCATAAGCCAAATCCATTGATACCCTGGATGAAACCGGAAAAATGCCTTTTGGCAACTGTTCACTCTACAGTATTTATCATTGATATTAATATAAAAAACAGACCATAGTTCATAAAAGATCACCTTATAATACATAAATCTTAACTCTCAGACAATTCTACAAAACATATGTAGTGCGAACCAAGTACCTTAAACTTAACTTTACCAAATTTGAAACACCATATATTAAACACCTACGTATTAAATACATAAGGATAATAGCACAGCAACTCTTTTAAATCCCGAAATATCCATTATCTTCCCTGACGCAGTTATTTCCAGCCAATCAAAATATAGGACATTTTAATTCCCACATACAAAAATGGAAATTAATTCTTCCCATATCTGATTGGCAGTCATCAGTTAATTAGAGTGTAAATTGAAATTCCGTACATTCTGATTGATTGAAAAGTAATGACAACACTTTACAAGACCCACATAAGTGTTTATATGTATACTAGGAAATTGCCCATCAAAAATGACATGAATAATATTGTAAGGCTGGGAATGCTGTTTTCCACACAATGTGAGGCTTTTGCTCCTCTGAGCACCTTCAACGCTCATTGCGGGCCTCCCCCCCCCCCATGTACTTTGTCATGAATCAGCCAGTGGCCATATTGGATTTGGTGTGAACTATGCTGGGGCCATTTTGTGACTGGCAGCGGTGGCCATTTTGGTCTGGGTGGTCTTCCACATGCTGTTGCCATGGGGAGGAACAAAAGGTTTGGGGCCCACTTGTTATGGATATATTGTTGTGTTGTGGTCTAGGGGATAAAGTATTATAAGTTTACCCCTTAGCATATCCCCATCCCTTCCATGTTTAGGCTCATTGTAATGGGTGTCATGTGAGGGAGCTGGTGGGATGTGTTGGTTCTATGTGTGTGAAACATTGTGTGTTGTATTTGTAAATATGAATGTATGTTATTATATTAGTATGTCATTATATGGTAGAGGGGAAGCCAGTGAATACAGGCAAGCCTCCTTTGTTCACAAAGGCCTGTTAATCCCATTAGCTAAGTATCCAGCATAGAACTAACAATGGGAAGCTCACAGCTGGAGAGCAGACAGGCAGGCACCCAGAAACAATGGGATGGCCTGAAGGCTTCTCAGCCTTCATAGCGTGGGCACAGGAGAACCAAGGTGTTTTCCCCTGGACATTCAAAGCCCAAATTAATTAGTTGGCCTCGCCTAGTAGGCGGACCTGGGAGGGGACTATTGGTTCACGCACAGTTCCCCTTCATGATTGGCCAGACGTCATTTGGGGCTGGATAACGGTGGCCACTTCCCCCATTCTTGTGTGATGTGGTTAAATATGCTGTTCTAAAATAAAACATGGTTCATAATTTTCATCAAGACTTTGTGTGCAGGTGTATTATTGACCCAGGGGCATATGCTGGCAGAGGAGATCGTTTCTGACTCCCTTCCAGGTTTTCCCAGGCACACTACCAAAAGCTGGGACTTATGCTCTTGCATCCGCAAGGAAGGTCCATTGGTCTGAGTCACCCAAATCTTAGGTCTAAAACCTACAGGAGATAAGAGGACTAGGATCCTCTATACTCCATCATCATTGTAGGTTGTGACATACTTCAACTTTCCTGCTTTGCAATGATCACCTTCGGCGCTCATCGTGGGGCTCGCAATGAGCACCTTCAGTGCTCATTGCAAACCTCTCCCTCTCAAGGTGCTCATCACAAGACCAGCAATGAGTGCCTTAGGCCCTCAACGAGTGACTCTTAATGAGCTTCTTCGGCGCTCATTGCGAAGATTTCCTCCCGGGTACTGTATGGGCCGTCATTTCAAGGTTCTTTAACCTGAAAGTTTGTGCTTGGGAATGCATTGTGTCTCTTTCCACCATCTCCCTCCTGTCCCTTCCCTGTGTCTTTCTCCTCTATGTGTTTGCTGAATGTTTGTGTGTTACACTCTGAATGCTGTTTGTTTTATTTTCAAAGTCCTGCGTGCCTGGCATTGTTTGTGTAAGTGTTACTGTCTTTGCCATTGTGTATTTCTATTTCCTGCATGCCTTGCTTTGCTCAGCCTCATTATCATTGTGTTTCAGATTTTTTTTATTTTTCATCCACAATTATATTTCTATTTTAGTCGATTTTCAATTGCCAAAAAACAGCAAATATTGCTCAGAATCACTTGCAACTTTACTCCCAGGCTTCCTGGCTCTCCCCTTGTGTAAGTGTGTTTTAATTCTTTTTTTATTATTTTGTTTGTTTTTATGGTTTTTCGAGTTACGCACTTGAACTAAGTTTGGCGCTAAATTAGCAAACTGCTCTCCTCGCAGTCAGCAGCGAAGTGCTATGTTTTACAGTGGCAGCCCGCGTGTCGGAACTGCTTGCCTAGCTTTGTGAGGCTCGCAGTGCAATGAGCCCCTTTTGTAGTCATTGCAGCCTAAGTCCTGTGCCGCTGGCGAGGGCTGCAAGTGCGTTGCCAACATCACAAAAGCCACCAACATCGCCAGATCCACAACTATATACAGTTTATACTTGAGTATAAGCCGAGTTTTTAAGCCCTTTTTCAAGGCTTAAAAGGGCCCCCTCGGCTTATACTCGAGTCACCAACCCTGTGTCTATCTTTACCCCGTGTCACTCTTTCCCCCCAAGTTTCTCTTTCCCCATGTCTCTTTTTCCCCCTGTGTCCCCCCTCCTCACTTTACCCCTCTAATTACCTCCCCCTCTCCCTTACCCCTCACTTACCTTCCATCTGCAACTGCTCCTCTGCTCCTCCAAGCTCCTTCTGTCTGTGACCCCTTGCGCGTCACGTCATTAGCATTGGCCGGGTCAAGACACAGCCCGAAGGAGCGCGGAGGAGCGGAGGAGCAGCTGCAGATGGAAGGTAAGTGAGGGGAAAGGGGGAGGTAATTAAAGGGGTAAAGTGAGGAGGGGGGTTTAGGATGAGGAGGGGGGTTTAGGATGAGGAGGGGGGGTTGATGATGGGGGGATTGAAGATGGGGGTTGAGGATGGGGAGTTGAGGATGAGGATGGGGGTTTGAGGTTGAGGAGGGGGGTTGAAGCTGAGGAGGGGGTTTGAGGTGAGAAGTTGAGGAGGGGGTTGAGGAGGGGGGTTGAGGAGGGAGGTTGAGGAGGGGGGTTGAGGAGAGAGGTTGAGGGTGTAGAAGGGGGTTAGGATGAGGAGGGGGGTTAAGGATGGGGGGTAGAGGATTGGGGGTTGAGAATGAAGGGTTTGAGGATGAGGAGGGGGGTTGAAGAGGGAGGTTGAGGATGAGGAGGGGGGTTTAGGATGAGGAGGGTGGGTTGAGATTGAGGGGGGGTTAAGTTTGGGGGTTGAGGGTGAGGGCAGTTGATGATGAGGATGGGGGGTTGAGGATGAGGATGGAGGTGTTGAGGTTGAGGAGGGGGGGTTGAGGAGGGAGGTTGAGGAGGGGGGTTGAGGAGGGGGGTTGAGGAGGGAGTTTGAGGAGGGGGTTGAGGAGGGAGGTTGAGGAGGGAGGTTGAGGGGGGGTTGAGGATGAGGAGGGGGGGTGAGGAGGCTGGATGAGGACGGAGGAGGAGGAGGGGGTTGAGGAGGGGGGTTGAGGAGAGTGATAAGGGAAGGGGAGGGAAAGAGACACAGGGAAGGCAGGGGGAGGGAAAGAGACACAGGGAAGGGAGAGGGGGAAGAGACACAGGGGAGGGAGAGGGGGGAGATACACAGGGGAGGGAGAGGGGGGAAGAGACACAAGAAAGGGGCACAGAGGGCACACAAGAGGGGGACACCGAGGGCACAAGAGGGACACAGGGGGCAGCACATTTCCTCAGCTTATATTCGAGTCACTAAGTTTTCCCAGTATTTTTTGGTAAAATAGTTGCCTCCGCTTATACTCGGGTCAGCTTATACTCGAGTATATAAGGTATGTGATATATATATATATATATATATATATATATATATATATATACGCGACTTGCCCCTCAACAATAACGGCATGATATAGTGGATTTTCTGTTTATGTACTTACGTGTCTTTTCTTCTCTTCTGTACAGCGCCTGTCTCTTTGCAGACTTTTTCCCAACTATGGAATAATTCAGTAAACCAATCAAAAATATATATAGTTTTCTTAAATCCAATTTGTCTTTTTTTATTTCAAAACCAGTAATGAACAATATCTTCATATGAAACTGCAAACATTTTTTTTAATATACATGAAGATCATAACAATGTACAACCAATATTTTTACATTTCCATGTTACAATTTGAATAATTCTGTAATTCACTAAAAGTATAATATATTTTATTATATCCAATTAGTATATTTTTTATCTTTAAACAAATAATGACAATATCTTAATATTAAATTACATACATTTATTTTTTTATAATATATATGAAGATCATAAGAATGTACAACCAATAGTTTTACATCTCATGTTATTTAAAAAAAAAAAAAATTGTTATACAATAAGACTAAACCTTTTTCTATATGCTAAACCACTAAATTATAATTTACACATGAAGAAATGTGATGAAATCACAAACATAATAATAACACATGTGACATATAAGTACGTATTCAGTATTTGTGTCCATTACGGATAGTATTTAAATATACAGAACATTTAACATATATTTCTCTATAATTACAACACCTCATCATATACAATATTTTTAGTAAATACTCAACCATCCTATAATAGCTCAACTTGACGTTCTGTTTGTTTAACAAAGACTTTAATTTGTAATGGATTTTTGCATCTTGAAAATGCCACATAGAGTTGTCCATGGGCAAATTCTGTTTTCTCCAAAAACAGGCATACAGACTGAAAAGTTGTACCTTTTGATTTATTGATGTTCATGGCAAATGCCGTTATCATTGGAAATTGTCTTCTTTGAAGGACAAAACGCAAGCTACTCTCACTTGGAGCCAAATCTATTCTTTGAATGAAAACTCTCACCTTTATGGGTACCATTCAAAATTTCAGCATGTATAAAATTATCTTTTAATCCTGAATAATTAATCTGGTCCCATTACAAAGTCCTTTTTTGGGTTCATATTTCGCAGTAACAACACGACTGCCCCTTTTTTGAGCTGCAAAATATGTGGTGGCATTCCAGATGATGGTAATACATTTATAAATTCAGTTGCAAGTTTCTTTCACTCTGTTTCTCATCAGCAAGTACAGAATCTGCACTGTAATATGTTTATTTGGTTCCATCTATTAACACCAAAATGTCATTATTCAGAAGCAATGCATCTTTATTTTTTGATGTTAATATTACTTTGTGTGCAAGCTCTGAATACTCATTGCTAATTACAGTAATACCCCGTTTAGCTCTGTGCATGCGTTCCTGCATGCATGAACGCTATGTGAATCAGGGCATTTTAATGCCATAGCACTGAAACAGCACTATGGTGAGGGAAAAAGGGCTAAGCGGGGTTTTAAAAAAATGTAAATGCAATTTGGCTCCATAACCATGCTATCTCGAGATTTAGCACTAAGCAGGGAATTGGAGAAGGAAACCGCACTGTAGCAAATCAGCGCTATGTGGGGTAGTGCAAAGTGGGGTGTACCTGTATTCAATTTTGGAATATAGCTGATATTATTGATTCTTTACAAATCATTTCAGATGGAATTTAAACAGTATCCTCAGGTCCATTACTTATTACCTCTGTTTTGCCTTCGCCAATTTTTATTAACCAATCATTGAATTTATTTTGGCCTTGTGATATTTTTCTCTAATTTAAGGTGTATAAATATTTTCCACAGTGGACTTGACTTTATACATGTTTCCACAATGTCTGTTCGATTTCCATGGACAATAACTGGTAATGTTTGCCACCTGATAACATCCTTTTTTTTTTTTTTTTTTTGCTTGAACAGATGCCATTCTAATATCAGAGACTGATGTCTCCAAAATGGGAACTGGAAGTTTAAATCCACTATGCACAGTTCTACCATCTTCCAACAAAAAGGCATCAATTCCAGTAGTTGCAAAGGGAACAACTATTTAACCTTGACCTCAAATTAAACTCATCAATAAATTATATAGATAAGATCTGGTAGATTAAAAGTTGTATACCGTAATCCATGACAAAAAAATACCTCTTGCATTTCCATTAAACTCTTTAATTCTGCAATGGACTCACTGTAATTTTTCACAAAGTCTTCACACATATTTGATTTCAATTTGTTCCACAAAGATAATGCATCAGGTACATTACAAAATATGCAAATTAATGAAAACTGTTCCCTCATCTGCTTCGGCATTTGACATAGTGCGGCTTCTTTTAGACATCTCCCCCATTCAGTTTTACCTACAAGCAAGTTTCTATGTTGCATAGCTAATTGAAAGGTATCATAAACTATGTCATTAACTGTGTGTAAATGTTTAAAACATTGGGCACCAGGAACATTTAAAAGGTGTGATCATAAACTAAAGCGTTCAATGTCTCTTGGACTAACAGTATAAACTATGGGGGTCATTTTATTACCAGTCCTCTTTCTTTTTTGCCATGCCCCATTTATGATAACAAAATTATATCTCAATATATAGGAATTCCCTTGCCTCACTGTCATTACAATTTAATGTAAATCAAGCAGTAAGTGTCGTTTCTCTATGTTCGTTTTGGGCAAGAGCATTTTTTTCATCCCCAGCATTAAAGTAAACTAATTATATTTGTGGCAAATGTACAGCTAATCAATAGATGGCATGTGAGCGGTCATGCATGTCAAATTTCAAAAGTCGACATATTGCTTTTGGAGCACTTATATACCGAGCATCTACATAACATGAAAGTTCACCATGTAAAATTTGATTATCTTGTTAGTTTTGTGCACTTTGCACAACTACAGTTGCTGAATTATATCCTTTATAAACATATTTATACACATATTTAATGGATTTGATAGAAGTGCAAGCTTCTGCATTTACGTGTGCATTGTACTTCATCAGCAAATGTGGATTATATGGAACCACATATTTATTATCTACAATTTTTACCTGCATCATTGCAGTTTGTCCTTCTTTTCTTCTATACAAAGGATAGCCATTAGAATTTGCATAAGTTTGCACTGTAAATTCTTTTAAGAATTATTTTGTGCATTTCATTTTTTCCATACATGGTGACTGTGGATTTATATCTCCACATGGACCATGGATCATGCGATGCGTAACAATTTTATATAGTTTTGAATGTTTTTCTGGATCTGGTAGTTCAACAATAATCACTGATTCCACTCTCTCAGCTGAATTCAATTAATCTCCCTCTTGAAGGATTAAAAGTTTATGTGCATGTGGAACACCTCTTTTTTGAAATTCAATAGTATAAACATAAGCCACACATTTACCAAACAAATGTGCGATGGTTATGTCATATATTAATGTTGTTAGTTTTATTTTGAACACTCTAGCTACTAAATCTGGTCTATCAGAAGCACTTTGTCCAGTTTTCAAATAATTACCATTGTGGATTACATGTAAATGTAATACATAAATCTGGTTTCACAAATTTAGTAACAATAGCCATTGCATAATTGTATCTTTCTCTCATATTGCGAGGAGATCCTTGGAAAGAAGATAGACAAATGATTGCTCGGCCAGCCGGTATTTCTCTGTTTGTAGCCAATTCAGCTACATAATCCATATGTCAACAATATTGTTCAAAACGTCACTTATTTTGTAGAGATTTTGTAAAATTTAAATTATTAGCTTCTACTTGTAAATATGAAACAATGATCTATTGTTGTGTCAGTTTTCCACCATATAAAAACTGGATTAAATTCATCTTGAATAGAAGTTTGTGCAACTTTATATTCAAGTATTGAGATATTATTTCTGACACAAAATGTACTGTTTGGATAACTTGGAAGTATTAATTTAGGTTGCCATCCTGCTTCTCCATTTGGATGAAAAATTGGATTTGTCATTGGATCCAAATTACTACCTAAGATATTTATGTTAATGGAATGTTGCACTTGGTTTCTGGGATATATTCTAATATTATGCTTAAATGGTGGTTCCCCATCGTCATTTTGAAACACCATCGAAACCTCATTAGATGTTTGTAAATTCTAACATTGTTTATCACAATGGTGATTTCTTCTAAGAACCATACTTACTTTTGGGATAGGCAACTGATTTTGTTCAGCATGACTCTGTTGTTCTCTTTCTACTTCTGATAATTTTTTGTATGCTTGAGTATATGGGTTTTTGGCCATAATGTTATCAAGCTCTTGAAAAACTGTGGCTAGGCCTTTTTTATTTTCTGAAAGCTTCATAATGCATCTAGAACATATAGTTGAGAACATTTTCTTTGCTCTCCTGCTTGTGGGGGTAAATGCAAAGTATTGTGGTGGTAAATTTGTCTTGGACTTTAAACAATAAGGGCCATGCCTTGGAACCTTAGCAGCAAATGTTGAACCCATCGAAGCAAATGAAATGGCACTATTGTAAAATCATATGTTTTGTTTTAAATTACTATAATTTGGAAATGTAGGGTCACTGATTATACTTTGAAAATATTGTGGAAATTGGTCTCTTTCTGGAAGTCTTACCTTTCCTTTCTGACAGCTACTAATAAACTCACCATCTCTTGGTCCTTCCTCTTGGAAATGATAAGCCCCACAAAACTGTCAAACAACATACAACATTCCACAATTGTGAGACTGTTAGAGATGTAAATAATGGACTATTGTAAGAACATATATCAATGCTAATTTCTATATCCACATTACTCTAGTTACCATATTGTTGACTTTCATTATCTTTATCACTTGTTTTTTTACTGGTAGCTCCCTGATGCTGTGTTTTTACTTTTGCAGCCTTCTTTTCTTTGCAAGTCTCTCACAATCTTCTTCTCTAAATCTTGTTGAAGTGTCGGGCGATCTCTCCATCTTTGTTTGCGTTCCCAGACGTTGTTTTTATTCTTTGCTGTTTTCTTGGTTATCAGACATTGTAATCTGTAATGTTAAATGTAAATTTAAACTTGTAGCAAAACATTTTTGCTTTTTAAAACTTTAAAACTTTAAACCTGTTTTCCAATCTAAATTATTCTATTTGTTATGTGAAAACAGCAGTACACTACCTTTTTTTGCAAATAATAGTTAATTCATGCTATCCAAAACTATTAAATTACTGATATCTGCCACATATTCCCTATCCTGATTCTATTCTTTATTAATATACTTTCATTAAACCACAATCCCCACCATTAATTGATGCTTATCCAATTTGTAATCTATGTATTTATTTATTAATTAACTTGATCTTACTATTTTTTTGTTTATTTTTTACATTCTTTTTCAATTATACTACTATTGAAGAAATTAATATACTATACCTATGATATCTACGTTGTTGAAGGGTAAATCATGCAGAGCTGACAATCTGTCTTCATCAACTGCCACTGTAGGCAACAAATTCTGTGACACTGTCTTCTGCAATTGTCTTTTCAAATTGACAGAGAGCTGCAAACTGTAAAATCAAATAAAAACAATTATTACTTTTTTCTTTCATTTATCTCATTTTTTTTAGCTTTAAATGTATATATTAAAAATGTATGTACATTTTTTTCTTCTTTTTTTCATAAAGCACCAATTTACTTTATTCTAAATATTGCTAAAAATGAATAATGTTGTTACCACAACTATTTTAAGAAGTTTTAATGAAATTGTAATATTTTCCATATTTTTTTAACTAATAAATAAATTAATTAATAAGAAACTAATTATACGTTACCTATTCTCTGTAATTTTCTGTAATCCAAATCCTAAAGAGCTAACAATCTCTCTTCAGAAAGTACACCAGCAGGAGGAAGTGAGAAAGATCTGGAAATTGTCCAGTATATATAGCCACAGTCGCGACACAAATCCATTGGTTTAGGCGCAAAACTCAGTGCACATGCTCTATTTTGCGTCTTAGCTGCAATTTGCGAGTCTCCTGCCTACAGCACTCATTGCGGGCCTCATGATGAGCGCCAAAGGCCAACGGCCTTCAGCGCTCATTGTCGCAATGAGCTCCAAAGACCAATGGCCTTTGGCGATCATTGCAGGCTTTTGGCACTCCCCCATCTATGTAACAGGCCACGCGAGAAGAGCCTTTGCAGCCCCTGTGAAACTCGTAACTATCGGGCCTCGCAATAAGCGACTCCGGCGCTCATTGTGCATGCGCATGCCTGTACCTTTTAACATTGTCTGACGACAACTCGCAATTACCACCAGGCCATAATTTGAGGGTCCGATGCACAACCATTTTGGTTGCTATTACCCTCTCACACTCAACATCAGGGGTAAAGGGAGAGACCTCTAAGGCCTGTTTCAACAGGAGATTCAAAGACCCCCTCTTACTTTTCATACATTTGACATAGTTGATAAGGAGGATGGGATACATTTTTGGTTGTCTTCTTAACTAAAAAGAATTTTTTTCGGATGATTAAAACATTTGTACAATGTATTTTACAGCAAAAACAAAAACACTTTTTAATTAGTGACAGGTAACAAGGCTGTAAATTAAAAGATGGAACGGGTCATACTGTAGTCCGTGTCACATTAGATAAGGATATTCTTTGTTTTGGTTATATCTAATGGAACTCTGTCACCCTAAAATGTGTCTCCCCAACATCAACTGTTTTTAAAGTTTTCCTAAAAATGCATGACAAACTGGCGTTACATTATATAGCCAATACTTACTGAGATGTTCAGTATTGTTTGTCCTGCATTATTATGCAAATATACTAGCTCATTTTCTCGGTGGACATGATAATTAGTGGCATCTACCTAGTGATATTATGCACACTGAACCCCAAATTATTTTACCAAGATGAACATTAGCATAATGATGCTGCACAAACAATGCTGCATATCTCATGAATGATTCACTGTGGAGAAAAATGACAGTAGAAAGCATAACCGGTAGTAATATCTTTTAAAAAAATATATACCTGTTTTAAGTTTTTCTCAAAAACAAAATAAAAGAAGCAATATAAATGATGTTTTCAAAAATGACTTTACCAGGCAGTAAAAAAAAAAAATGAAGCACTGTATGTTCAATTTTCTCAATATTATATATCCCACTAACTATCTTCATTGAACACAAAATCTCAGAAACTATAAATGAATCCTCTTTATGTAAGTTTTCATTTAATTCTTCTGTGAACATTTGTGCTATGTGGCATCAATAGATTTCCTTAGATGTATTGTATTTCACTAATTAACTGTCTCATTTTTAAATGCACTAATCACACAGAAAAGCAAATGCTTTCACATCATGAGGTCATTTTGACCTTGCTTGAGTATTGTAAAGATGCAGTTCATGAAATGATAACATCTTATTTTATAAATTAGTAAGTGAACCAAAGCTTAGCTATTTAATCACTTTGCAACATTAGCAACATAAGGCTCTGCTCTATAGCTATTGTAAGAACTCCTGTAAAGTTGACTCATAGCTGCAGAAGTTTTGAAAAGCCAAATTTGGAGCTATTCTATGGATCCTGGAAAAAAAGAAACCTATAAGACAAACATTAGTGCCAGAGGATGTAGATAACAGGGATATGTCCCAGTCAGGCATCATTACACACATGGACGTACGGTCTGATGATGATGATGATGTTGTACCCGGTGCTGCTTCCTTTGTTGAGTTGTCAGATACAAGTGAAGCGGTTGATGATGACGATGCGTCTGTGGATGTCACGTGGGTGCCCACTATAAGAGAAGAAGAACAGGAGGTAAGTTCAGATGGGGAGACAGAGAGGAGGAGGAGACGAGTTGGAAGCAGCGGGAGGTCATCGAAAGTAGCAAGTGACACAGTCAGACAGCATGCATCGGCACCCGGGGTCAGCCATACAGCACGCCAAACAACGCATGCTGTTGCCACCACCAGAATGCCGTCATTGCAGAGCTCAGCAGTGTGGCAATTTTTTCGTGTGTCTGTCTGTGACAACAGTGATGCCATTTGCAACCTGTGCGAAAAGAAACTGAGTCGTGGGAAGTCCAACACCCACCTAGGTACAACTTCTTTGCAAAGGCACATGATGTCACATCACAAACGCCTATGAGATTTTGTAAAATTTAAATTATTAGCTTCTACTTGTAAATATGAAACAATGATCTATTGTTGTGTCAGTTTTCCACCATATAAAAACTGGATTAAATTCATCTTGAATAGAAGTTTGTGCAACTTTATATTCAAGTATTGAGATAACCTCCTCGGCTGAGTCCTCTTCTGCTGCTGCTATGTCTTGCTCCACATCAACGGCACCCCACCCCCAGCTCCACAGGTACTGTTCCACATCCCGGATACGGCAGTGTCACGCCGTCTTGGGGTTGACTTCCCTGAAAGCAGAGAGTCACACCAGACCAGCACTCCTGTCCGCCCTGAATGCACAGGTGGATCAGTGGCTGACTCCGCACCAACTGGAGATCGGCAAAGTGGTTTGTGACAACGGAAGAAATTTGTTGGCGGCATTGAATTTGGGCAAGTTGACGCATGTGCCATGCATGGCACATGTGTGTAATCTGATTGTACAACGCTTTGTGCATAAGCACCCAGGCTTACAGGACGTCCTGAAGCAGGCCAGGAAGGTGTGTGCCCATTACAGGCGTTCCTACACGGCCATGGCGCACTTTACAGATATCCAGTGGTGAAACAACATGCCAGCGAGGCGCTTGATTTTAGACAGCCCGGCACGTTGGAATTCAACACTCCTAATGTTCGACAGCCTGCTCCAAAAAGAAAAGGCTGTTAACGAGTATTTGTATGACCGTGGTGCTAGGACAGCCTCTGCGGAGCTGGGGATATTTTTGCCGCGTTACTGAACGCTTATGCGTTCTTTTGAGGAGGTGACAAACCTGGTCAGTCGCACCCAGGGCACCATCAGCAACATCATACCATTTGTTTTCTTCCTGGAGCGTGCCCAGCGAAGAGTGCTGGATCAGGCCGTAGATGAGCGTTAAGAGGAAGAGGAAGAGTTGTGGTCACCATAACCGCCAGAAACAGCCTTATCAGCATCGCTTGCTGGACCTGCGTCAACGCTGGAAGAGGATTGTGAGGAAGAGGAGTCAGAGGAGGAATGTGGCTTTGAGGAGGAGGAGGAAGACCAACCACAACAGGCATCCCATACGTGGCTGGGGGGAAGAACATACCTTCAGTGAGATCAATGAGGATGAGGAACGGGACATGACTAGCTAGGCATCCAACCTTGTGCAAATGGGGTCTTTCATGCTGTCGTGCATGTTGAGGGACCCTCGTATAAAAAGGATGAAGGAGAACGACCTGTACTGGGTGTCCACGCTACTAGACCCCAGTTAAACAGAAAGTGCCTGAAATGTTACCGAATTACCACAAGTCAGAAAGGATGCAGCACTACCAAAATAAATTAAAAAGTATGCTTTACACAGCGTTTAAGGGTTATGTCACAGCACAACGGCAATCTAACAGCGGAAGAGGTGAACATAATCCTCCTCCTTCTACGACCAAGCCGGCAAGGAGAGGACGCTTTACAGACGTGTTGTTGATGGAGGACATGCAGAGCTTTTTAAGTCTTATGCATCGCCACAGCCCTTCGGGGTCCACCCTCAGAGAACGACTCGACCGTCAGGTAACAGACTACCTCGCCATAACTACAGATATCGACACTATGAGGAGCGATGAACCCCTTGACTACTGGGTGTGCACGCTTGCCCTGTGGCCTGAGCCATCCCAATTTGCCATAGAACTTCTGTCCTGCCCCGCTTCAAGTGTCCTGTCAGAAAGGACCTTCAGTGCAGCAGGAGGTTTTGTCACTGATAAGAGAAGTCGCCTAGGTCAAAAAAAGTCTAGATTACCTCACCTTTATTAAGATGAATGAGGGATAGATCCCGAAGGGACTGACAGTGGGCGATACATTCGATTTAAAAAAGCCCATATAGATGAGCTGCCTTGAGCTAATAATGGTCCACAAACTAACATCAATTTTTCTGGTCGCTTCAACAATACCTAATTTTTGCATTGAAATTCTTTTATTGTCAGAAGGCGTACAGCATGTAATGAAAAATAAAGCATTTTTGAACAGTCTTGCATAACAGTTGTGCAAAAATACATATTTACAATAAAGACATTTTGTGAAAGTTAGCTGGCTAGTCTTTCTTATTTTTACTTTTTAGGTTAATAATTTTTCTTATTTTTTACTGTGATTGCAATTTAAGAGATACCTAAAACATGGTAAAACAGACAATAGTAAAGAGTATATCTGCAGGAAACACCAAAGTCCTATTAGCTATCATCCCTCCAGCAGTATTAGTTTATTATTTACAATATCTAACCTGGGCAATCACCCTTGCGTTACACTAGGGCAGGCTTCAGTAAGCGACCTCTCCTTTCCTGGGAATATTTTGCCGCTGGTTGCTTCTGAAGGGTCTCCAGGGCTCCCCCACTCCGGTCCTTCCCCCAGTGTCGCTTCAACCAGTAACAAATGTTTTATATTTGTAAAGCGACCCAATGATCCCACTTGATAGAGGTTTATCTTTACAAATTTTGGAGAACCAATTTAAGACTGGTGTCCCCTGTTTCTGGGTCAGGGAGTGTGTGGAATGCCTCAGCCTACAGTAATTGTAATGTTCTGACAGCGGTAGCTCATGCTTGTCCCTCAGTTCCTCATAGGTGAGCATCTGGCCCTTTACTAACCAGTCTCCCAGTCTATCTAGTTTCCTTGACCTCCACCAGTGTTGTGATGTTGTGCTCATGTGTTTCGGGGCCTGAGGGTGGTCAAGAATTGGGGTAATTTGGGTGGATCCAGGGAACAAACCTGTGTGTTTCTTGGCCCATTTCCAGTATGATAGTGAGTGTCTGATTAGGGGGTTTGGCGAGTTTTTAAGGCTCTGAGGCAATTCTGATAGCCAAGCCACCTTGTCCCAGGTTAAGGGCATTAAAGTGTGGTTCTCTAAATACACCCAGGCCGGTTGATGACATATAGAATGTGCTATTGTGAGGAAAGATAGGTGACCGAACAGGTATTAAACTGATAGGAATATATAGTACAACTTAATACACCACTCCTATCTGGCACCTTAGATTGCACGCGCAGTGCCCCAAATTTGAAGTGGGAGGACCGACCAAGCATCTTTTTCCATCTCCCTGTTCCAAAAATCCATGCCATATACACGTCCCCTGATAGATGACATAACAGGTATTAAACTGATAGGAATGAATAGTACAACTTAATACACCACTCCTATCTGGTGGCACCTTAGATTGCATGTGCAGTGCCCCAAATTCGAAGTAGGAGGTCCGATCAAGCATCTTTTTCCATCTCCCTGATCCTAATATCCATGCCATATACACGTCCCCTGATAGGTGACGTAACAGGTATTAAACTGATAGGAATGAATAGTACAACTTGAAACACCACTCCTATCTGGTGGCACACTACATTGCACGCGCAGTGCCCCAAATTTGAAGTAGGAGGTCCGACCAAGCATCTTTTTCCATCTCCCTGTTCCAAAAATCCATGCCATATACACGTCCCCTAATAGTGGACGTAACAGGGATTAAACCGATAGGAATAGTACTACTTAACAGTACACACCTTATAATAACGCAGACAGAGGCAACGCAGAGAGAGGAGTCTGAAGTAGAGGAGTCAGAGGAGGAAGGTGGCTTTGAGGAGATGGAAGACCAAACACAGCAGGCGTCCAAGGGGGCTTGTTGTCACCTTTTGGGGACCCTTGGTGGCTGGGTGGAGGAAGAGACCTTCAATGACATCAGTGAGGACAAGGAACAGGACATGGCTAGCTTGGTATCCAACCTTGTGCAAATGGGGAGTTTGCGGTTGTGCAAAGGGACTGTTTGCGGTTGTTTGCGGTGCATTAAACGGGGATATTGGTCTGTTACTGTAAAGTGGGTGTAACCCTTACACTACCTGATCGATACAACATCATACCTGATGTTTTAAAGCATGTTATTCCAAACAATTTAGGAATGTTAGGTGATTTATGCCCTTTATGGCTGAAAACCAGACTCTGCATCAACTATGTAATTTTCCGTGGATCCCCTTTCCTGCATGCCACAGTCCAGGTGTTAGTCCCCTTGAAACAACTTTCCCATCACTATTGTGGCCAGAAAGAGTCCCTGGGGGTTTTGAAAATTCGCCTGCCCATTGAAGTCTATGGCGGTTTGCCGATGTTCGTCCGTTCGCGAACATTTGATGGAATTCGCGTCCGCAGGTCGCAAACCGAAAATTTTATGTTCGCAACATCACTAGTCTCTATGTACAATGACATGTAAATTATTTTTTATTTGTAAAATAAATAAGGAAAATAAGTAAGAACCTTCTCTCCAACCTCTGAAATCTCCTGCTCTTTTTCTGGATATCCAATACCATCTATACATAATACATTATCTACAACAGAGCCAACTTTGGGACGGGAGACATTCAAATGTATTTACTGTCCCTGTTAATTAAGTCCCTTTATGCAGTTTTCTATTGGTTCCTATGGCTGGTTTGCAGCCAGAAATTCCATAATGCTCTGATGATTGGTGTAACTTTGCAAGCGTCATGTAATCTGGTCCCCAAATATTACTGACAGGAGCTGGGTTTACGAGTTTCGGCTGAGATATGTAAATTTGACTGAATTGAGTGGACTGAATTGAATACAAGTGTAACATTACTGAAAAATGCTTGCACAGTCTAAAATACATAATTCATAAGTTACATATCTCGAATTGAAAGAAGGAAAACTTTGAAGGGCAAACTTTGGGCCCCATTCTATTGCTCAATTCTCAAAGTTACACACACTTAAAACCAATCTAAACATTGCCATAGATTCCTTTAAGCTAATTCCATTTACGACTTCCCTGCCCACAATCACGACAGGCCAGCCAAAGCTGCAAAACCAGCCTTACAACTCCTGTTTTTAGCACAGCTCGAATATTATAAGCTCTAAGTAATTAAAGTTACACAAAATCAATATTCTATTAGACCAGTAGCTCTAGCTCGCAAATAAAGTCTATCCAGCAATTGAAAAAACTTATCCATTTTCTGTCAAAAATATTGTACTTAAGTTGTACTTAAGAGGACTTGCAAGAACTTTTTCAAACACTTATTAAAGCTGCAACAGCAATTAAACTCACAATATTGTACTTTAAAGCATGGCAATGCATAGAAAAACATTAGAATTAATTGAACAGTCTCAAAGGTACCAATAAGACAACATTATTTTTTATATATTTTGGACTGGTCATACATATGTTAATATTGAAAGTGTTACATGGAGTTGCCAATGATCTGTAAAACTCACAGAAGCTCAAATGTGGTAAAAAAAAATATATATATATACCGTATATACTCGAGTATAAGCCGACCCGAGTATAAGTCGAAACACCCATTTTACCACAAAATACTGGGTAAAATGAGTGACTCGAGTATCACCCGAGGGTGGGAAATGTGCTGCCCCCTGTGTCCCTCTTGTGCCCTCTGTGTCCCCCTCTCTCTCCCTGTCTCTTCTCCCCTCTCCCTTCCCTGTGTCTCTTCCCCCCTCCCTTATCACCCTCCTCATTCTCCCACCTCATCCTCAACCTCCCTCCTCATCCTCAACCTCCCTCTTCATCCTCAACCTCCCTCCTCATCCTCAACCTCCCTCCTCATCCTCAACCTCCCTCCTCAACCTCCCTCCTCAACCCCCCATCATCAACCTCCCTCCTCAACCCCCCATCCTCAACCCCCTCCTCAAGCCCCCCATCTTCATCCTCCCTCCTCAAGCCCCCATCCTCATCCTCCCTCCTCAACCCCCCATCCTCATCCTTAACCCCCTCCTCAACCTCAACCCTCCTCAAACTCAACTCCAACCCTCCCTCCTCAACCTCCCTCCTCAACCCCCCATCCTCAACCCCCTCCTCAACCTTCCTCCTCAACCCCCATTCTCAAACTCCCTCCTCATCCTCAACCTCCCTCCTCATCCTCAACCTCCCTCTTCATCCTCAACCTCCCTCCTCATCCTCAACCTCCCTCCTTATCCTCAACTCCCTCCTCAACCTCCCTCCTCATCCTCAACCTCCGTCCTCAAACTCCCTCCTCAACCCCCCCATCCTCAACCTCCCTCCTCAACGCCCCTATCCTCAACCCCCTCCTCAAGCCCCCATCTTCATCCTCCCTCCTCAAGCCCCCCATCCTCATACTCCCTCCTCAACCCCCCATCCTCATCCTCAACCCCCTCCTCAACCTCAACCCTCCTCAAACTCAACCCTAACCCTCCCTCCTCAACCTCCCTCCTCAACCCCCATCCTCAACCCCTTCCTCAACCTTCCTCCTCAACCCCCCATCCTCAAACTCCCTCCTCATCCTCAACCTCCCTCCTCATCCTCAACCTCCCTCTTCATCCTCAACCTCCCTCCTCATCCTCAACCTCCCTCCTTATCCTCAACTCCCTCCTCAACCTCCCTCCTCATCCTCAACCTCCCTCCTCAACCTCCCTCCTCAACCCCCCCATCCTCAACCTCCCTCCTCAACCCCCCCATCCTCAACCCCCTCCTCAAGCCCCCCATCTTCATCCTCCCTCCTCAAGCCCCCCATCCTCATCCTCCCTCCTCAACCCCCCATCCTCATCCTCAACCCCCTCCTCAACCTCAACCCTTCTCAAACTCAACCCCAACCCTCCCTCCTCAACCTCCCTCCTCAACCCCCCATCCTCAACCCCCTCCTCAACCTTCCTCCTCAACCCCCCATCCTCAACCCCCTCCTCATGCCCCCATCCTCATCCTCAAGCCCTCCTCAACCTCAACCCTCCTCAAACTCAACCCCAACCCTCCCTCCTCAACCTCCCTCCTCAACCCCCCATCCTCAACCCCCTCCTCAACCTTCCTCCTCAACCCCCCATCCCCATCCTCAACCTCCCTCCTCAACCTCAACCCCCCTACTGAAACTCAACCCCCCTCAACCCAAACCCACCTCCTCAACCTCAACCCCCTCAACCTCCCCCCTCAACGCCAACCTCCCTCCTCAACCCCCCTCCTCAACCTAAACCCCCCTCAACCCCCCTCCTCCACCTAAACACCTCCCCCTCACTTACCTGCTTGTGCTCCAGCCTCCGCTCCTTTGACCAGGCACCGGCACGCATGTGACGTCACATGTGCGCCGCGAGCGGAGGCCGGAGCACGAGCAGGTAAGTGAGGGGAGAGGTATTTAGGGGGGTTTAGGTAAAGGAGGGGGGTTGAGGGGGGTTTAGTTTGAGGAGGGAAGAGGGAAAGAGATACGGGGTAGAGAGACACACGGGGTAGAGAGACACACGGGGGGTTAGAGACACACAGGGGGGTTAGAGAGACACGGGTGGGTTAGAGAGACACAGGGGAAGAGTGACTTGAGTATAAGCCGAGGGGGCCATTTTTTGCCTTAAAAAATGGGCTGAAAAACTCGGCTTATACTCGAGTATATACATTATACCGTATTTTTTCATCTATAAGATAACCCCATCTATCAAGCTACCTCAATTTTTGGAGCCCAAAACTCATAAATAAATAAATATTTAAATGTGTATTTTATAGGATTTTATTGTGTTACACATATATTTATGGGCACTTTCTATCCTGATTTTCACTGATTTCAATTCCAACTCAATATCCTTGTGATAACATCACTTATTACTCAGTCGCGATGTGCATTGCAATTTTTCCCGATTTTCACAGGGATCACAAAAATATTGAGCTGGAATGGAAATCAGTGAAAATCAAGAATATATATATATATATATATATATATATATATATATATATGTGTGTGTAACACAATAAAAACTTATAAAATACACATTTATATGCACACAAGCAGCACACATATGCCACACACAAGTTCATTCGCGATGTGTAAGTTTAACACAGGGATCACACTGTAATGCTGCATCTAGCCACTAGATTGTGCTGTTTTAAGGCAGCAGAAAAGACCACACATATTGGAAATGATTGTTCCAATTAGATTGCATTACACTGCGTGTGTGTTTGAAATGTGTATTTTATAAGTTTTCATTGAGTTACACATATGTTTAAGGGCACTTTCTGTTATGATTTTCACTGATTTCCATTCCAGCTCAATATCTTTGTGATCCCTGTGTAAACCAGAAAAATGCAATTGTACATCGCAACTGAGTAATAAGGGATGTGATCACAAGGATATTGAGCTGGAATGGATATCAGTGAAAATCAAATGAAAGAAAGTGCCCTTAAATATATGTGTATTATAAAATACACATTTCTTTGCAAACTTGCAGTGTAATGCAATCTAATTGGAACCAATGCATTTCCAAATGTGTGTCTTTTCTCCTGCCTCAAATCTAGTGGCCAAATGCAGCATTACAGTACCACACCAGGGTATGCAATTGCAACATTCCGTGTATAAGACGACCCCCCTAATTTAGACTTAAAAAAATGGTAAAAAATACAGTCTTATACACAGAAAAATACGGTATATATATTAATTTACATATATCAGTCATCATATCTATATTTTAGAACAAAACTATTGGCAATATTACACGGCCACATGACATATATCAAGTACCAGGAGAACATACACCACACTACGTAACAGGTTAATACCAATCTGCAAGCACACAGGGACCACAACAGCTGCTCTTATGCAATGACTAGTAAAGGGATAGACACACCTCAAATGGTACTCAGAAACACTATTGATTAGCACCACACCACACTACTGACCATGGGTTTAGGAACCAAAGAAAATCTGGGAGGTCCCGCATATAGCATACAAATACCACACAACTGCTTCTCTACACATAAACACACACATTGAAAAATGTGGGGGGGTGGATTTGTCCCCCTTATCCCCCCATTTCCCCCCCATTACACCTTTGCTACTGACCCAGATCATCTACCCACATCCATGGAAAGGTATGGCATATACAACAGAACCTTATGTCAAAGAAAAAAGGGGGGGGTGAGAAATGGCAGCATGGGCAGTCTTGGGCCTTAAATACAGGAGGGGGTGACATTGATGCTGCCTACATGGGTATATCTCCACATACCACAGGCCAGGAACTGCATTGTCCAAAGGGGAACATGCTGGTAGAGGCACAGGGACATGGGGATTCAGGGACAAATCAGGACAAGGGGGATTGCAAAATGAAGTCAAGCTCTTCAGGTAGGCCGACAAACACACATGGAGGCGCTGGAGAGGCACACGGAGCAACAGCAAGGCCAATCTTGTTAAAAACCACACTGTAAAGTGTCAAACCATTGCTGTAGGCCATGTGGCAATTGTTTGTGTTAATTAGTAATGTTATCTGTCATTTGGTTAACAACCCTTCAGGGAAATGGTGATACTGAACAGTTCTACAACTTAAACTTTTCATGAGTATTAACTCAAAAACATCACCAAGAATGGCCTTCAAGCATGATATACATGATATACATCCTGCCAGGCCTGGTCCCTGGGCCGGGGCCTAACTTCCTGCAAGGATAGTGGGGCGGTCAGGAATGGAACTGAAGAGGACCATCATCTCCTTGTGCCTGTAGTCTGGGGCACTGAGCCTGCCCCCAGCCTCTTGACCTCCTTCCTCGAATCCTGAGGCCTGTCCCTCCTCTGCATTACCACACCCCCTGAGATCAGGTGCCTCCCCCTCTGATTCTGTGCTTTGAGTCCCTATCACTATGGGTGATTTGCTCCCCTCTCTACCTCTCCTCCACTCTTCTCCACTCCCCTCCACACAGCAGGGCACCACTCTCATCTCTATTTCCTCTTGTCATTCTCTTCTCCTCCCTGATTCTCCTCTCCACTCCTCGTATGTTTGCGAGGTCGAATTCTTTTCTGTAAATCCGTATTTAGTCATTGCGCGTTATTGTTTTTTTTCCTAAGTCCTGCGTCGTGGTTGTTTATTTTCAAAGTCTTGCTTCTCTGGGTTGTTTTTAACCGCGAGTGAAGCGCCGCAGAGCCTCCACACTACACATGTACACACACTACACATGTACATGATGACCAACAAGGACACTGACATGTCAGCTCCATGGGGCACAACAATAGTAATCAAGCAATAGAGAGTCCATTTATTGGTGTGCCCATTGCAGCCTATACAGTTACAGAACACAGCCAGAATAAAGATAGCATTAGGAGCCAAGAACTATCAAGACCAGGAACCAAAGAATAGATCATATCTAGCATATGATAGCTAATCTGAGTTGCAATTAGGAGTATCAGCCGGGTTCAAGCCTAGATGTCAAATAGTTAAGAATGAACACATAACAATGTATGTCCATCATACTAATGACATATACCTTTGTTTTCTATCTTTCAACATCAAGGAGGTCTGGGTCCAGTGGCGAGCCAGAGTTGGGGGCGTCAGCTTCATCAGAGCAGGAAATGGAGGAGCAAGACCCCATCCAGCATGAACAGGTGCAGGGGAAGGAGGAAGGAAGAGGATATGAGGGCCCTGGCTCGAAGGCGGAGGTGTAATATGGGTTCAACCCCACTATCCCCTTCCTCCAAAGACTGCAAATCTCACCAGGGCCCTCCAACTGGACTTATGGGGACCAGCCCAGCCAGCCACCACCTCCTTCCCCCCAAGGAGGTGGTGGCTGGCCTGGCCACACCACCACCGGGCCCACAAATGCCACCGCAAGTTCTGCCCCATGCTCCAGCCAGGGCCCAGATCCTTCCAACTCCATCACCACCACCTCCTCATCTGGCTATGCCCCACAGGCCTCCATCCCCCACATCAGGCCAGGCGGCACAGGGGTGATGCTGGCTCTCATGTAACAGCAGGTGGACTTACTTCGAGGAATCCAGGCCAGCATTTCCGCTAATCATGCGGAGCTCATGGTCAGCCTGGCAAGGCACAAAAGGGAGAAGTGGAGGCATCATCTAATGACAGAGTCCTTTCTGTCCGTGTTGCTCAGGATGGGACTTGTCCCCAGCCCCACCTCCTCTACCCTGGAGGCATCCCCAGGACACCTGCAGCCCAGCCACTCCTCTCCTCCCACGATGCATGCACCACCACCACTCGTTTTGCCTGTGCCTCCAGAGGGGTTGCCTCACTTTGCCCCCCCCCAACCACCACCTGCAGGGAGATGGCAGCCAGCCACGGGGGATGTGGGCCCTGTGGCTAGGCAGAGGAGGACATAGGACATAGGGGCTGCGCATATGTTTGTGCCTTCTCAACAACACTCCTCAGTAACAAACTATTGGTCACAATATTAACCTAATCTAGCCTTGCTACAGATTCTTGGATCTTGGCCAATTTGATGGTGATATTTTGTATGCAGATGGCTACCTCCCATCACATGGTCCATGATCCTCTTCTCTGTGGACATGTAGGGTTCTGTTTAACATGTCACGAATTGATGGTCACTGAGGAATACTTTTGAGAAGAGATGCTGCAGTCACTATGAAATTTCAGGCAGTAGTTTGTATGTTTCATTTTTTTTCTCTTTTCTTTTGTCTTCAGTACAATTCAGGTCTATAAAGGCTTCTTCTGCATCTGCAAGCATTGTGGAGGAAATGTATGATGTGTAATGTTTTACCAGTACCTATCAGGTAGACATTCCTTAAATAACAGCCCCCACTTAACATATAGCTCCCACAGCTTAAAGCTATTATATAGCCAGATATCTAAGACATGATTGTTGTTAGCTTAAATGTAGACTTATTCCATTATGGGGGTGGACTTGCAAAGTCTCACAATGGCATGTTAATGGCAGTCAGCATTGATATATGCACTAGTGAAGCATGTGATGCTGACCTCAGTATCGGTCTGAGAACAGTGGGTCTGATGTAAGTGACATTGAATATGGCTGCTGACCATTGTGTCCTCTCCGTATTAATGGTTATTTTCCCATATTTCTGATTATGCAAACACCTAGCTAATGACAGTAATGCTTGCAGATGGGAATCAGGTGAGTTGGTATATTGTAACAGTTACAGTATTTAGCACTGTACTGTACATGCATGTTGATTAGTTTTTTGATCCTTCGCCGCCTTTTTTTAGTTGACCACTTTTTTTCTGATTTTTTTTTTTTCACCACACTATGATGAAAATGGATTAGATTACATAGTCCAGAGGTTGAAAGAACTGTTTTATTGAGCAGATCTAGACAAGTTTTAAGTGTTATGCGCATTAATGCTTTCTTCAATTAAATGGAGTGATTTGTCATAATCCTTTTTTCATCAGATTCCGGTTGCAGTGGTGTAGTGACCACATGTGACCCTGGTAGGTGCTATGCATCATTCTTATTCTAGACTTTGACATTACCCCCTGTAGGTATCCCCTTTTCCCAACAAGCCTCTTGCTCTCCCGGGATCCACCACACCACACCCATTATATTAATGCACTTTCTTGATTATTTCTGATTGTGGTCTGTGTATAAAATAGAGCTTCGTTATACCGTTCTCACTGTGTCAGTGTGTTTTCAATGGTTGGGGTTATGGGACATCCACATACATCACATTAGTGTCCCATTCCTATATCTGTTAGTTACCATGCAACAGATCACATATATCGTTGTAGTAATTACTAGTGGTCGGTCACGCTATGTTAAAATTTACGGCCTTGCGCATGTGCAATGAGCACCGAAAGCTGTAGGCACTCATAACGAGGCCTGCACAACTTTGCTGCAATGAGGCGCTCATTGCGAGGCCCACAAGACTTAGAAAAAGGGTGGCAATGAGCTCTGAAGGCGCTAATCATGAGGTCCGCAAGACTTTGAAACAGGCTGGCAATGAGCACCAAAGGTTCTCATTGACAGACCCACGATGAGCGCCGAAGGCTGTAGGCGCTCATCACGAGGCCTGCACGACTTTGCTTCAATGAGCACCTTTGGCGCTCATTTCAAAGCCCACAAGACTTAGAAAAAGGCTGTCAATGAGCGCCGAAGGCGCTAATCATAAGGCCCGCAAGACTCTGAAACAGGCTGGCAAGGAGCACCAAAGGAGGGGAGGAGACAAGGAAAGGAGAAGGGACAATGGAGGGAGAGACACAGATGAGGGGGGAAAGGAGACACGAGACGGAGAGGATAGGGAATGGAGACACAAGGAAGGGAGAAGGGGGAACGAGACACAAGGGAGGGAGAGGGGGAAAGGAGACATGAGGGGAGGTAGATGGGGGAAAGGAGACACATGGGAGAGAGAGGGGGGAAATGGAGAGGGGGAAAGAAGGTACAGCAGAGGCAGAGGGGGAAAAGGGAGAGAGGGAAAGGAGACACGGGGAAAGGAGGAAGAGGAGAAGGAGAGAGAGGGAAAGAAGACACAGGGGAGGGAGATGGGGAAAAGAGACAAAGGGGAGGGAGAGGGGGAAAGGGAGAGTGGGCAAAGAGGTGCAGGAGAGGGAGAGGGGGAAAAGGAGACATAGAGGAGGTAGAGGGGGGAAGGAGACACAGAGGAGGGAGAGGGGGTAAAGGGAGAGGGGAGAGGAGGCATAGGAGAGGGAGAGGGGGAAAGGAGACAGAGGGGAGAGGGGGAGGGGAAGGAGGGGGCAGGAGACACTGGGGAGGGAGAGGTGGGGTAAATCCACAGGGCGGGTTGGCCAAGGCAGGTGACAAGTGGCGGGCTGGCCAAGGCCAGCAATGAGCTTCAAAGCCAGTGATTGTGCGGCTCGCAATGAGCGCCCAAGCCGCTTATCGTGAGGCCCATAAAGTAGACGCTTGGAGGGGCTCGTGATGAGCAGCAAAGGCGTTGTCTGGCAAACAGCATTGCCAGCTTTTAAATTTTCTTCCCATAATTTTTCACGGGTAATTTCCTGGTATTAAAATGTTTCCTGGGTGCTATATGGGTGATATATGTGATGTGACGGGGAAATATGGCCACTATTTGTTTTGCCAAATGTAGATGTGATGAGCTGAGAAATTAGATGTATATGCAATTATATTTATATTTCAGGGTCCACATTAGAGCCTCTGTGAGAAAGGGTTAATATGGCATGAGATTCATGTTTTTGTGCTGCTATTTAATCAGGTAGTGTGTATTTAATTGCTTTATGCATGTTGAAGAATGGCTTTTCATTTTGGCATGTACATGACCATTCCAACATACAATAACATTACATAATTTTAAAGGAATATTTTATCAGGTAGTGTGTCTTTAATTGCTTTCTGAATGTTGGAGCATGGCTTTTCATATTGGCATGTGTGTGACCATTCCAAAATATGATAAAATATTTTTATTTTTAATTCTCATTTTTTATTTGGGGATTATTGTGCAAGTAATTGTAATGCCTCTCCATGCTTTCCCCATATTTTAATGTCCACTGGTGTGTTTCCATCATCTTTACAGTGTTAAAAAGTTGTCTGTAAACCCTTTGAGGATCCTATTCGTAGGCCGTACTGTTTTTACCTCCATTTGCCGGTTACGTGCTTGAACTCCATGGCATCTTTAAAAATGTGTAGCAAAATTGGAACGTAGCAGTTCGGGCTTGAGATAACAAAGGATTTGCGGGAGTGCGGTTCAAATTTCCACTGGCTTTTTTCGCCTGTAAGTCGTAAGCGGCTTGCTTTTACAGGACTAATTTAATAGCCGCATGTCTTGCAGGCTACATTACGGGCTACGGTTTTACATGTTCAGTAAATTTAATTGGGCTATATGTGTATGTATATTATGTGTTATCTTTTAATGTGTTTTGAAATATTAAGTGTAAAATAAGTATATTAGAAATAGAAATCAATAAAACCGCAAAAACCTACTCTATAAAATCGCCTTCTCTCACTCTCTGAGACCAAAACCACCTGCTGCGGATACTGCGTGGTATTTTATAAAAATCTACAACACAGTCATTGCAGGGACATGAAGGTAGCAGCTTTATTATCTCTCCCTGTCAATCATTATCCCTTAGGCCATTTTCCATTGGTTCCTAGGGCTTTGGCACCCACTAAAATTGCAGGATTGGCTTTAAAATGCAAGCGGCATGTATTCACACCCCCAAAAAGTATGCAGGCGCGGAAAGGGTTTGCAAGTTCAGCCTTCAGGACGGAATTTGCAGGCTTGAGTCATTAGTCAATCTAAACATTTTCTAAAAAAGAACAAAAAAAACATCCACAGCCAAAATGACGGGTTTGAGGCATTTGCGTGCAGCTAATAGAATATGGCCCTTTGAATGTAGCGTGGTGCAGATTGGAAATGATTTGTCCAACTGAATACGGAATTCAAGAGGATAGCAAAGGCACAAGATATCACATTGCCAATGGATAATAGAGAAAATAAGAGTTTCATATAAACAATTACTTAAATCCTTTGACTGTGTGAAACACAACATTTACCAGACCATCTCACCTGCCCCTGAATGTGGGCCAAGAAACCATAGTCAACAGAACAAGGAGCAATCAGATTGTTCAAGATTGAGAAAGGAAGATGTATTAGCATATTTATTGAACTTATACGACAAATACATCATACATACTGCCTAACTGGACAAATCAAAAGCCTGGTTTAATAGGGCTGGGAGAAATATCAGCAATCTCAGATGATACTATTCTGATGGCTGAAAGTGAGGAGTAACTAAATGGCCTATTGATGAGGGTGAAAGTTGAGACATGACAAAGAGCAATCTCAGTTCCTGTTAAATAGATGGGGAAGAAGTGTAAACAGTGACAGATTTTATTTTTCTACAGCCATGAAATAAAATAAATAAAATAATAAAATAATACATTTTCCTTTCTTCTGGTAAGGAAAACTATGGCAAGTCTGGACAAGCTTTTAAAAAGCAAAGACACTATCCCCAGGGGCATTCTGTAGCAAACTGATATGGGAGCTCGACCATAAAGAAGGCTACCATGAGTACCATGGAGCTTATATATTTGAATTGTGAAGTTGGAGAAAACTGCTTAGAGTCCCTTAGACTATAAGATCTGATAATTCAGTACTACAGGAAATCCAGCTAAACTGTTAACTGGAAGGCTTGATTATAAGGTTGAATGTTTTGGCCATTTCATGAGAAGACAGGATTCCCTAGAGAAGACTCTGATGCTGGGAAAGATCGAAGAACAGGAGGCAGAGGTGGAAATGAATAGATGAGGTAATTGAAGCATTGAACATGAGCTTGATGGAGCTCAGGGGGCGTGGTTAACAGATGTGCTTGGCATACTGTGGTCCATAGGGTCACT